>CM052810.1:35522757-35576531 GCA_028533885.1 Nasua narica
TTGACTGTTTCCTTTGCTGTGCAGAAGCTTTTTATCTTGATGAAGTCCCAAAAGTTCATTTTCGCTTGTGCTTCCTTTAGCTTATAGACCTTTGAAGCTCTGTGTTCCTTCTGGGACACTTTCTCTCACTCTTCATTTGGACCATCTTGTCTAGAGATTCCAGGCCATGCCACCTTTGAAGAAATCATAACTTTATTTTTAGTTGGTAGCTTCCTTTTGACGAGTTTTGGGTCTTTGTTGTACAATTGTATTCATTTTTACTATCCCTAATATGAGGTCAGTGATAGTGGAGCTAAACATTCTAGTGCTTTGAGGATTACACATTTGGTTCCTCTTAGTTTCAAGTGAACTTTCAGAACATATCAGGAAGAAAAAGTGTGTTTATTTCTTTGTGGAAGAGAGTGTGAAAATGTATTCATGCATTATTTTTTTTTTCCTTAACCCTTCCTGATTTGTAACATAAAAATACTACTTAAAAGGTGTTTTGTTAGATAAGTAACAACTTAAAATTAAAATGTTGAATTTACTTAGGTGTATAAAATATGTGCCTTAGGGAAATAAATATAGATATAGAAAAGAAAGAAATCTTTGTACAAGCTGCAAAGATTTATTATTTGATTAATAAAATCAAATAAAATTTGATTTTATTAATCTTTACAAAAAACCATAAAAACATTTGATTTTAAGCAGTTAAATGTCAAAAGAGGAAATTTGATTTTACTGCAGAGGTTCTCAGAAGAAAATCTGGTCTTGAACCTGTCTTTATAGTCATTCTTCGCATCTTGAGAGCATTTTCCTTGCTCTACCAACAAAATTATTCTTTTCTTCTGTTTTTACTAGTAGTGTTCCAAAAACATGACTAACTACAAAGCAAATCTCCCAATGCATGTGTCAAAACAATGTGATACATGCCTGAGTGTAATACCAGAAACAAAGCTCTGGTGATGTTTCTAAAGCAACACTTAATTAAGTTGTTGTTCATGCAGTAAACACAACATCAGACTCTTGGGTCCAGCATTCTGAACCAAGGGACAACATAGCTTCACAGTCTCTGATAACAGGACATGTGTTGAGCAGAGCAAAAACACTCATCCAAAAGGAAAGGCAGACATTTTAATAGGTTATTTGATTAAAAACTAATTTTACAACCCCATTTTATTTTAAAGGCAAGGATAGCAGATGTAAAAGGTATTGTGATAGTTGATAGAAGTGTCAAACTTAGCAAAATAATAATATGGAAGAGTAATCTCACCTTTAGCTTAAAAGATAAAGGGAAAATTGTTTTAGAATTATAATCGGGATGGGCATAATCTCCTTTCTTATTTTGAAATCATGTTTAACTCTTACACTAAGATAGGACAGTATCTATGTACAGTTAAAGCATACATAGAGGAAATAAAATTCTAGTGAAATAACTAGAGGAATGAACGATATTGGTTTTATGATATACATGGTTCTTGCCTGTGGGCATTTTGTATTACCATTGTGCTAGTTTGTCTAAAATTAAAACAATACAAACTCAAGGTCCATGGTACTAAATATACGAGAAAAAATTTGCCTTATTAATAAATATATTATCTCCTAATTTAAAAAGTCAATTTAGGAGCAGTTAAAATTCAAGACACTCTCTTTATACCCAACTTAGATCATATTAATCATTCAATAATTGTACATTTTGATTAGATGCATGAATGATAGAAATATCACTTGTTTAAGACATATTCTGATGAAATAAAATGATAATTATCTCTAGACCCATAGAAAATAAGTAATTATTTATGTACATAAGTTCTGGTTTTAACCTTATAGTGTATTTCTTCCCTAAATTATAAGAAAGAGTTCCAGAAGTTGAGTTAATGATATAACAAATAGGCTAGGTAATAGCAATGTTATAAAAGTACAATACTGGCTAATGTGCTTCCACAAGAGAGTAGAAATGGGATTTAGTAGGGTCAAGGGAGAGGTAAACAGAATATAAGACATAGATTTAATAAAACCCATGAATAATGACAAATATAGAAAACAGTTGGGAGGTCAACATAAATCACTATAGCAGCTTGTCATAGACATTTGATTTGGTTCTCCCAAACTCCAATCCAACTTCATTCAATTTGGAGATAATAGAAAGCTGAAAACAACCTTCCCACACTCTCTTACAGACAGGGTCTAGATGAAGTAAGGTACACTCAAAGTTGGTATACATAGAAGGCTTGGAAGGCAGACACAAGGCAGAAGCTGTTTCCTGCTGCTGTTTTCTCTTGCAAGCAAGATCACGAGATGTGAGGAAGTGTGGTGTCCAGACTCAACATCTAGTTTCCAGCTTTCCAGGCACTGAGAAGCATTGTTGGATGGTCTTGGTGGCTGCAATATCAACAGCATCTTCTCCTGTTCCTGATTGGAACTAGATGGTGACATTTCAAATCATTAGTGAAATGATGGCCTCCTGAATGTGATATCTCCATGCCTTCCTCCCAAAGGCGTGGCTAGCTCTTTTTTTTTTTTTTTGGAGTTGGGGGAGGGTGGTTAACTCTTCTTCCCCTGCATTAAATCATTTCTGATTGAAATAAGTAGGAGGGTTTCTATTTTCTGTACTGAACTTTGAGTGATAGATATAAGATTTGACTACAGTGTTATTGATGATAAGGAATGAAGGGTAAAGAATGAAGGAGGAAAAATGGGTAAGAAAAGAAGAAGTTTGAAAAGATGAAGAGAAAATGAAGTTTCTTACTGATTATTGATCAACGATGAGAAACTGTCCTTTTTACTTTCACTTGTTTCAATTTGTTGGATGACAGATGTGAACTTAGAAAAAACAAAAATAATAAATCTACCAATATTCCACTTATTCTATTTATAGCTTCAGTTCAGAATAATAGGAGAAGCAAATTTCATACAAGCACTCTTTCACAAAACACACACTCAGACAGGGCCAGAGCTAGTATAATGTCATTAAAAGTGCACAAGTCTTGTAAAACAATGCATCTGTACTCCATGGATAATTTAAAATCAGTTAATAATCCCCAAATATTCTGACTTTCCAATAATGACTACTTTCATATTTTCATAAAGGATAACGTATTAAAAATTCCCTACATCAAAAATTTGGACTTTTCTCTAGCTAATGGCCTAGGGAAAGACTGATCTGCTTATTAATAATCTAACACTATGCATGAGCCCTCTCTCTTCATCTCACTGTAGTCCAGAGGGGCCCAGTCTTTTACCTCAAAGTCAGCCATGCTTGAAATACATTCTTCCAGAGGTTAAAACACTTTTCCTACTGAGCCAGTTTAAAAAATAACAACAACAAACCAAAAAGCCCAGTTTGCCCCTTTTTGATTCTTCCTCTTCTCCCTGTTTCTAGTTTCATTCTTAGAGCAGAGTCCTAGCCCATGTACCTAATCATCTATTCGCCTTCCCAATCTTGGCCAGTTCCATTTCTTTTGGAGAGCCTCTTCACTTATATGAGTCTACTAACTGGATTCTCCAACATCTGTATAGGCTAATCAGAATGCTTATTACTTCTTCCCATATACATTCTCTTAATGGATTCCCCAGTGCCACACTCTGAATAGATATCCTGAAACCCATCCCTGCCCCCTAATATTATCCATCTTCTACTGGAAACCACTATGTACAGAGCTAATTAAGAACGACACACAATATTCCCTCCCCTGTACCTACTATGAAATCCTTAGCTTCTTTTCTGAAACAGCGAAACTGCTTCTGTTTAGATATGTGCCACATTCCCGCCTATATCCTCACGAATGACTCCATCTTCTTATAAGTGGATATATTTTTTGTTCTAAAACAAAATAAAGAATAATCGATATAAAATATAAATAGCCAAGCTATGAAATATTTCTAATATCCAAAATTATTCCCATAAAGTGATTTCATTTCATTTAGACAAAGAAGCTTACCTCTAGAAAGGTAACTTCCATGGGGATAGATATTCTATTTTAGCAATTACTATGTTCTCAGATCTCAATATAATCCTCTATATAAGGTAGCACACATTTAATAATTTTTATATGAATAAACAAAAAGGAATTTATGAGTTTGTTGTCACTCAAAGATAATTATAATTAACTATAGTTAGTTTATGTTGAATATAATTTACTATTTATCCCTGAGTGTTACAGCTTATAGATACATATTCAGTTTTCCACAGGAAATGTAATTTTTATTTAATGCTGAAAAATATATTGTCTATTCAACTAATTACTACCATTGACAACTTTCAATATTTTTAGCTCAAATAAAAATAATAGAGAAGAGGGTGAATTATCTAAATGTCTGTGAAAATAATCTGTTCAAACTCAGAGAAATAGGGAGGCACTTGAATGGTGCATTTGGTTGAGCATCTGACTCTTGGTTTCAGCTCAGGTCATGATCTCAGGGTCATGGGATAGAGCCCCATGTTGGGCTCTGTGTTCAGCATGGAGTCTGCTTGACATTCTCTCTCCCTCTCTTTCTCTCCTTCTGGATCATGCTCTCTCTAAAATAAATAATTAAATCTTTTTAAAAATCAAGGAAATAGGAATGCATCTAATAAAATAAGATAATAAAAGTACTGTGACCTATCTATTACCTGTGTATCAGCTTTTTCTTCCCCCAAAACCCAACATATTTCTTGTCAACTAACCTTATAGCTCGGCTGGTAAAACGTTTCTTATATACACAGGAAATGTAAACTAGTTTGAGTTTTTGTTAAATAACATACAATGATGTTCTGTTACCAAAAAAAAAAAAAAATCCCCAAATTGGACACAAATGCCTTCTGGATTATTCATAGTTTTAGATAATCCATGCTGCTTCTTTCTGGTAGTTGAGAATCATTTGTAAAAACATTCCAAAAATGTCCTAATTACTTAAAATAAAAATACATCTTTCTATACTTGTAAGCAGAATTTTGATATTTATACTCTGGATATTTATGATGTAACATCTGTTTAAAATTTCATGTGCTACTTAAATTAACTATGATAGATTGAATAAATTAGTAGGAAAATTTTTTATTAAGCCAGAATAACAAAAATAAGGATATTTAAAAACAAACAACATCTCAACATTTTCTGTCATACCTTGGAAAATGACATTACATAAAGAAAGGTATATTTATTACTTTTTCACAAACCCAAACCACTGAGAAATCCTTTGACCTCTATGAATGGTTTAACTTAATACTTTAGTCCTTTCTTACAAAAAAGCTGCATTCACCTAATATTTGCTCACTTCTTTGTGACTTCTTTGACAAATAGTCACTCTGATGTCTGATATATACACAATGTGGGGGGGAAGAAGACTGACTCAACATTTGTTAGAGTTCCAATATTCTTCAAATAACTAGCTTTATCCACAGAGAACATGGTGAGATGATATAAAAGCTTTCCAGAGGAATATTAAATATGTTTATAGATAAGAGAAATCAATTACAGTGTGATTTGGCATCATATGAAAGGTAAATATGTAAACCGTATCAATCACTGTTAGGAATCTTCACGGCTCTCTCAAAGACTGATTGACTTGTTATCTCATTCACTCACCTAGTCCAGAGCATTCACTGATTCTACTATATACACAGGATTATGCTAGATGCTGCCTACTTGTAAACAAATGAGCTTGGTACTTTACAGTAAGCTCCATGTTGGAAGTGAGCGTACGGTGCTGTGGGAGCAAACGAGAGGAGAGCTCTACTTGGGAAACATCTGAGTGGAATAACGCATGATTAGAAAGATTACACTCCTCTCCCATGGTTCTCTCAGTCTTCCAATATATTTTTAGATTTGCTAAAATTATTTTTCCTAAAAATGAATCTCATGTTACTTTTCAAATTAAATTCCTTCCTACTGCTTTCCTGGCAAACTTCTTTCATGGCTCATAAGACTCTCCATGATTTTCTCCTGCCCATATCCACCAACTCATCTCTAAATAGTTCTTAAAATATCCTGCACCATAAAGCCAAATTGCATGAGTTATAGTTCCCCAAATTCATCCTTTGATCATTCTTCTGCTTGGAATACTTTTATCCAACTTGTTTAATCTTAAATTTTTAGATGCATGTCAGGCTTCACCAAAGGAGGAAAACTTTCCCAGATTGGTAATGGAGCTGCTCTGATGGCCCTCCCTGGATCTCCCATTTTATCTGGCACTTTCTTTTGAATATTTGTCATATTTTACCGTAAAAGCCACTCTGGCAAACTGGCCTGGGAAATATTTGAAGACAAAGACAATTTCATTTCTTCATTTCCAGGTTAGCACACTATCTGGCAGTCAATGAAACTCTGCTAAACAAATTGAATAATAGATTGTGGAGCAGCATTCAGTTGCTTTTTTGTTTTTCTATCAGAGCGATTCATCTCAGGGAGACAGGCAGGAATGGACACATTTTAAGTCTGGGGTATTAGTATGGCAATACCTCTCAACTTCCCAAGTGATATCTCTACCTCCTGTCTTTTCCTCATTAAATTTGTCCTCAGGTTGTGTTAGGACATCCTTTTTGGACACTTAAATTAACATGAGCTTAACTAGGCTGCACTGGAACTGTCACATTATAGTATGTTCACGTATATATATGTCTATGTATCTCATTTCCTTGTAGTTCTTTTTTTTGCATATCTAATATATAATACAGTGCCTGGGACATAATATTTCCTCAATTTTTCCATTAATCAATTTACTTATTTGGTATATATGCATCTAGGAGCTTCTCTTGAGCAGGAGTGTTAAATATTAAGGAATCACCAACAGAGTGTTTGTAATATTAGAACCTAAAATAAGCAAGCAAAAGGAGAGAATAATGTCATACAGATCTACGTCAGATAGGAACTTGACCTAAAAACTGGGGCACCATGTACGTTTTTCCTGAGGATTGGAGTGGGAGAAAAACATAAATGTTGACTTGGCATTAATTAGGTGAAGTTGGACAGAGAGGAGGGCATTCCAAAGAGATGAACAGGAGTATGCAAAGAACCAGTAGGGAGATGCATGACTTAATCAAGGAATAAAATAAATGACAGTATGTTTGAATCTTAAAAAGCAAGTGATTATGTGGTGCGACATTAAAAGAAAGAAGTGGGAGGATAGGGATGAAACCATTTAGGCCTCATGGCCACAGTTAGGATTTGACTTTTCTTTTTTTTTTTTTTTCTCTAGAAGCAATGAGAAGCAATTAATAGGCTTTACATAGGAGATGATACCATATTTCAGTTAAAAAAAATAACTTAAGTGTGAGGAATAGAATATAATGAGGCCAGACAAAATATGATGAAAATAGGAGTCCAAATAAGAAATGAAGTAGCCAGATGAGGGTAGAAATACTGCATGTAGAGACAATGACATTGTCATTGGGAGTAAAAGTGAAATCAGTAAGAATTAATGAGAGATGGGATGCTACAAGTGAGGGTGAAAGTTGTGTCAAGTCAATAGGACAGATGTGAATAGAAATTTGAAGTTTTAAATTGAAATCCAAGTATAATTTGAAGAGATTTGATGAAAGACAGTTCGTAGTAAGGGTAAAAAGAAACACATGAAGTATAATAATGTTCAGAGGTCATTATAAAAGGGAAAGTCCTGTTTAGGTTTTTGAAGTTTAAACTGCACTATGGAATGACCAAGATGAATGAAAATCCTAAAAGGAACGTGGAGTGAAGTAAAGTTACAAGGCAGCTGATTTGGAAGAACAGAATTGAGTGATAATGGCAGGCGCATTGAGAAGTTCAATAAATCATTGACATTGTTATTAAAGGAACTATAAATGCATAAGCATGAAGAGAGGAAGCAAGTGAGCCAGGTGTTGAAATCATCAAGGAAGATGGAAGAATTGCATTGATCATTTGGGAAAGATGCAAAGTGAAATGGCACGACTTCAAATAAACAATGAGAACTAAGTTGGAAGTAGGAGAGCTAATGTTTCAGTGTGAAGTGGCAGCAAATCAATAATCTGGAATTTGTACCACAGTATATGGGCAGAGTGGATACAACCTCACCTTCAGTTGAGTTGTGCAGAGTAGGAGATGGTAATATTGCCATTTTTGTGCCATATCAACGTTATATGTTTTAGCACTCTTTTTAGTTAGTTTTAGCACTCTTAATTGCAAGTTATAGGTAAACAATTCAAATTAACTTTTTTTTTAGAATTTTTAAAGCAGAATTTTTTGGTTCTCATAATTGAAAGTCTACCTTTGGGAATATCATAGTACAGGTGTTCAGGTGAGGAGCCAGTCTCTCTCCCTCTGCTTTGCTGTAAGTGTCAATGGCACGACAGCTCTCTAACATGGTGGCAAGGATAATTTTAGCAGGTTGAGGATCTACATGGTACTTAGTTCTCCCATTATTCACTTGTCTCAGTACCAGCAAAAATTATGGGAAAGACTTCTACTGGCCTTGTTGCATGACATTTTCAGAGAAGGAAGCGTGTTCCCAACTCTCAAAAACAACATTTATATAAAATGTATAAGTCATTTATATAAAATAAACATTTATAAAATACAAAAAGAGTTAACATTTTTAAACAAACTCATCTTTCCCTAAAAATATACTTCTCCTTATCTACATGATTTCTTAATCACCTTATCTACATTATTTTTAATTTAATTATTTTTAAAATATATTTTAAATGACACCTTAATTTTTTTTTCCCTATTGCCCAAGCAGACAATCTGGGAGTCATTAATAATGCTTTTCACACAGGAAAAGTAATTTATGTTTAGTTAGAAAAGGACTGAAAAAAAAATTTAGATGTAGTTAAGGCTTATAAGAAAGACAAGGAAGGTTTTTGACGTTTGTAAACACTCGTGATATTAATGGTTTTCTTGCATTTAGGGACCAATGAACCCCAGAAATATTTAGTACTGGGATGGCTCTTTTAGCAAGTCATTCTCACATAATGGTTAAGATAATAGAGTTTCAGGGAACCTGGGTGGCTCAGTTGGTTAAGTGTCTACCTTCAGTTCAAGTCATGATTCCAAAGTCCCAGGATCCAGCCTCATGTGGGGTTCCCTGCTCAGTGGGAAGTCTGCTTTTCCCCCTTCCTCTGCTGCTCCCCCTGCTTATGCTCTCTCACTTTCTCTCTGTCAAATAAATAAAATCTAAAAAAAAAAAAAAAGATAACAGAGTATGGCGTCAACAGACTTGACTCTGGATCTCACTCTACTAAACCACATTCTGTTGGACATTGAACAAGTTTCTTTTTCTATAAAATGAAGGCAATTACTGAACCTTATTCAGAGATACTGTGTGAGGAGAAACTGACATGAGGCACAGAATCTGTTGTATATAGGGTTCATGGTAAAAGTTTAATAAATATCAAAGATTATCATGTTATTATTAGAAATTGCCTCTACTTTCGGATTCAGCCTTTTCCCTCTGTTACAGTTTTAAGATGAGGAGTATGCTGTTATGTTGTTTAAGAACAGCACAGTTTTCTGTGTGAATGGCCTTGTGGTGTCAAGGAGTATAGGTTCCCACCCTACAGTGTTAACAGTTCTAGCTAATCCTTTAGATTATTTTACACAGATATCAAAACAATAGAGAATGGCATCAGCCTGGAATCTGACTGTTGATTATCCACAGGGCATTACCCTTTCTTCAGGCTGAAAGAAAAAACATAGGAAAAGGGAAAACTCTCCTGTTTCCGAAAATAAAAATACCAAGAAGAATCAGAAAATGGAAGAAAGAAGCAAATTTAGGGAAATCTTCTGGGATCCATCTTTAGTTTTGCTCCCGTAACCTGAACCTTACTTTTTTGTGGTGATCCATATGGCTCTGCCTATCTGCCTTCCTTCTCTGAGTCTTTATCTTTCTAAATTTAACAGCAGGGCTAATTAAGTGCTTCTGGGACAATGTAGTAACTAGTCAAACCCAATTTGAATTGTTTAATCAATAAAGCAAATATGCCTTCTGCAAACTATATTAGTTTTGCTTTTTACCTCCATCTAGGAAAAGTCGATGTATGTACTCAAGTAGAGCTTTAAAGATAGCACAGATAAAAATACCCATTGCAACTGGTCACTCCTTTCTTGTGTGATACACCCAAGTGCAAATAAAGGGTTCATTATTCTTCTGAGCATGAATTAAACAAATATGTACGAATGATACAAAGTCAAGCTACCTTCAAGTTATCTTGGTCCTATGCCACGAGAATCGAGAATCGATTTAGAAAATGTAAACAAATCACATTATGTAAATAAGTGTTACAGTGGGGAGTCTTCTTTCTCTTTACCTTGTGTTTCTTTGCTGAGGGATGGCAACACACCTTGGTCTCCTTAGCTTCTTCCCTTATTTCTTATCTGGGCAATATGAGCGAATTATCTGATTGATAAGTTTTGATGCAGGAACTGAGTAAATGTAGTCAGAATTATCACTCTTCCTTCTTTTAGGGAATCTGTCTACTTCCAGAGACAACACATCCTACTCTGTGCTAGTCCCTTCCTTAAGCTTAAGCTCAGAGTTTGTCAACCCTGAAACCTAATGACATTTTAGTTCAGATAATTCCTTGTTTTGTGGACCGTGTTGGGCATTGTAGGCTGCTTAGCAGCATCCCTGGCTCATACTTACTAGATGCCTATAGCACTCCTCCATCTGTGACAATTAAACCTTTCCCAGATATCTCTAAATGTCCCCTGAGGGATGGGCGGGGAACAGGATGTCTTCCAGTGGAGAACTACTGCTTTGAGCCTTGCTTTTACATGGAGCACTGCCTGACTGAATGGGTGACTCAGCCTAATTCTTAAACAATCTCCACACCCAACAGGAGGCCGGAACCCACAGCCTCAAGATCAAGAGTCTCATGCTCCATGGACTAAGCTGGTCAGGTGCCACTCACCTAATTCTATTTAACCTGAGCCAAATTTTACAGTAACTATCAGCAACAAAGTTGATACTTTAATTTCTTTTTCTGTAACTCCTTTGTCTCTCAAACAGTCCAAATTCTAGGAGGGGTGTTTGTTATGGGCCTTTTACAACTTCAACTAAGGAGAACACAGTTCAGTTTTTGTTTGTTTGAGAAAATTAGCTATAGATGGACTTTGAGTCCATTGATGGGAGGGAGAAGGTAAAATATTTTAAAATGCTAAAATAGAATCTTTACCTTCCTGCCAATATTAATAATTTGTCTGAGAGCCATATTTTTGCTAATTAAGCAGACTACTATTTCTTTCCTTTTTGTTTTCTTTCTTTCTTTCTTTTCGAATAACTTTTGTCATTAACATTTATTTCAATTAAGGAAATGTGAATTCAGAATTAACGTCAGCAAAACCTTTTCAAAGTATTTGGCAAAGGAAATACTATTAAGAGTTCGACCGAAATGTTTGTGGCACCTGCACTGGGATCAGGATGGCCACTCTTGACCAAATCATGGTCAGAGAAGGGATACATTTGCCTAGCCTCAGGTTGCCTGGGAACGATTTCTCAACACTGTAGAGATTAATGGGTGAGAGAATAGACTCCAGCATCAGACAGGCCTGGGTCATTTATTAGCTCCGTGACTGGATTTAATATAAAAATTTTCCCTTATATTGTTTTCTCACCTCCCAAAGAGGCTAAGTACCTCCTTCATACATTTTTATTTTTGAGGATTACATTAGATAATACGTGTCAAGTACTCATCAAGCTATCTGGCATACACAAAAAGACTAAAAAAATTACAGCCATTATTCTGATTCACACTCAAAATGATGACAGTAGGATAAGAATCTATTCATGATGCACTCAGGGCAGAAAGCAGAGTGATCCTTGAGATTGTGGGATCCACAGAGAGGAGAGAGACTATGCAGGACACCAGACCGCATAGCAGGGTGGTCGGTCAGCCAGTGCGGCAGGGCCAGGCAAGAGTGGAGACCTGGGAGACTGAGGCTCGGTGCCCAGCACAGCGCGGTGCAATAACGCCAACGTGAAGCTTGCGGGAGGGGCAGTTTCCAATCAGTACATGAAAAATAAATTGCAGAAAACCTTATCATCACTAGTTAACCCGATTAGGGAGAAAAATTTGGGTTTGTGAGAAAGGATGTTGTGGATGTCGGTGAAAGCAGAGGGTGTCAAATGAAGCTCTGAAGATGACCTCTTTCTGAAGCTCTATTTCAGCGGAAAATGTAAAACCGGATCAGAAAACCAGATCCGGAAAACCAGATAGCGTAAGAGAAGAGCACGATACAACAGAGTTAACCGGTGTCAGTACTGAAGTCTTTCCTCTAGTTCCAAAAGTCTTAGAACCTCACCAATGTGAAAATGATTGTTAAAGAAAATTGCAATTGCTGTGCTTATTGATATTGTCAACATATAGAATATAGAGTTTAAATTTCTAGTAACTGTTTGGATGGCTCTCACATAACTAATTTTTTTCTTTTTTTTTTAAAAGATCGTGTTTATTTATTTGACAGGGAGAGAGATCACAAGTAGACAGAGAGGCTGGCAGAGGGGGAAGCAGGCTCCCTGCTGAGCAGAGAGCCAGAAGCAGGGCTTGATCCCAGGAGCCTGAGATCATGACCTGAGCCGAAGGCAGAGGCTTTAACCCACTGAGCCACCCAGGCACTCCTCACATAACTAATTTTTGGAAGGACTCTGTGCAAGTGTTGTTAAAAATGATAGAGAGGCCCGAGGAGACACAACCAACGATGTGAACACAGGAAGTGTGCATAAGAAACAACTTTTTTCAATTGTGTCCGACAGCTATATTGATTCGAGTTGCACGAGTGGTGCCTAAGCAGGAGATTGTTGCCAGATAACCCATTCTTGCAGTAGCAGATTAGAGAGACTTTTCCACATCATTTTAAGTGGGATCAATGATCCTTGGGGTACAACCTTTCTCCTACCTGCTCGGCTGCTAAGACATTGAAACAAAGGTGGATAACAAGTGAAGAATCGTGTGGGACACGTGAAGTAGAGTGGTGGTGTTCTGCTTTTTTTTCTTTCTGCATACATCAGATTTTATTTGTTCATGCTAACTCCGTTGATAGTCCTATTGCAAGAAGAGTGGGGAGTTGTCATGGAGAAAAGGTAAAAGGAAAGGAAATCACAAAACTTAAGAAAATTTTCTATACATTCTACCCTTTGAAGAGAAGAAAGAAAGTGACATCTTTGATTATTTAATTTCAGTTTTCCCAATTCTCTCTCAATTGGCTATCATGCAATTCATACTCAGGCACAAAGATTGTGCTGTTACAACTTCCTTATGAATAGAAGGAGTTCTGTACTCTATGGAAACAGGAAAGGCAATGTGATTACCCTTCTCTTTAATCTTAAGACTCCTCTCACAATTTGAAGAATTCAAGGTACTACAGTTCAAGTTTAACATAGTCACACCCCTGCCTTCATTTCACAAGGGAAGAATGTTAAGTAGAAACCTAGCAAGAAGTCAAAATTTAGCCTTAGAAAATATTTTTTTACTTTAAACAAGATCTGTAGAAATATAATGCAGTATATAAATAAGATAGAGATATTTTTTGTCTTGTGTATCAATTTCATCATTGCCTATTGTAAATTCGTAGTTTTTTGTAAAACAGATATTTCACTATTAAAATGTCACCATGGTGACCTGGAACTATCAGATATGAAAAAAAAAGTATCCAAATACTGCACCTGGAGAGTAGTGAACTATATTTTTTAAAACTCTAAATAATTTTGTCAAACTGCTTTAATCTTGCTTGATAGCAGAGTTTCTCAGAGGACTTTGAGACAGTGAAATTTTTACATCATTATTGTAATTTTACTTACACACACAATGTGAAATGGAGAAATGAAGTCAAAACTCAAGCTCAGATCATGGCTTATCTTTTTGAGCTTTGGAGTTTAGATGTCTTGAGATGATTTAAAATAAAGCAAAACAAACAAAAAACAAAAAAAACTACTATGAACTCTTCTTGTCTTCATTTTTTGGAATCACCTCCATTGTTAGCATGTACTTACTATTGTGCTGCATTCAGAAAATATCCTTTTTAAAAAATGATTTTATTTATTTATTTCACAGAGAGAATACAAGCAAGGCGAGCAGCAGAGGGAGAAGCAGGCTCCTTACTGAGCAGGAAGCTGGATGTGGGGCTAGATCCCAGGACTTTGGGATCATGACCTTAATCCTAGGCAGATGCTTAACTGACTGAGCCATCCAGGTGCCCCAGAAAATATCTTTTATTTAACAACAATATCCAGTGATTTACTCCAGCCAGATGTAAATTAGACTTAAAAATAAATAATAAATTTATGTTTTACTCTAGGAATAAAACTTCGGTATTCCTTAGATTTGTTTCTTATACAAAGTACACTATATCTTAAGACCTAGCTGAGCATTGCCCATTTGCTTGTGGAATAATGGAAGAGTTAAGAAGGATTGCAACCTGGAATTTTCCTAAAACATGCTCTTTCTGGTCTCTATGGGTTTGTGTAGGCAGTTTCCTTTGACTAGAATGTCTTCTCCTCAACTCAATACTACTATTTTCTATACTCAATTCAAATGTCACTTCTCCTTTTGTAAAACCTTTCTCTCCATTCTGAGACCAGATTATATGTGTTTCCATAGCACTTTGGAATGTGTAGAATGTGTCAATTTCCCTGGTTTAAATACCATCTGTCTTGACTAAATTGTTAGCTAAGTCTTATGCATCTTTATGCCAGTCTTCTCTTATTATTCATCCAATAAATAGTTGCTAAATAAATGCAAAATGAAATGTTTATGTATCTTGGATAGTGAAGTTGACAGGGAATAGGACTCAGGAAACAATGTCGAAAGAAAGTTTAGTCTGGAAGAAAGACCATAACAAATGCACAAAATCGTGATTTGTGGTGATACTTTTGTATCATTTATCCCTAAACTCAGAAGTCATTCTATAAAACCATCTCTTAATTTATCTCGTGTCCAATCAGTTATGATTCTGACAATTGTATTCTGACTCTAATTCTGCCCTCTTCCTCAGCCTATCAGATACTAGAGCCCTAGTTCTGGACCTAACTTGCAATTTTACAGAGAAATTTGTTGCTAATTTTACATATACATTTCCAATATACAAAACAAATATGCTTATTGCATATTTGATTTAAATTGTAATATATATCTGGATTTTATCTGTTTATAATTTCATCTTACCTTTTTTAATTAAAAAGTTCTTATGCAATTCTCACTTTGTATTCTATGCTAAAAGATATAGGGGATATAAAAACAAGTTTATATCACCAAATACTTATCCTTTATACCTAGATAGAAAGAAAAAAGCAAATGTAAGTCAAAGGAAACTGGGGAATGATGGGAAATTTATAAATATTTGTGGAATGACTGAGTAAAGTTTAACTTCATAAGATAAAGATCACAAGCACAGTGGTAATGTAGCAATGGAGGAAATCAATGAATACTCAAGTGCCAGTAAGGAGATAGCTAGATGTCAGAGTTAGGGCAGTTTGGGAAAGTAGATGGTGGAAAAGAGTCTATATGACAGAAACAGTGATCCCAGATATTACAACTTTCAAAAAAGAGACATAAACACCAGGGCAGAGTCTAGAATTTTCACAGAAACTTTCCAGAAATGACCATACTGTAGAGAAATGTCTTAATATCTTCTAAGTTCACATACTTTGCTTTCTTCAGCATCCTACCTGGTCTTGACCTTGTATTTGTATATAGACCTTGGATCCTGCATGTTTATTTGGACTGAGTGCTGCTTGCTCTGATTTTTCCCCACCTGACCCTTTCATGTTCCTCACTCATCACCGACTTTATGGATTAGAGTTTTGGCATGCATTACATGCTTTGATTGGTATGCCATAGGTGTACTGGGAATATTTTTTTTAAGTTTGGATAAGAATTATAAGCTGAAAGTTGGGCAGCAAGCTGGTGGCTCAGTTTGAAAAGCACAAACCTTGTACAATCCAATAAGAGATATTTCCAGCAAAAAACAAAGCAACAGACCTTTTACCGGCTGGGTCAGAAAATGGCATCTGTTAAGCTCACCTGGCAGAATTGTTGCTTTTAGTCCACAAGAGAGCTGATGAAAAGGAAAGTACAAAATACACACAGAGAACACGGGCCTTCACAGAGAGCTCTCAGTAATTAGAGGAACTTGCTTGTGTGCTACGGACGGGACGCGCCAGAACCATATAATGGGAATGAGTCTGTATTGCGCAATCGGTTCCTTACTAGAAAAACTATCACCGTTTTCATTTTCTGAGCATGGCTTGGGCTCCAAGCTTATTCAGTGGTAATGGTCTGCATTCTGATACAAGCAAGAATAGTTGTTGCATTCATGAGCAGGCTTCTCTTTTAAAGAATAGAACTGCACTGCCTTCGGCAACATATTTCTAGAAGATGTTCATTTACAGCAAGGGGGGAGTTTACGCATGATTTACTTCGCTGATATATTCTCTTAACACTGGTGGGTGGACGTGAGTGGGAAAATTGCCCAATTTTAGTTTTCTGTTAAAAACTGAGTCTGCTGGATATGCTCATTTACAACAGCTAGATTCAATCCTCTGAATGGTTAAGAATGAACAGAAGGTTGAAGAGACATTCAGTGGAAAGGAACTAAACCTTCCAAACATTGAGGAAAAGTAGGGAAATTCTCATCCATATCATTCCATATTTTTCTTATCTTTTTTTTTTTTTCAAGCTGAAACATTGAGAGGATTTTATTTCTACCCTAGGTCTCTTCTACCTTGTGTCTTTATTCTCCTCATTACCCTCTTTTTATTTTAAAGCTATTGATTCAACACTGACTGTGGAAGAAACTTGGCCAATAGCTTTATTGTAAAATTAAAGTTATATTTGCTTTCCTGCTTTGCTTCATTACATGTTATTTGTATAACCAAAGAATAGACAAGAATGTCCCAGGACCCTGATATTGGTGGAAACACTCACTTTATAGGGATTTGAGGTAATCAACAGATGCCTTATATCTAAATTGTGCATCTAAATGATGGAATAGAGAAATAAAGGATAGTAGATGGAGAGAAAAATAATATATACTTAATATTCTCAGAATATGTTTTATGGAAGACTTAAAAACCATTCAGAGCCAGCAGCTGCATGCAGAATTTAGCAGACTGTTCAAATGGAGAAAGATGGATTTGTACATCTGTATCTACTCTGGCCGCAGTCTGACTCTAGTGCTTATGACTGATATTCCTTAGCCTCCAGGGCAACATTCAAATGCATGGGCAGAGACAAAACAGAAATGGTTGAGCTTGGAAGAGGGCATTTATGAGAACATTGCAAACAGCTCATTTAAAAGGTTTTCAAAATATGGTTGTAATACTGCTCAGACACTTCATTCTGAAGACTCTTAAAAGTCACTTGCCTCAAAAATTGTAAGCCCATAAACATTGTTCTATTTCTTTCTTTTGCAGTTCTGCTTTGTTAGTTTCAACAGTGAAAAATCACAGTGAACAAGATTGGCCTCTGTGACCAGCAACGACCTCAAATTCTACTTTGGTGTCCAGGAGCCAAAATCATTAAATACTAATAGTCTGTCTTTAAAAAAAAGGAGATGTTAACATACCTAAAAAGATGTCAAAATATGGTGTTGATGCTTTGGAGATCAGTATGTTTGTTAATGAGGTCTGCCAGTAAATTTCCCTAATTGCTAACATTCCTTGGATTCTACGTATTGTTTTGCACTTACCTTTTTTTTTTTTTCCAGCTCTCTGGTGGACCAACACAAAAGAATGTGGAAGTTTCAAATATTTTTAACTGCGCAAGTGTTTAATACGTGTTATTTTTTTGATGCCTGCTTTTACTAGCCCCTCAGCTAGAAGTTTCTATTTGATACGTCATCACTAATAATTTTAAAAAGAATAAGGATGGCTCTCAGCTTTAATATTTTGTGATATTGCTTAGATTTTGTGGCTGTTTGTAATGCTGCATATGGATTTAAAAAAATTTAACTCTATTATTGGATAGGTAATCATTAATAGGGCTCCAACATATAAATAAACTTAGATAAAAATTTACTCAGTTGCTTTCCTCCTAAAAAAACTGCCGGTATTATGTTTTTTATGGGTGGCCTTCTAAATAAAGACACTTTGTGACTTAGTAGGTATGTAAAAATAAGTAAATAAATGAATAGATAAAGCCAACTGTTTTCACATAAAAAAGCACTATTATATAAAACATGTTCTGAATTTTGACTTTATTCTATTCATATGGTGGCTGCTAATATATTGACAGTTCATGTAAAAATACATCTATTCTGACATATATTGAAAGGTGCCACAAATTCATAACTTTGAACTATGTTGTTTGTAATGGATAGACTTTAAGGCAACCAGTCATGTTTCCCGTTTTCTAATATTCATACCTATGTGTGATCTTCTCTCTTTGAGTGTGAGAGGGGACTGTGACTTGCTTCTAACCACTAGCATGTGGAAGAGGTAATGGCACATTATATCATCTATGGAAGTATCCATCTTGTTAGCTGCCTTGGTCTGGAAACTCTCTTTGTTGGCTTGATGAGGAAAGTGGCTATATTAGGAAAGATAAAATCTGTGGGCAGCCTCTGGGAACTCTAGGCAGCTTCTCAGAGTTGAGGACACTCTCCAGCCAACAATCATCAAGACACCAAGCCCTCAACTATATAGCCTCAAGAAAATAAATTCTACCAACAATCTGAAGGAAAGATGGAACAATCTGGAAGTAATGTCTTCCCCCATCAGTCCACCAGTGAAAACATAGCCTGCTAAACATCTGGATTTCTGATACATCCAAACTACAACAGAATCAGTATGTGTTGTTTCAAGTTTCTAAGTTTGTGGTAAATTTGTTAACACAGGATCAGTTAACTATACATCAGTAAGTTCATATTTAAAGACTTGGCAATGTAAAAACAATAGTGAAATTAGACAAAAGTGCAAAACGAAAATGAATGCGGATTAACATGAGAGAAAAAAATAAATAACAGGAGACATTAGTTTGTAGTAAGCAATATAACAAAACATATGCTGTATTGTCACAAAATATATCTACTAATTACAAACTAGTATAATGAGATCATTCTTGGATAAAATGTCAACATATAAGAGTAATAGAGTTATAAACAAGAGCAAATGCATCTCATGTGGCTTTCATTGTAATTTTCCTTAAAGTTAAAAAAATTGTCATTTTAAATACCTCTGTTATTTAAGATTTGTTGTTTTAGTGGTACACAATAAATGCTGTGTTAATATTTTAGTATTTCCCTCATCTACCCACAGGAAGAGAAATTATGAGGTGGATAAAGGACACTGATGATTCGCTGGTGGGTGGGGGAGACCATAGGGAAAGGAATGAAGGGGCTGTAAACAGAACCAAACAAGCAAGTATTCTCTTGGCGTTGCTGTCTATTCTCACATTTTCCTGGGCCCCTTACACCGGCACAGCTCTGCTGTTCTTGATAAGCCCACCAGGTTGAGAGTTGGATCCATAGCCTGGGAGAGGGGCTGCTTTTCTCTTATTTCTCTTTCGTGTTTGTGTGTGTGTGTGTGTGTGTGTGTGTGTGTGTGTGTGTGTGACTTTTTTCTCTACCTGTCAGAGCTCAGCAATGTAAGAGCTCAATGGTACAGACATGGGGAAAATGGCTTAAAGTGTTCATTTAGACTGCTTCTGGCTTAGGCTCTAGATGAATAGCTCAAAGGTAGAAAGCATCACCTAAGCCAGTTTAAGCACCCCAAATATAGTGTACTTTTAAAAATAATATATATTTTTTAAAATAATATTTTTTATTTCAGAATACTTTTTGAGTGTTCTAAAGTATGAATATAGGAAAGAGTTCCCATGTACACCCACTTCACTTCCCATTTTATTTACATCTTAGATTAGTATATTACATTATAATATTATAATATTACATTAGCATATTGTCATAATAAACTGGTATTGATACATTATTATTAACTAAAGCTCATACTTTTTTTTTCATATTTCTTTAGTTTTTACCTAATACCTTTTTTCTACTCTAAAATCTCATACAGGATACCACATTGCAATTAGTCAGCATGTCTCCTTAGGCTCCTTTTGGCCATAGATTCTCTCATACTTCCCTTGTTCCCTTTCCTTGTTTTTGATACCTTGATAGTTCTGAGGAGAACTGCTCACATATTTGTGGAATATCCCTCCACTAGGATTTGTCTGATTTGTTTCTTATAATTGGACTGGGGTTATGGGTTTTTGGTTGGAAGACTGCAGAGATAATTTCTGTTCTGATCACATCATACCAAGGGTATATGAATTGACATGACTTATTGGTGCTAATCATGATCACCTGGCTGAGGTGGTATTTGACAGATGTCTCCACTGTGAAGTTATTCTTTTTTTTTTTCTTTCCAAAGTGTATTCTTTGGAAACAAACCACCATGCATCCCATACTTAAGGAGTGGGGAGTTATACATAGACTGTTCACATTGATAGGAATCAGGGTGAAATCCTTATTTGAGATATAACAAAATGAGATAATAGAGACATATCTCCATAGACTTATCATATGTATGGTTAATCATCAATCTAACTTACCTATATATTTTATTTATGTATTTATTTAAGAACTATTTTTTAAAGATTTTATTTATTTATTTGACAGAGAGAAAGAGCACAAACAAGGGGAGGACCAAAGGGGAAGAGAGAAGCAAGCTCCCCACTGAGCAGGGAGCCTGATGTGGGGCTCAATTCCAGAACACAAAGATCATGATCTGTGCAGAAGGCAGACATTTAACCAACTGGACCACCCAAGCATCCCTCTAAAAGCTATTATTTTCTAAGTTGTATGCACTTCGATACTAAGGTCGAACTCCAGAGAGCCAGAGAGGTATAGAAAGCTTTTACTAGGCTGTACGTTATTAAACCATCATGTGAAACTTTGTTAAATCAATAATATTGCAGAAGCAGTAGGATAAACTGAGAAACAACATGAAAAGGAAAAGGAAGAACATTCATGAAGGGGATCAGATCAGAAAGACTCTCTGGACTGGAGAATTCTATAATGAAAGAACTATAAAGGACACTATCTTAGGAGCCCTATATAGTTAATAATAGCAACCAAACAAATTTTTGAGTTATTTAGAATCAACTAGGATTCAAAAAAATTTTGAAATAAAAATATTTAATAAATTTCTTACAACTAAACATACATGGTACTTGAAATATATACATAGATGTGTGTACACACACACACACACAGATTAAATGCTAGGGATATTGGTGTAAAGAATTTATACCATTGTAGAAGAGATGGGATTGTATCGTTCATATCATTTTATAGTCTATACCATTGTAAAACAGGTATACTGGCTCATGTATGTGAATAATGTAGAAGTAAGAAAGGCTTGAGACTTAATCTGATGAGGGATTAATCTCCATTTCTTTAACATTTCTTTATTTTTGTTCTCTTCTTTTGTCCTTAGGCCGATTACCTCATGGTTAAAAGTAATCAGAAACAAGAGCTTCTTCATCTTCCCAGAGGTAGAGAAAAAACACTTCTTACCCAACTATTCAAAGAATAGTCCTATAATTCTTTCACAGTTGAGCTGATAATTTTGGCTAGGGGAATGGAATCTGTTGGCTGGTTTAACAGACCTTTTACCAAACTACTCTTACTCTCAAAAGCCACCTCCTCAACTCCATTTGCTTGTGGGTTTGTTCATTAAACACAAGGGTTCAATTCTAGACTTACCCATATCCTAACAAAATATGGAGAGTGTTAGGAAGAAGGAAATGTAGTGGTCAAATATAGTGAACTTTCTATGTCCTAATGTATCAGGAACATTTTTCTGCCTGTACTAATATCTTTTTAGCTATGAAAGAACTATGTTATATTTTCTCATTATCCAGAGAATATGAATATGACCTATGTAGTTAACTCTAATTTATTGATCAATAGATCACATGTTTTCAAAATCAGATCTTGTCATATGCTGACAAATATGTCATTTTAGAAATTTTTGACAGGGTGTCAGAGCACTGAGAACATAACAATGATTCTGATATTACCAATAACATACATACTCTTTGGATAAAGCAAACACATGGTTGCATGAGTGGATTGTGAAGTCAGGTGCGTAACTTTTTTCTCTTTGAAAGATTTTAAGCTGTGGATGCAAAAATCACATTTGGTGTTTAGTTTCCTCAAACTCCAACTTGTGAAATATTCCCTAGTGTATTTCTTAGAATAGAAATGGAGTAAGAATTAAGTTAATACTGTCTGTCTTTAGATTAGGCAAATATAAATATGAACTAATCCACTTTTGGAATAACAGTTCAAGCAATAATAAGTTTATTTAATTTGTTTATCACTTGTAAATGTCCATTGATGTACTACACACCTGATGTCATTGCTATCATATTATTTAGCATTAATATGGCACATCGAATTTTCAAGATGCTATAATCATTAATTAGTCATACTTCATAACACTCTCGTGAGGTAATATGGTGATATAGAAAATTAAGTTACAGATAATTTAGGTTGCTGACCTGAAGGAATTACCACTTATAAGTAAATATATTGTAAATTAGTAGTTTGTAATCTGTGGAATTATTGAGCTTCTTGCATTGATATATGCAAATATAGGTAATAATTCAAAAACTATGTTTGTTGTAGATATGCCATTTCTGCCACTTTATTAAATATTATGACATTTGTATACTCTCAGAAAGTCTAAAATGAGAGCTTTCCAGGCCTGGGAAGAAACTGTGGAATGTGAGGGTGTGTGGAGTTCACTGAAATTTTGGATACGAGACATGGTATATCATTTCTTGTATGAAGAAATCACAATGCAGAATTTAAGGGCCAGCTGAGAATCTCCAATGGGGAAGTTTTGAGAAAATGAGAATGTTTTGCTAACAGATCTTGTAAAATTGCTCATCTCAGTAGCTGTATCCAATGTTGTAGATTTCAATCATTCTCTGGACTTAGTGACCAGCTACTTTTATTATCTTCACTGTTCCTTATTGCAGTCTCTGTGGGATATGATACACCTCGAAATACTTGTTCATATGTGAGTTAAGTTGGATTATCTCTTTTTTTTTTTTTTCAGATAATTTAGCTTGACCAGCTGTCCTCTCTCTACTCCTTCATGGTAGTTACTATGAGAGATTATAAACAGTAACTCTCCCGATTGCAATAAATCAACAACTTGTAGAGTAAGCAGAAGGATTTTGGGGACAGACTGGGGCATGCTAATAGTATCTAGTACTGGGGAAAAGGAAAGTGCTTACTATGTATCATAAATATAATGAGAGAGATGAGAGGATCCGAACCTGTGTGAAATTCCTACTGTGGTGGGAAAAGATGTACTAGTTAGGACTTCATGGTTAAAAAGAAGAGAGTCACTCAAGTTACTTCCAGTAATGAGGAAGCTCTTTTAAGAATAACTATTCTCCAAGAAAAAATGCATAATTAGGCCATAAGCAGATAGAAATTATAATATTTCAGATCAATGAGAAAATTTAGAAACCTATTTTTTTTTTTTTTGCAGGAGGGGATCTCAGGCAGTATACTAAGAACATCAGCTGTAGAAGATTAGACAGAATTATTAATGATTATGTGTTCTGCTATAAAATGACTCATGACCCTCCAAATTTTTATCATTCCTCCCTTTTTCTAATAGTTTACATTGTCTTGTTTTCCACTGTGCATGGGTATTTGATTTGTCATATAGCTCCTGTTTACTCCTAACTATTCTTTCCTCATAACTCCAGCATGAATCTTGCTCTTCACCTTACCTGACATAAAGTATTTCAGGGTTTCCTTGAGTGGGTCTTTCTAGGTTTCTCTTCTGCTAAAAGCTACTTTATTGCCCCTACATTTTCCAGTTTAAGTTCCTGAAAGTTAAAATATGATCCCCTAGTTGATCTGTGTTTTCTATTCAGTCGACTGGCTAGGAAACCATGGATTTGGAACTCATCCATGGTTTGGTTTTCTACAGCTTTGGGGGGGGGTGTCAAGTGATTAAAAATATGGCTGTTTAGATTTTTTTTAGAAGTTAATAGTAAAAAAGCTCAAAATGATCAACTTGTTTCACATAAGGAAATAATTTCAGAACAATGTAAAGAGTGCCAATGCTAAGATCTTGTAAATCATAGAAGGGAAATACAAGGAGGTAATAAATGACAAACACTGGGAAGTCAGAGACATTTTCATACAGACAATATACTTGAGTTAGAGTTGAGTAGCCATTTTCCATGTCCTTAAGTAGGCAGAAGAGCTTTTCATAACAAGAACATATGCCAAGGCACAGAAACAGAAAACTCTTTTATATATCTGGGAAACCATAAATAGTTTTGTCTGGAGGAGGAGGTAAAGTTCAGAAATTTGTCAGCAATCATTTGCAGTAATAGTTAAGGGCCAGATAATGGGGATCTTCTATGTCAATCAAACGATTATAGATTTTATCCTATAAGTGATATGGAAACATAGAAATGTTCTCAGTGGATATGTGTTATATTTAGATAAGTATTTTCAAAAGAGCATTCTGGGAATACACAAGACAGAATTGAAGATGGTCTAGATGGGTGATCAGTTAGGTGTCATTCACAACGGTGCTGTCAAAAGAACAAGAGAATGGAATAGCATTAATGGTTGGAATGAAGACGTAAGGATAAATGGAGAAGCTGCTAATGAAGAATCAGTGGCCCTTTTATCTGTGCAATCACCATCGTGGCTGGAATCCTTTAAGCATATCCTGAAAACTGGAAGGACTTCAAGGCCCTCCTGGCAGCTCAGTACAGTGGGGTTCAGGTTAGCATGTTATCTGTAGCCCCCCCCACTTCCACTTTGTCCAAACCAACTACACTCCTAAATTTCTCCATAAATTTCCAGCAAGTTTCCAGCACTTTAAGGTGACCATGGATCCTGTGTATTTGAGAGCAATGTCACGCCTACCCTGTGAGCAACGAGGAGCTGCAAGGATGTCCTCGAGAAACAGCAGGTAACACACTAGATGAACTTTGTTGATAGCAATCTAGTGCCACCAGCCAGTACCTGCCCACCTTGGGCATTGTATGCCACAATAAGCAGGCTACAGAGCATGGAAATGAGGAGGTGGGGTAACTTTTTGGGCTGCTGGGCGCTCACTTGAAAACAAGGACTTTTTTGATGGAGAACACATGATGCTGGCTAACGTCACAGTTGTCTGAACCCTGCTATGGCTCCACGAACAAGTCCTGGGGCTTTCTCTCAGCCAGACATTCCCTGATATCAACCACTCGTTCCTTTTCTGCATTGCCCAGTCCCACTTCCAGGCTGTTTGGGAAAGGTGAAACTCTGTGAAAAGATTGCCCAGTTTGATGTTAAAATGTTTGCAGACACCTAGCCTAAAAAGGACACCTCACAGAAAGAGAAAGGTTCACTGGAGGAAAAGCAGAATCCTCAGCCCGAGTGGAAAAAGCACGGTTCCTGTTCCTGAGGAGATGGAAGAAGATGAGCAGGTACTGGCTGCAGAGTTGAAGGCCAAGGACTCCTTTGCTCACCTGCCCACAATGAGCTTTGGGTTGAATGACTTCAAGTGCAAATCCTCCAACAAGGACACCCTTTCTGTGGCACTGCTGTATTTTGATAAGGAAGGCTGGTCCCTATGATACTCCAAGTACTGCTTCTTTGAGGAGCTCACCCAGAACTTCATGAGTTGCAACCTCATCAACGGAATGTTCCAGTGACTGGACAAACCAGGGAAGAATGCCTTTGTAAGCGTCTTCCTCTTTGGAACTAAGAGTAGTCACTCCATTTGGGGAGTCTAAGTCTTCCGAGGCTTTGAACTGGATCCTGGGAACAAGGAGAGCCAAGAGAGTGGTTTGAGAGTACTTTCTCTGGGAGGGGGGTTTCCAGCATGTGAGCAAAGTCTCCAATCAGAGCAGTATCTTCAAGTGAACATCTCTTGCCATTCATCCAGCTGCCTGCACCTGTCCTTTAGAGAGATGGGAGTTAGTAAAGAAACTGAACATTGAAAGAAAGGAAAAAGTCAGTGGGTGTCAGTGATAGGTTCTTGATTTTAAAACTAATGATCAAAGATTAACAATGTGAATATTATTGTTAGATTATCATATTTAAATCATTATTACATTTTTATTTTGGTTATGGGATTTTTATTAAGAATGACTGCTGAAATTTTATGAATGATTTCTAAAAGCACCAGGAATTTTTCACAGAAGAGAAGATGATTGAAGGCCGAGAGATTATTTATAAGATTATCATTTATTAAACTGGAGGTAAGAAGTAGTGAGGGAGGGCATTACAAATCAAAGACTGCAAAAAAAAAAAATCCTCTGCTTCTATAAAACGAATTTACCCTCTCAGTTATTAAGGAACTAAAGTTATCTTCACAGTCAGGAGGCTATAGAATTCATCATAAATTCTTAGCAACTTCACGGATATATAAAGGGTAATGTTACATGCAGACATTTAATTCATTTGCTCATTCATAAAATACTTATTGACAAACAGTTCCCTCCACCTCTGCACATAAATGTTAGAGTGATAAGAAGTAAAATATATATTGTTTGTCAAATACTGATAACTACAATGAATTAAAGTAAGAAGAAAGTTCCACCCAGGGTACTGCTGTCTCTCAGATGTCCTTACCTCCTGCCATGCCAATGTGAAGGTTCAGAAAGAGGGCAGTTACTTCTCCATACTTGGAAGGCAAAAGGATCTGAAATTTTCATCAGGTCCTATCCCTCCTGTTCTTACACCTTATATCATCAGCCTGGTAATTTGCTCTTAAGGTTTGTTGCATATGTATTGAATACAAAGTCTATTAAAAATGCCCTCTCTTTGGCATCCACAGTTTATATTCTGATGTGATAGAGATATGGTGGCATTCAGGAATATGCATTTTTAACCAGACCCCAGACAATTCTTATTCAAGAGGTCTGTAGTACACAATTTTACAAGTGACAGTCAAGTTATTCTCATTTCTAAAACAATAAATTGGTATGAAGTCAAGTGATTGGCCTGAATTGCGCTTGTAGAACAGGTATCAGATGCAAACTTTTGAGTTTAGCTGCCCAGTGGAATAAAATGCCCTGAAAGTCAGCCAGACTTCAGTATTTCTTAGAACTGACAGGATATGGCACAACATCCTTGTCAAACACTTGCCATGTTGGATCTTATCCTTAATTTAACTCCCTGGAAGTTAGTTTAAGTGGGCATGACTACTTAGGAATCGTAACTCTTGTGGTAACCAGCCTACATTATAATTTCCTTGATTTATTTAATTTAGACATAGAAGACTATTTTCCACTTAAAGTGTCAGAAACAATCCAAAAATATATAATTCTCTTGTTTTTATCTTTAAATATTTATTTTTTACCTTAAAAATTTAAATATTTATTTTTTTGAGAGAGAGAATGAGTGCGGAAAGGGGCAAAGGGAGAGGGAGAGAGAAACTTTTAAGTAGACTCAGTGTTGAGCTCAGAGCCCTACCTGGGGCTCAATCTTATGACCCTGAGATCATGACCTGAGCTGAAATCATGACTCAACTGCTTAACCAACAGAGCCACCCAGAAGCCCCATCTTGTTTTTACCTTTAAATATAAGTCTAGTTGAATTTCAGAAGTTTGTACTTTTATGTGTTTAGAAATTTGCAAATTAAGGCCAGAAGCATAATTATCATAAATTTAAGAGTACAAAGTGTCAACTTAGTTTTGTGGTCTTCTCATGTTTCCTTTACATGTATGAATTTGCTTGCATGTTATGAAGCAAGTGTTTACTCTGAAGTACTACCTACTGCAACTCTTCAACCACATTCCTCCTGTCTTTGAGGTGATTAAGCTACACGCATAAAATATTTATATTTTGTATATTAGGAACTTGTTTCTTCCTTATGGCAAGAAACTCGTTAGTGTTTTTAGTCTCAATAGGGAAAAGAGTTGTAATTTTTATGTTTTAATAATATTTGGATAACTAAAAGCCATATGTGTGTAGTATAACTTAGCAATTTATTATGAATGAAAAGGCATCTGGCTAGCTTCAGCAATAATTTCTATTATGGGCATACTTTTTATGCCTTCAAGCTTTTATTTCAAATGTGTGTTGGGAATGTACATGGTATTGTTATACATCAAAGAATTTACTATATCAGAAATGTTTGGAGGCTTCCTTTCCTTCTAATTAATCTCAGAAAGTTCACTAATTCTATATCTTCTTTGACTTTCTATTTGCAAGTTGGAAGCTTGATAATAAGCCTAGATTAATTAGAGTAATGGGCTAAAACAGAGTTGCTATAACATCTGGTAGGATTTGGACTTTGCTTCTGGGAAGTGCAGTGCACATAAACACTAAGAGCAGAGGGTCATATCCAGCAATTATCAAATTTTCTGTATTTCAATACTTTCTAGATTGCCAGTGAGTTTCTAAAGGAGATTGTTCCATGCCAAAATTATATATCAAAGGATATTGCATTTTTTAAAAGAGGAAATTTGAGGTAAAGACAATAATTTGGAGTAGTCTTCTGAACTAATTATTAAATGATTAGAAGTTTTATGTGAATTTGAAAATAATTTAAGTCTTTAGATTAACTGATTTAATTAATTGACCAAAGTCAGCACACAGTGATGTACACTTCATAGAACCAGGTAACTCGAAGAAAATAGACTACAGAAATTCAACAAAGACATAAAGACATAAAATAGAGCTAGAAATGAGGTTATCACAAAAATAGGAACTATGAATCTTATACCTTTACCAGGAGTGGGTTTGAGTTTTGTCCTTAATCAGTGAACATGAGAAGAGAAATCTAGTTATTTATACAAACTACAGAATTCCTAAGGTAAATAATAACAATTGTTTAGGAAAAACATAGATATTTCTGATTAAAGATACAAAGTGATATAATAAAGTGAATGTTATTAATAGAGTGTATTCTGTTTGTATAAATGCATAATAAAATATAGAATGCTGTACACAAAAATAACAAAATGTGGTGTATTGTATTGAATAATATCCCAAGGCCCACTGCCAAATTTAATGGCATTGCTTATTAGAGCATCTTTCAATATGAGGCCTGGCTTGATAGTTTACCTGTACTCTTCTTACAGATTTTAGTCTTAGAATTTAAACTCTGAGATTTGGGATGACAACCAAAAGATGTGAGTGAGTATGATTCTATTATATGAAGTTTTATAGCTGGTAAAATGAAGCAATGGTGATTTAAATCAGAAACATGGTTGCCTAAGGGAAGGTTTGGGGGAACACTGTCTGAGAAAGGGCATGAAGAAACTTTTCGGGTGATAGAAATACAGTATTTGGGATGGTGTGTACATGGAACTATGTATGTGTCCAAATTCATCAAGTTGTACATTAAAAATGTGTGCATATGTAAATTAAAATCCAATAAAATGATTTAAAAACATAATTTAATGTCAACTAATTTAATTTGTACTTTAATTATTTTCTACTGTGACATACTTTTTCCATGTCAGAATGTATTTTCTTATACCATTATTATTTTATCTTCTTCATGGTTAGAGGCCAGAGGCTGTGTTTATGTTGTTTACTGTCATATTCCTACTGAGTGACCCATGATTCCCATTCAAAAATATTTTTAGTATATAAATAGATAAGATCCTCAGAATTCTATATTCATTGGTAAGCCCGAAATACTTGAGCTACCAAAAATTTATTTAGAAATTAGTTGTCCTACAGAAATCCTACTAGAAACCCAGTTCTACTACAACTTAACTTCGAAGGTCTTTGATTTCCAGAGGAGTGAAATACAGGATCGTGACTACACTACTATGCATAAATGTGAATATTAGTGTATATCATATTATTAGCTGAATGAAAGAGGTAGGTTTTATGACACTAATTTTATGTACATTAAAACTAGCTGGACTGTATTAACAATACTGTCAAAATTGCAAATAATTCTATTAATAGCTTTTAAAATATTTTTGTTACGACTTTGTGTATTATGTAACTTTTCTCTCAGTATTTATTTAATAATGAAATGAGAATAATTTATAGCTGAACTCAATGGTAATTTACATACTCCCATGCCCTCCACTTTGTCACCACGTAGGGAACTGTGACACATTTCCAAAATGACAGGAAATGCTACATTTCTAGGCTCTCCAGGTACCTACCTTAGACCACAGAGGGGCTCCATCGCAAGAGTTACTTCAGAATGAAGGCTTCATATAAGAGACACGGAATGAACGTCACAGACTTAGAGGGAATTCTGGAGCATTTTAACCTGCCCAAGCCTCAGTTTCCTGATTTTTAAAATAAGGAAATTGAGATAAACATTCTTAAAGATCTCATTCAAATTTAGGTCTTTAATTCTGTGACCATCATAGGATTATAAATCTCTCTTTTTTTTTAAAGAACTCAACATGAAAATAAGGATAAGATATGAAATATGAAGACTGAGATTATCTTTTAGAATTTAGGATGACATGGTAATGACTTATAAACTAACACTTATTTTCTCATTTTATGTCTCAAAAACTGTGTCTCCACAGGATGCACAAATAATGCCTTAAAAGATGGCCCATTAAAATAATTTTCTCTCCACCTAACAGACTAAATAGTATGAAGAATTATGACTGCTTTTCAATCTTACATACCTTCTAGTTCATATTATTCTTAAAATCCAGTATGGTATCTACAATTTAGCAATTTCTCGATAGCTATTCATTATTATTATAGGAGATGACATAATTAAGAAAAAATTATCAACATCATTTATACTATTAGATCATAGTTACCTCATTTATGAACAGTTTATAAATACTTAACATGAAAAACAAGAAATAAAAAATCTGTGTATTTTGAGAGACATAATTATTTCAATCCCAAATCTGTCCTTCATGTTTTTTTATAAGGCTTTCAATATTAATAGCTTGAGCACACACACACACACATACACAAATTCTTAGCAGATGGATATCTTGTGCAGTGTTGAGTTACTTCATTAATTATTCAAGAATTTGTAGGTCTAGTTACAGAATCAAAAATGTCATTAATCATTAATTCTTCTTGCTTAAATGCATTAGAATAAACATTTACTTCTCACAGCAGAAACACCAAATGTATAGATTACCCTGTTTAAAAATTGCTTCCTTATTTCACCCACTGGAAAGCTGGTTTAGGTTCAGTCTTTAAAGCCATTTTCTATGAGAGGAATATTGCCTTCATTCTGTCTTTTAAATGAATCTATTTAAATGGGTATTTAAATACTTTTCTAAATTTTTATAAATACTTTTAATTGGAAATTCTGTCCAAAAATAATGTCTTTAAACTATAAACATGTTTTATTTTTTTAATTTTTTTAAAGATTTTAATTATTTAATTGAGAGAGAGAGTCAGAGAGAGCATGAGGGGGAGAAGGTCAGAGGGAGAAACAGACCCCCCGTGGAGCTGGGAGCCCAATGCCGGACTCAACCCCAGGACTCTGGGATCATGACCTGAGCGGAAGACAATGGCTTAACCAACTGAGCCATCCAGGTGCCCCTATACATATGTTTTATAAAGTAGATTTGCTGGGGATCCTGGGGGGCTCAGTCTGTTAAGCGACCTACTCTTGATTTAAGCTCAGGTCATGATCTCCAGCCCAGCGTCAGGGTCCATGCTGGGCATGGAGCCTGTTTAAGATTTTCTCTCTCTGCTCCCTCTTCCCTTCCCCCCCAAAAATAAATAAATAAAAATAGAAATATAGACTTGTTAAATTTCATGGCATTTTGTAAATCTATAAACATTTTCAAATAGAATAAAAAGTTCAGAAATTTCAAGGCTATGATCTGGGAGCTAGAGTAAAGTGAAAACTGACATAAACATAAGGTATTTGATGAAAGAAAAGTGGACATAATTCAGGCCAAGTGTCTCAATTAATAGATGAGGAAACTGAGACCAAGTGACAATGTGACTAGTTCAAGTTCACATGTGTAATTAGAATAGAAGCTAATACTAGAAATAAACTTCTGCACTCCTCAGTAGTACTCTGCTAAAGCATTATACCATTACAGAATCTGTATAATGTAACTTTAAACCTACTTTGCTTGAATTGTGTAATTATCTAAAATTGCTTATGAAAACACAACCTTAGGGTAAATTGTTCTGCCCTTTTCTAGATGAATAATCCATGCTTCTTAAATGTGAAACCAGACACAATGTAAACACAGGATTCCTTGTAGCCACGAGAGAGAATTTTGTACAGTTTGTACAAATTTCAATTTTTTTAAAAGATTTTATTTATTTGAGAGAGAGAGAGAGAGAAGCTGGGGGGAGCAGAGGGAGAGGGATAAGCAGACTCTGCACTGAGCCAGGAGTCTGAGGCAGGGCTTGATCCCAGGACTATGAGAATATGACCTGAGCCAAAACCAAGAGTCAGAAACTTAACTGACTGTACCACCAAGGCACCCCAAAACTTCAATTTAATAATTTGATTTTTATTTGCATGACAATAGGAAAATACAACAAAATAATTTTGGAAATATCTGCTAAAATGTGTTATTTGAAAAGTATTTTCTCATTAGGTCAATGGTAAGAATAACAACCTATTTGTGATTTAAAAACTTTTTTTTTAATAAAAGATTTTATTTATTTATTTGACAGAGAGAGACACAGCGAGAGAGGGAACACGAGCAGGGAGAGTGGGAGATGGAGAAGCAGGCTTCTCACTGAGCAGGGAACCCAATATGCGGCTTGATCCCAGGACCCTGGGATCATGACCTGAGCTGAAGGCAGATGCTTCATGACTGAGCCACTCAGGTGCCCCAAGTGATTTACAAACCTTTGATCAATTTAATTTCCTGGAAAATCATGAGACTGAGTATGATTCTAAGAAAAACCAATTAATAAGATGATTATTTTCCCCAGTATCTTTTCTCTCTATATTCTGACTTATTCATATTGCTTGTAGGTTTCTCAATGGTATTCTTCTTGTTACTAACTAACTAACTAACTAACTAATGCTAACTAGTGGATTAGTACTAATATATCTCCATCATGTATTAAAGACCCTGAGATGCATCACTGGCCTATTACTGACTACCTTGTAACAAGTCAATAACCAAGTGTCGAGATATGAAGCAAAGTCTTTAGAAGTTCTCATATTACTATAGAGAAGAAATAAATATAGATGAAATAAATACAAGTGGACAAAACCTACAAACGTATGCAGTAGTCCCCTTCTTATCTGTAATTTAACTTTCAGTGGTTTCAGTTGCCCCTAGTCAAATGAGGTAGAGAAAGAGATGATCCTCCTTCGGTATCATCAGAAGGTCAACAGTAGCTTAATGCTACATCATAGTGCCTATGTCATTTCCCTCACTTCCTCTCATCACATTTTATCATCTCACATTGTCACGAGAAGAAGGATAAGTGGAATACAATAAGATATAAGGAGAGAAAGATAATGCATTCACATAACTTTTATTACAGTATATTGTTGTAACTGTTATATTTTATTACTAGTTATTATTGTTCATCTCTTACTGTGCCTAACTTATAAATTAAGCTTTATCAGGAGCACCTGGGTGGTGCAGTCGGTTGAACATCTGACTCTTGGTTTAGGCTCAGGTCCTGATCTCAGTGTTGTGAGATAAAGCCCTGCGTCTGGCTGGGGCTCAAGGAGAGGAGTCTGCTTGAGATTCCCTCTCCCTCTGCCCCTCTGGCTTGTGTGCTGTCTCTCTCTCTCTCTGTGTGTGTCTCTCTCTCTGTCTCTCTCTCAAATAAATAAATAAATAAATAAATCTTAAAAAAACCCTTTATCTTATGTATGTACATATGGAAAAAACAGCATGTACAGGGTTTGGTACAATCAGTAGTTTAAGGCATCCACTGGGGGTTTTGGAACATGTCTCCCTCTGTTCCGTAAGGGAGGACTACTGTGGACAGAGGATGATAGAGCGATAGATAGATAGCTGACAGATTTTTTAAATCATGTAACTCAGAAACTGTAAGAAGAAAGTAAATGTAATTTGATAGAATATTAATAACATGCAGACTATAGACAGGGTTCGGACAGATCTGTGTAAAATGCTTTCGCAAAGAAGATGAATCTGATTTCAAAGAATAAGGACGAGAAGAAGAAGAAGCAGCAGCAGCAGTAGCAGCAGCAGCAGCGGCGGCGAAGGAGAAACACACAGAAGGCCCAAGGTATTACATAGTGTGCTTTCTGGAAGCACATACTATATGGGGATTATCTCAAGATAAGGCTGATTTCAGCCAGTGAAAAAAGATTAAAAATGGGAAATAAGGAACTAATGTTAAATTCTGTTTGAAAGGCACCAATTAGGGCCACCTGGGTGGCTCAGTTGGTTAAGCATCTGCCTTCAGCATGATCTCAGGTCTTGGGATGGAGCCCGAGTTGGGCTGTCTGCTCACTGGGGAGTCTGCTTATCCCTCTCCATTTGTGCCACCATTCATGTTCTCTCTCTTTCTCTCAAATGAATAAATATAATCTTAAAAGAAAAAAAGAAAGGGACCAGTGAGAAAAACAACATATTGAAATGCTCAAAAATATTGAGTTAATCAGACACTTGGAACCTCATCAGATATTAAAGTACTTCATAAATTTATCATCAAAGTGTTCACTTAGTAACACAAAAACTTTGAATCCTTTTAATACCTATTGTGATGTAGTTGTGTTTTAGTATGGAAATAAAAAAGCATTCTCTCAATGAATTTTTATTACTTATTTCCTGTAGATTATTGATCCACAAGTCATTGAGTCAGGGGAAAGATACTATCTTTTTTATTTCTGGAATTCTCACCATGTATCTGCAAAAATACAGAAAACGAATTCTTTGACTAATTAAAAATTCTGTGGGTCTTTCAAGCATTTACTAGCCACATAAACCTAGTTATTAGTTCGTTACTAATAGTGAGTAAGTAGTGTAGATTCAGAATTCTGCCGCTCCTGTTATCAGAAATTATTGCATTGTCATGTATTCTCTTTTTTTTTAGGTGGTTGAGCCCCGAAGTGGTCTGCAAAATAGAAACGCTCAGCGAATGAGTTCAAAACATTTAAACTAGCTCTGATTTACATTTGCTTGGGAATCAGAAATCATGTTTCCCAAGTATCAGTATTTCGTAGTTCAATTAAAAAAAAACTTTTCATTATTTGGGTTGAACAAATTTTTCACTTATGATTTGACAGACCATTGAAATAAATACACCCCCACGTTTATGTTTAGTTTTTGCTTTATGCATTAGTGGAATATAAAATGGCAGGGTTGCTGAATTCTAATAGTATGACTGGAATTTGGGAATAACCAACACAGTGAGGATGAATAACTAAAGATCATGTCCACTGGATAAGGAGATCCTTCAAGTTTTTGCTTAGTGCACTCAGTGTGTGATGGTTCGACTTGTTGAACTTTTGTCTACCAGCTCCAGTGGATGCTGGGGCTGGATAATTGGCACTGCTCGTTACCTTCAGAACCATTATCTGTCAATTCCGAGGTCTCAAGGTTGCAGGCAATTGTGTTCATTGCGCGTAGTTGTTACCAAACTTGTAAGTAAAATCCAGTAGTCTAGAGAGTTTCTCTAAATTAAAACACACATACACTCACAGTCGGAGGAAATGAATGCCTTGGCTTTGCTTGATTTATTTTGAATTGGGAAAGAAGAAAAGATTTGCTTACAAAGCAAACCCCTCTGGAAACTTTCCTTTTATGTGGTCCAGGGAGTTAACAGTACACTTACATTCTGGAAAGAAGTAATGTTGCTCCAACTTTTAAAACACCTCTATCTGTATTTCTCTAAGAAGATAATGGAAAGAGGCTTTATTTTGCAATCAATATTGTTGTTAAAAGACATTTATGGCTTCATGGAACTCACTTAAAAGTTCCCTCAGAAAAAGGAACTGAACAGGAGATGATACCTGACTCTCTTTTCTCTTAATTTAAGACAGGAACATCAAAGTTGCAGGCCCTCCAGCCCGAGCAAAAGTCAAGTGCTGCCATTAGACTACAAGACAGCCTCTGTAAATTATTAACTTTCCAACTGCAGCATGAAGTTAGCTTTTATATAAAATCATAAATATTAATCAGTCAAGGAATTATTTAAAATATATAAAAATATTCGAAGATATTATTGTAAGGGGCTGCAAAGCATCTTGAGATTTTCTAATTTAGAATCATTCACCATTAGAAACATTCGTTACAGGTAACTGGGGGCATCCATCACATCACGGGAGTCGTTTTCAACTTTATTTAAATTGGCAAAATCGAGAAAGCATTTGTACTCAGGAGTGGTAAAAATTCCATCCTCAATGATTTCCAAATACCAAATCATAAGTATATGTAGCTGACATAGTGACATGTGTACGTGTGGTGATGCGAATTTTTTTCCCAGACATCCAGTGGGGAAGGAATCTTTATTAGTCTCCTACTGCTGTGAATGTCTGAGTCTCTACGGATTTTACTTATCTTTTCAACCTGTTTTGTAGCATTAGACGTAATCCAATACCAGCCTTCCTTTTATAAGGCATGAAATGGCCCGACTGGGAAGAATAAAGAGTTCCTCATTAAATGCAGCATTCGATTCTCTCCCTCCCAGACTCACTCTCCTCTTCACTCGATTAGCATGGATTTAGGTGGCGTCAGAGAATTACTTTATCTTCAGGGACATTACATTTTTGTGGGATCTTCAAGAGTGCGGTCCACAAAGTGAGCATTGCTGAGCAGCACCGCCTTATATAAGACTTCTTGTGTCTTTTTCTCTTTTCAAGACAAATCCCTGAAGAATCCAAAAGACCCATAAAGGGTTATTATGTATTTTTCTGTTGCATGTCTTGCCCTTTTCTGGATGTGAAAGTGAATATTGACTTCATAAGTTCAACATTACTTGACTTTGGTTGACAGGTGAGGTGAAACACACAGGGCTTTGGGAGTGAAAGGTTATATACAAGAATTAAATGTGCTTTCTCTGAGCTTCAGCATTCTTGGTACTGTATAACTGGGTCCTTCTAAGACTGGGATTGTCAACTTCAGGTTTCTATGCACTAAGTAAAATTTAGATATTTATTTTATGAAATTAAATATTTATATTTCAAGACATACTTTTTACAATTTCAACTAGGAAAATTTGAAAATTTTATCAATCCGACTTTATAATGACAATCTGACAAATAATGTGACATTAGAGGAGTTGGAGAAGAGTTTGGATAGCATAATCAAAATTTAGGAAGGATTGTTTCTACTTCTCATGACATTTACTTATCAATTAACTGTGCGATCTCGGATAAATCACTTCTCCCCTGAGACTCACAGCTTTCATCTATAATATTAGACATAAATCTTTGTATCATCTCACAGAGAAAATGGGTGGGGAAAAAGAGGATGTTGTATTAGTAATGTAACATAATAAACACTTTCAAGTGGGGCTCCTTGGTGGCTCAGTGGGTTAAAGCCTCTGCCTTTGGCTCAGGTCATGATCTCAGGGTTCTGGGATCAAGCCCCACATTGGGCTCTCTGCCCAGTGGGGAGCCTGCTTCCCCCCTCTCTCTGCCTGCCTCTCTGCCTACTTGTGATCTCTCTCTGTCAAATAAATAAATAAAATCTTTAAAAAAAAACTGTATGGAAGTACAGATAAAAGTGTTCATATGCTAGATAATATGAGCTCTGATATATGTTATAGTATGAAATGTATAGATTCTTTTAAAATTATTTTATAGTTTTAAGTGAAGTTACCAGTTACTTCATGGTCAGCAGTGTATGGCAGGATTAGCATAAAAAATTTCTATGTGATTTTACAAAAGTGACACTTTGTGAATTAGAATGAATATGATAACATGAGAGGGCATGCTGCCTCCCTCCCCTCAGCTAATTTTTTTTTTTAATTTTTTTAAAGATTTTTATTTATTTATTAGAGAGCGAGAGACTGAGAATGAGAGGGGAGAAGGTCAGAGGGAGAAGCAGACTTCCCGCAGAGCCGGGAGTCCGATATGGGACTCGATCCCGAGACTCCGGGATCATGATCTGAGCTGAAGGCAGTTGCTCAACCAACTGAGCCACCCAGGCGCCCCTCCCCTCAGCTAAATTACCCGGAGGAACCGCTACTGGAGGAGGGACTGAACGAGCACATATTCGGTCACCTAAGAAGTAAAGACGTGTGTATAGGTATCATTAAAGATAAATGTATCGAGTCTCACACAAAGCAAAAGAAAACATTCCTTCTGCTGACTTCATTCAGCATGATAAATAGCTCCGCTGGCTTTCCAAATATCATGTGGAAGATACCGAATGACTACATAGATGGAGATACGGTATCTTTACAAGCCGTGGGGTACTTGGGACTCAGCTGATTTCCCCACCTTAAATAGGAAAATAAATATATCAACCTTGGCTTTGTGCATGTATATATAAACATAAAGGCACTCTGTTTTTGTTTTTCAGATCCTTATTACTTTTGTATCAAGAAAAATTAAAGCCTGGGAGAGAGTTTTAAATCACATAAATTTCTTCAAAGGCAAGGCATAAAAGAATCAGTCGGAGGTACATGTTTTTTTTGATGGCATAGTTGCCACTATCATTATTCCTAATTATTCTTGACATTTTGTCCATTATACCAGGAGGCTCCTTGGAGGATAGAAATAATCAGCTAGAAGTGAGGACTAGTTAATTATCTATATTGTCTTAAAGAAGTTGTGGTATTGTAGATGAAACATCAATTATGGAAATTGGTGATAAACCCTGACAGTAGAAATATATCTTGGAAATGACTCTTAGCCACAAGTTTAGAAATCTCGTATCATTTCTTCTTCTCAATAAACTAGTAAAATCTCATTTGCAACAAGCAACATATATATAAATAGTTTAAGTGAATTACATCATAGGAAACTATAAAATATAATCACCTTTAAGCCTGCAAATACAGTGGTTTTTAAAATTGATTATTTATGCAGGGTAGTTATATACATTGTTCCTGTCTATATTAGAAGGGATTGTTATTTGGATTTTATTTATCTAAAACAAAAAAATGCTAGTTAATTTTGCAAACATGATTTTATAAGCATAGTTACGATTTTTATATATTCTTAACCCAGAATTTGGACCATACAAGGCTTTTGGATCTAAATGTGGGTTTTTACAAGTCATTGTATTGGAACTTTACCAAAGCACAGTTCGGCAAAGGTTAACTTATGACAATAATTAGCTTACCTATTATAATGGAAATGAAGTTGGTTTCTACATAATTTTATAACAATGGATTGGCAAATGAAAGTTGTCCTTGTTTTATGAGAAATTTTGTCTATATTTTGCAATTTCAAACATTGACATTTTGCATTCCTTGCTTATAAACCCCTCTTCAACTCTTTTTTCAATTTGTAGATTATGTTAGTAAATACAGCAAAGTGCCTGTTTTTTTGAGAATTCTGTAAATGAAGGAAAATGTAAATCTTATTAACTGGAACAATCCCATCAACTGACTATTCCTACGGATGGGAAAATAATAACAAGCCAAGTGTGTTCAGACTGCCAGGTCCCGGTCTGTTCTCTGGACCATCAAGATCAGTGTCGGCATCTGAACCAGGTGAAATTCTGCTAACCCAGAGAGCACAAAGGTATTGGTGGTATTTGGGGTTGTCTTAGTGACTAGGTGGGAGAACTACTGGGATTTACTGGAGAACAGGGGCACTAACATACAGGACAGACTGTACATAGATAATTCGCCCTGTCCTAAAGTTGCTCCAGGGCTGGTGGGTGCACAAGATGAAGGTTGATATACAGAGAAATTCTGGAATTTTAATTTCTATTCACTTGTATTTAAAAATGAAAAAAAGGGGTGCCTGGGTGGCTCAGTGGGTTAAAGCCTTTGCCTTTGGCTCAGGTCATGATCTCAGGGTCCTGGGATTGAGCCCCGCATTGGGCTCTCTGCTCAGCAGGGAGCCTGCTTCCCCCTCTCTCTCTGCCTGCCTCTCTGCCTACTTGTGATCTCTCTCTCTCTCTCCCTCTCTCTCTGTCAAATAAACAAAATCTTAAAAAAAAATAAAAATAAAAATAAAAAGAACTTTACCATATTGATATACAGATTAATATAATTACATGTGAATGATTCATAAAGTAAGCAAATACACATACGCTTCCATCGATCCTCAAATTTACTGATAGTGGTTTGCGATAAAATAAAATAATGCATGAAACAATGGTTGAGGATCCTTACTTTAGAAAAGCAAATATCTGTTAAGTTATACCTGATAATGAGCACACCCTCAGGATTATCAATAGAGCTTAGTGATGGTTTATCAGGACAATTCCTTGATTAGCTTCAGGATGAAGGAAGAGTAAAGGGGTTTTGCTGTTGTTCTTTTTATATACATATTTTTTTCCTTTTCCTAGTGCCAAAACCCTTTTTGCTTGACTTATTTAGGAGAGTTACATCAGTGAAGGTTCACTCAGAGAAGCAGACAATATACATATGTGTGTATAAACACAGACCCACAAACAAAAACAGGACCTATTAAGAGATGTGATCTCAGGCAATTGTGCCATTTGGCTAAGCCATCTCTGGAAAATTCTCTTCACATCTGATGTTGGAGTTTAAAGTCTACGGAGCAGGTTGATACATTACATAGCTACCTCACTCGTCATTTGGAAGATGAACTGTGTCTCTTCCTCTGAGGTTTAAATGATGGATACCATCTTCACATAAAGTAGGGATAGATTCTGAGTAGGACTGGGTTGCATGATTTGTAATAAGCCAACATCAAGGCAATGTAAATATTGGATTTGTGAGTGGTTATACAACTCTAAGGCAACTATATTTTCAATTCTCAGATATATAATTAATAAATAGAATTGCTTCCTTGGGGAATAAGTTAATTTAATGCAATATGTTATTAAGATCCACTTAAAATTTAGTGGCTAGAGTAATATGTAAAATACTTAAGCAATAGAACATGACAGACAATGCGGTACTTCTGATTAATTTACTTCTTCCATGCATCCAATCTGCATTGGGAGGGTATTAATCAGCTTTACTTCATGGCTTGCCATTCCTTGTTGCAATTATAACTTGATTTGCTATTATTAATATTTTACAAATATTAATAATAATGTTTATATTCTTATTGGTAAAACCATACTAACACCTTAAAATGTGCAGTTAAATATATTATTAGATATTTACATACATTTATCTATGGCAGAGAACTTTATTGTCAGTTACACAAGTCAAGAATTTTAGTTGGTAGGGCGCCTGGGTGGCTAAGTCAGTTAAGCATCTGCCTTCAGCTCAGGTTATGATCCCAGGACCCTGGGATAGAGCCCCACATCCAGTTCCCTGCTCAGTGGAGAGTCTGCTTCTCTCTCTCCCTCTGCCCCTCCCTCTGCTTGTGATTTCTCACTTTCTTTCTCTCTCAAAAAAAGAAATAAAATCTTAAAAGAATTTTAATTGGTAGTATGTATTCCATGCAGTCAAGGCAAAAACCCATATGTAATATCATAAAAGTGTTAGGATTTAAAGCTGAAATAAAACACACACACACACACACACACACACACGTACGTGTATATATAATTTTTTTTCTAGATTTCGGTTAAGACTATAAAAACACACTCAAGCTGACTTCTCTTACAGAATTTGTCAAACTGATACATAATTGCTTACTTATTTATATCTATCCCCACCAAGCTCAGGATATAATAAGCAAGAGCAGTTTGTACAATATGGATATTTGGTGTGCTAAAACATTGGTGAAAATGTAACAAAATGTTAAACACACACACACACACACACACACACACACACACGACTTCTAGTATCTTCCTTAAAACTTAACTATACAGGTTATCAAATCTTTCATTTTTAAAATAGGGGACCTAAATGAGATAACCGAAAAATAATTTCCTTTTCAAATCTTTGTGAACTATGATTCTGCTTCAGCTCTAACTTTCCTTCTCCTTTTTATTAATTGAATATAGAAGAGACACATAAGAATGAAGCTCACACTTTAAAGGGGAGAAGAAAGAAGCATGGACAATGTGATAGCTTTGCCCAGTTTAAGAATGGATCATTCTGTAGATCTGCAGTGATCTTATTACAGGATCCCTTAATTCTAATCTTCTCCAGAAGGCTACTGTTCTCTTAAACAATTGTCACTTTTCTCTTATATTGTCATTTTAGGTGAAGGCTGCTAAATATATCCCTCTTGTATTGTTTGATGAAGTAAAATCTGTAAGTGGAGAGAAAAACCAACTTTCTTCACATGCTTATGTAAACACTAGATTAAGTTAAATTTTTGGCAGAGAATATTGCTGGTTTCCTCACCAAGGCATTCAGTCATAGAGTAAATCCATTTTTACAGGTTAGATTGTAGCCTATTGATCCTGTCTTAGAGTTTGCTGGGCAGGGCTCATCTCAGCATTTTTCCGTAAACAGGCTCTGAGAAGGAGATTAGCAAACTGGAGGAATTTTAGATGCAGTCTAGAGATTAACACGGGAGAATGGAAAGGAGGGAAGCAGGATTGGACAGAGGCTGGACTTGAGCTGTGATGCAGCCTGAATGCCCTCAGCTGATCCATGGGGAGCTCTGAAGCTTGGGTGGACCTCTACAGTTGTTTTTGAATAGGCGCTACCTCTGCCCAATGAACCAGTCATTGGCTTCAGGCTGTCCTGGGAAGACACCCATGCCTTTGAGGAGGTAGACTCCACTCAGGCAAGGCTGTTCAAAAGAGAACCGTCAGCGGAGAGATGTCTGCCACCAACATTCCCACCAGCTAGAGGGATATGTGCTATCGTCGGTCTTGAAGGAATAGGGATTAGAAAATCTAATTCCCTGTATCTCCACAACTCCTCTACCGTATCTATTTTCATTCCCTTTATTTGGAATCTGAACAAACTGAGCTAATTGATCAAGACTGCTGAATTTTAGGTTCTGTTTTCCAAATTAGTGAACAATGTTTAATCCATAAAAATACCAAATTAAGAGAATGAATAAATTTCAATGACAATAAAGAGAATAGAAGAACAAAAGGAATCCAAAATCAAATCAAATCAAATATTAGAATATTTGAATAAATCATGAGAATATTATGTAATATCCAAGATAACAGATTTCAAGAAGAAATTTTTTTCCCTCTTTATTGCTCTTCACTAAAAATTGTAGGAAAATATGATTTGACAGGGCCACATGCAGGAGTGCATTTTGACCAGCACATTCCTGCTTGGCACACCTTAGATGTACCAGAATTCATGCCAGAATGGACAGATTCCATTTTAACAGTCTAAAAACACTTGAAAATAATTAGACATAGTGTTAAAAAGAGACCAGGCATATCACATTCTGAATTACAAGTTAACATTCCATTTTATCTCAATATAATTTTAAATAAAGATGTTCCACTCATATGAGACGGGAGAGAGTTGATTGCTGGAAAAAAAGTTAAAACTGAAATCCTTCTGTAAAATATTTTTTAAATATTTGGGAAACAGTTTGCAAAAAAGTCAATAAAGATTAAACCTAGCAGAAATAACATTGTGGTGGTATTTTTTTATAGTAAATGTTGCATTAAAATTAGTCTATTTGTATCAAAGCCAGGTAGCCCTATTACAGAGTCTACCAAATCATAGCAAGATTAGTTCTTACAGGTATCTCCTCACAAAACCATACATTCTTTGAGGGCAGGAATAATGTCTTTATAAATGTGGGACAAAAATTATCTCCTAGAAATTGTTTGGCATTATTCACAGGACTGATGTTCAAATAATTTCTGGTAAGTAAAACAGCCTTGCTTTTTTGGAAACTTTATTCTCATAGAAATTGTAGGATTATTTTTTTCTCCCACTAGATCTTGAACCCCTTGAGCGCAGGGGCCAAGTGGGATTTGTCTAGGAAGCTGCCACACCTAGCACAGGACCCCACACATTGTGGGTACTCAGCCAATGTCCTTGAATCTAGTAACAAATTAATAATTACATTCAGTAATACCTGGAAAGACAGGCAAGATTTCCCATATTCGGAAAGAGGAGGACTCCGCTGAGCAGGGAGCCAGATGTGGGACTAGATCCTAGGACCCTGGGATCATGACCGGAGCAGAAGGCAGATGCTTAACTGACTGAGCCACCAAGGCGTCCTACACTATGTGAATTTTAAATAAAGGATTAGGACAATTAATAAAAGTACTATCTAAACATCCTTTTTATTCAAGGATTAGATTGAATTTTTCAATGGTTTACATATTCCATGATCTTACACAGTAAATAGAAAGTTTGTTTAGAAGCAAGATGGGAAGGGTGCCTGGGTTAAACTTTAACCCTCAGTGGGTTAAAGCCTCTGTCTTTGGCTCAGTTCATGATCTCAGGGTCCTGGGATTGAGCCCCACTTCGGGCTCTCTGCTCAGCAGGGAGACTGCTTCCCCCTCTCTCTCTGCCTGCCTCTCTGCCTACTTGTGATCTTTCTCCCTCTGTCAAATAAATAAATAAAATCTTAAAAAAAAGCAAGATGGGAATTATTAATTGAAAGAAATATTTAATGGTGAGATAGTTGATAAATTAAGACTATATAGTGGTCAACTAGGTTTATATAAATAGACTAAAGCCAGAGTAAATAATGAAATCCCTTTCTATCACAACTACAATGTGTTAATAAATACAGTGCAGGGTGGGAAAGATGAAAGCAATGGAAAGTTTCTTATGAAGAGTTTTTTATTTTTTCAGTTAATAGAGCTTTGTTTTCAGATGTTTAGTTAGTTATGCCATTGGCTAAAGCATTTTATTAGCTCTTATATCAGTCATGTAAGAGGTTTCTTTTTGTATTTGTTCAAAATGGCAAGTGCTGGAGTCAGAAGACCTCTGTTTTTATTTTGACACAACCATTTGCCAAATGTGTAATCTCTCTTTGTTCGGTTTCTTTCTCTTAAAATGGGGATGATAATTGTCCTCACTTCAGAGGATTGTTTTGAACATTAAATGAGATAAATAATGGATGTAAAGCTATTAGCACAGTGCCTAGCGCTAGACAAGTCCTCGATAAATGTCTGTTGTTTGGTTGCCGTTGTCACTGCTACAAGGCATGCAATAAAAAAAAAAAAAAGTAAAAGGGAGACTTTACATAGATGAATTTATCTTAATACCTAATCAATGAAAAATTCATCCTTTCATTCAAAAAGCATTGTTGAGAGCACACTATGTATGAAGCACTGTGCTAATGGGGTGCCAGAGTGGATGTTCTATTGTTTGTTCTGGAGGAGTCCCTGGTCTATTGGGGAAAACAGGCATGTCAGGTGTTATTACAATATAATAAGATAAATGCTATAATAATAATATATACCAAATTCTGTATATCACAACACAGCAGATGGTGGCCTTGGCTTGTGAGATAAGATACATAGAGAAGTTTTATTTATGTCTTAAAAGTTAATTGAGAGTACCAAACTTGGGGATAGAAAGGAAAAAGCCAGGAGGAGGGTATTTTTTGGCACGGGATTCAGTATAGACATGAATAAGAAGATACAACAGGATCTGGTCTATCTAAGCAATGGCAAGTGACGTATGGGGAAGTAGGTAGAAAATAAAGAGAGCTGGAGAAGTAATTTGAGATCCTATCCTGGAAGGTCTTGAGAGTGACATTTATCCTCTTGTCTCCTTTATTGTTGCCAACACAATAAACACAATTATCTTTCTTTATATACAGACTTCAGAGAACAATATTATATAATTAATGAACACTTGATAAATTTAGAAGCATCTAGAACTTCTTTTACTCAAGCAGAAGGATAAATACTGAATATCAAAGTATGAGAAATTCATCTAATATTTGACAGCCTTCAATTGGCTTCTCAAATTGATTAATTTTGGCACACTTATATTTGGAAAGTTTAATAACCAACTAAGGGCAACAAATGACATATTGCAAGCAGCCGAGACTTTCACCAATCTTTTCCAAAATCTATTTTTACCTGCATAATTAAGCAGTTACTTCATTATGAAAAACATTCATCTATGGCAAAAGTGATTTGTTCAATGTAGTTTTTTAATGTTTTCAAAAAGTTCCCAAGAGAGTCTACTGTTTCAAATAGAAATCTCTTCTTCTTATAGTGTTAAGACAAATGTAAACCATTCTTTTATGGAATTTATTATATGCTGTCATATATTGTAGTCATTTGTTGTATTTGAGAAGAGCCCATGAAACTCCAGGTATCTATCACCATATTCACAAAACTCCCTTAGGAACTAAGCAGCCAGAGATATTTCCTTGGTAACACTTGGGCATACTTTGTCTCATTTCATCCTGGAATACTAGTCATAGTTGATTTGACCAGAGAATATTGACATTTAACCCTAGTGATTAAACAGATTTGGCCTAGATTTTATATTTTAACAAGCTCTGGTGTAATGGTCCCAGAACCATTCTTTATAAAGTAAAGATTTAAAGGGGATAAGATTTAGCCAGTTCTACCTAAAGTTTACTTTAGAATATGGGGATGGGATGAGAAATGTGGAGGCTATTAAATTGTACAGCAATCCATGTCTACCCCTATGGAGAATAACATATATAAGTGAACAATGTCACAGATGGGAGTGTGAAAAGGTAAGCAGTGTGCAGGGAGAAAAAGTCTGAGAGTCCCAAGCATAGAATGGAAATCCATGTTCCTCTGTTGGTTTGGTGACAATGCATTAGGATAAAACATCAATAAGCTTCCCCTCCTCCAAAACAAAAAAACGAGAAACAAAAAATTTCATGGTTACTTACATTAGAAGAAACAAATGGGACACAACATTTAAAAAATAAAGTTTTATTTATCTCTGAATATTTAGTATTTTGCAGAACCTTTCTCTTCAGTTTTCCTTGAGTTTCTCTTCTATAATGTAACTTAATTAACTATCAAAACCTCTAAAAAAAATCAATACACTTGAAGGGCAAAGTTGCTGTCTATGTATAGCACTGTTTCTGGAAAGGGAATGCAAATTAAAAAGGAGAACAAGTATTTATTTATTTATTTATTTATTTAGAAAAGATTTATTTATTTGTTTGTTTATTTGACAGAGAGAGATCACAAGTAGGCAGAGAGGCAGGCAGAGAGAAAGGGGCTCTCTGCTGAGCAGAGAGCCTGATATGGGGCTCGACCCCAGTACCCTGAGATCATGACCTGAGCTGAAGGCAGAGGCTTTAACCCCCTGAGCCACCCAGGTGCCCTAGAGAACAGATATTTAAGTAACATGTAACAATTGTACAAATATATATTTTTGAAATTCTAGATTTACAAGTTAATTTACCAATTCAATTTCAAATGTTACCAGATTACATTTTTCTTTTTCATGTAATAAGATGATGGTGAGAAATGCATAAAAAGCAGATAAGCAATGCGGTGATTAGTGTTCTATGAAACTGATTGTAATGCAGACCCAAATAGATATCTTGGATTTGTTAGTAATAAGGTGCTTTGTGTTCGACCAGAATGATTGGTAAAAGTATTATACAGCTCAGACCTTAAAAATATCATCTTCAGGGGGCACCTGGGTGGCTCAGTGGGTTAAGCAACTGCCTTCAGCTCAGGTCATGATCCCAGAGTCCTGGGATCGAGTCCCACATCAGGATCCCGGCTCCGCGGGGAGTCTGCTTCTCCCTCTGACCTTCTCCCCTCTCATGCTCTCTCTCACTGTCTCTATCTCAAATAAATAAAATCTTTAAAAAAATATCATCTTCATACTTTGGACAATTTAGTTCCATATATATTCATAAAATGTAGATTAAAAAAACTTTACATATTGGTTTCTCAGTTACTTGTAAACCTATTTCAATCTTTTTCCCCCTGTATGAACAACATCCTTGAGATGTAAATAGCTCATTAGGTCAATAATATGTGGACCCTCTTCCTCTAATGGCAGAAGGATGAGGCTTGCTGAATCTTTTCATATCCAAAGGGGAAAAAAACCAAACAATTTCAATGTCCTGTACTTCCTTAGCAAATGCTGATATTTGGAAAGAGCACCAGACTACTTTTTATAATGATAGAAACACACTGATTCCCCATTTTAGTAATTCTCCTACTTTAGTTCATTATAAGCTTAAAAGTAAAATCATCTGGTTTCAGAGTTGGAAAACTTCATAGGTGAATTAGTTATACATGAACATTAAATTCATAGGTGAATTAGTTATACATGTACATTAAATTCATGAAAAGGTCTTGAGATGATATTTAAAGTTTTGACAAAGTTTGATCAGTCTTTTCTTACATACTCCATACAGTCCAATTAGTTTCATTTTAAGTTTTGTTTTGACATGTAGCAATGGTTTCATACCACTGTAGATGTTTCCACTAAGATCCTTCCTTAGTTTAAATACTCAACATGTTAGTTAAAACAACCACCTATCTATGTAGTATACATCATATATCCACATATAACCACATATCTATGCTGGTATATATAATATATCAGTACTTCCTATTTAGTTACCACTCAGTGAACATTTATTTTGGTTGGAAAAAGTGTTTTTATAATACCGTTTAGAAATTCCATCAGTTTTGCAGGTAAAATATGTGCATAGATGTTAAATGCACATTCAAATTGGTGGTACTTAACTGAATCCGACAATGGGGATCTGTTTTAAGTGTTCATGTCATAATTATTTAAAGCTCTGTACATTTGGCATTTACTACGTGAACACATGCCCTTCACAGTGTGAGTGTTTCCTGTGAGTGGTACCTGAGTACTTGTTGATAAAGCTTTGGTGGCCCTTAAGCACCTAATAAAGGTTTGGGGTACAGAGACTATGAAGAATTTTAATGAATCATGCGGTTTTTAAAAATAACGTTAATGCCAGGCTTTATATCTGTGAAGTAATTTGCATTCTCATTTTCAGATAAGAGAACTTGAACCCTAGAGTGGTCAAATGAACCATGAATGACTACTTCAGAGAGTGAATAGACACTAAAGTACATTTCTCGGCACACCATTTACATAGAATGTTTCTAAAGTCAGGGAATTCAATGGGGTAGTAAACATCAAAATGTTCCTGTATTCAGGGAAATTTAATCAAAAATAGATTAGGTAATTCTGGGTCAAAACAAATTCTTTGTTGGTGGTAGATGCCAATAAAGGGGTATTTGGTTGGGGCTGTCCAGATCTATTTCTCATCTGTTATGTTAGCTAATAGATACAGAAAACATTTCTCTTCTGGTAGTTATGTGTTGTTTATCTCATCCAGCTCTACATTGAGTTCGCAGAGGGAAGGGTCAATGGTTTAATAATCTTTGTGTCCACATAAAGTGCCCCTACATAATAGGTAGTTAATAGTTATTATCGAATATATATCTTAATGCAATTTGACAATTCTGAAAGGAATTCACCTTTGGTGGAAAAAAATGGATTTGAAGCTTGGATAATTAGAATCCCATAGATTGCTTAGCTAGTCACTAGACAACATTAATGGCCTTTAAATAATGGTCCCTAAAACGCTAATTTATGTCTCCACTAAGTGGGTCTCTGAACTGTTTGATATAAGGGTCATTTGTAGGATTAGAAGAATGCATTGCAACTCTTCCTGACAAAGACAAAGCATATTCTCACTGATCCCTGAGTCAAGAAGTCACAGGTGGTAATATTCATTTCGTCTTCTCATTATTTGGCTATGGGGATGGGCCTCATGCATAATTGCAATTAGATACAGGTGAGCACCAGCACAGTTTTTTATTGGAAAGGCATAGTAACTGTAGGTAGGGACCAACTTAGTTCTTCTTGGTGAGAAATAGAAGGGAATTCTGATGAGAATTTTTGAAAGAACAATAACTGTTAAATGCTCATTTTATGTATTTAATAATAGGTATTGAGGGCCAACATTATTTACTAAGTTAAATCAAGATATAATCTGATGTGAAGTGTATTATTTATTGCTTAGATAATACATCTAGTGTTTCTTAAATCTTTTTCTTTTAAGGGAAAGGTGTGTATGTGTGATGTTTTAGGTTCACCCTTAAGTGAGAAGTCTACTATCTGAATTTTGAAGGTCCAGAAATTTGTGATGCCATTTTCCCCGGGAAAGTTTAGGTTTTAGAATTCATTATTTCAAACAGCTCACATGTACAAAGGATTGAGTTTCCTTCTTTCTTTCTTTCTTTCTTTCTTTCTTTCTTTCTTTCTTCCTTCCTTCCTTCCTTCCTTCCTTCCTTCCTTCCTTCCTTCCTTCCTTTCTTTCTTTCTTTCTTTCTTTCTTTCTCCTTCCTTCCTTTCTTCCTTTCTTCTTTCTTTCTGATTTTATTTATTAGAGAGAGAGAGAGAGATGGCGCAGGTGCACAGGCACAAGTGAGCTGAGAGGCGAGGGAGAGGGACAAACAGACTCTCTGCTGAGCAGGGAGCCTGACCACATGGGGCAGGGGGCTTGATCCCAGAACCCTGAGACCACAACTCAAGCCAAAGGCAGACACTTAACCTACTGAGCCACTCAAGAGGCCCCAGATTGGGTTCTATTAGACAATTTGTAATGGTGGAATATACTTTTTTAGAGTCTGAGAAATTCTATTAATAAAAATTCATTGTTTACTTGGTGTCAGGAAGCATGCTTCATTGTAGATACGACATAATTCCTCCCAATCTTAAACGAAAATCCTTCATTTTTAGAGCAATTTTACCTTTTGAGAACCTATAAAATAGTAATATGAATTCTTTTTGATGCGTTTGAAATTAGAGTTTCATAAAATATGAGGGTATTCTAAAATGGAAAGTATCTACACCCCAATGGACACTTTTTTTTTTAAGATTTTATTTTTGTTTATTTGACAGAGAGACATTGTACTCATACCACTAATCTGAAGGTATCCCTTAACAGCCACAATTCATTACTATTTTTTAAAAAAGATTTTATTTATTTGTTTGACAGAGATAGAGAGAGAGATCACAAGTAGGTAGAGAGGCAGGCAGAGGGAGAGGGTGAAGCAGGCGCCCCGCTGAGCCTAGAGCCCCATGCAGGGCTCAATCCTAAAACCCTGAGATCTTGACCTGAGCTGAAGGCAGAGGCTTCACAAACTGAGCCACCCAAGCGCCCCCCAATGGACACTTTTAAAATGGTTTTATAATGAATCAGTATAAACAGGTATTGAGAACTGCCAGACAAGTCTCTTCACTTAGATATGTGGAACAAACAAGGACAAGGATTCTTCCAATTTCTTCTAGTTGTGTCCAAATTATTTATTATTGTATTAGTGTAACTGTGGTGATACATCACCATTCTTTATTATTATTACATTTTATAATACTTTTTGAATATGCAAGTTAATATTTCATTTTTAAAGGTTTAAATTTTTAATGTAGCTTGTATGTCACCTGAGGAATCTGTAAAATCAGCAACAAGTTATATCCAAGGATATTGGATTCGACTGTAAAAGTAGAAACTCCTCTGAAGTATGTGCAGTTTGCCTCAGTTATTGCTTATGCTTAGTCATGGGATCCATTTTATCTTAAGGTTTTAAAGTGTTTTCAACTACTGATGTACTAATGAATTTATTGAAGTGCATTTATGAATGCCATATGTAACAATCCAACCTATTTTTGTCTTACCATCTAAAAGAAGGGCTGCTAAAATATACTTGTTCTGAGATACATTGATTTTCCTACTTTGTGTATGCATACATAAATATACCAAATCTCAGTAAGAGTTAAGACCCGTAAAATTTTTATTATTTTATTGCCTCAGTTAATTTACTATTAACTGTTCATTTTAAGAATGCCATTAGATATGATAAAAAGATTAATATGCACCCCAGAGTTACATAGCAAAAAAAAGTTGAATTTTTAACAATTTATAATTAAATACATTATGGATATGAATATAATGAAATAGTATATATGGAAGATATTTGTGACTGAATGTTAATTGAGAAAATCTGGAAACATACGAATGTACAAATACATATACATCTACTCACATACACACATAGATGTATGCCTCACGTTTGCAATGTGTGGATAGAAAAAATTTGGAAAAAATATGTCAATATATAAAACAGCTGTTGTCTATAGATGGAGAGATTATAGGACTGTCATTCTGTGGATGGCACACTATTGCTACTGCCAAGATCCTAAATATTTAGTGAATTCACATTCAGGAAGAAGAATTATCTTTATATTGTCTCACTGTCCCCATCTGCTCCACGTTTTCTATAGAGAAAAGCAAAAAGACAGATGTATAAGCAGAAAACCACTTTAGAAACATTAAATATTTAACAAAAACTGGATGCCAAGTAATTTATATAGAAATTTGCAGTTTACATGGCTTTAACCGCTCTTTATTTCTCAGCTACATTTTTTTTTTTTGCTTTGTATGGATAGGCTTTTAATTATGCTCATATGAATGAATTTAATTTATATTATATTTTGTCCTTAAATAACACACTAAAATAATTTTCATTTCCCTGAATACCACAGGTTTCTGATCATTGTGGACACAACGACAAGGCATATTGCAAGGTTTATTTTCAAGATCATGAGATGCTATTTATTAAACAGATACACCAAGATTTTAAAAATGTATGGAAATATGAACTTATAATTGAACATTATTTTAAAATTTAAATATTTCAATTTCCTTGGTCTATATTTCTTCCTATTTAAATATTCAATCATATGTGTATTTACACAGATTATAACCTATTTTACACACATTTACCCAGATAACTATTTTACATGCCTTCAAATCCACTTGGTAAGAAAAATTATAAAAAATAGAAATCAGATAATGAGGTTAACAGATGAACACAGGTGTGCAGATCTTACAGACAAGCATTTTTTTCCTCAAATAAAACAAGATTTGCTATTAAGATTCTTGATAACCAAATGAACAATGTAATCCTGTCATGTAATTACTTTTTCCAGAATCAAAGTCTATCTAAAAAGATACCTTTCAGGGTGCCTGGGTGGCTCAGTGGGTTAAAGCCTCTGCCTTTGGCTCAGGTCATGATCTCAGGGTCCTGATCAAGCCCCACATCAGGCTTTCTGCTCAGCAGGGAGCCTGCTTCCCCCTCTCTCTCTGCCTGCCTCTCTACCTACTTGTGATCTCTCTCTCCTTCTGCCAAATAAATAAAATCTTTAAAATAAAATAAAATGAAATAAAAAGATACCTTTCATGAAACAAATTTTAATAGTGGAAATTTGTATGTACATAGGATACTAAATAATATGCTGAGTAACATTTTAATATTAACAGTAAATTCAGAAACAGATTTTGTGTTGTAATCTTTACTGGTGAAACCTGATATCATTGTTATTTAGAACCATTTTCTAGATACAGGGAAAACAACATTAAAATTGAAGGCTGTGGATTTAGTTCCCCTTGCCCAATAAAAATGACTCTATACTTGGAAAGCAAATCTATAACCAATAAAGAAGCTGTACAGTGCTACTACTCATTCTTTACTTTCTATTAACTCAAGAAATACAGTATAGTGGCTAAAAGCATGGGGTTTGAAATGGAAAGAGATGGATTTGAGTTTGTCTTGTGCTATTTATATTTTACCTTCAATACATGAAACTTCCAGAAACTTCAATTTCTGTATCTTTAAAATTCCAATTAATATGTACCTATGCCTATATATATAATAGTTCATAGTTTGTACCTTCGGGTTGAAAAGAAATTACCAACTTATCTGTCATTTTACATGTTTGGTTCCAGAGCTAAGTGTTTTTTTTTTTTTTTTTTTTTTAGTGATTACTAGTAGCCTCTTATCAGTTAAAACTTACATAAGTGTATTTTAATATCTCAAATAGTATTGTGGACATTGCTGCTATAAACATTCGGGTGCATGTGACCCTTCAGATCACTACATTTGTATCTTGAGGGTAAATACCCAGTAGTGCGATTGCTGGGTCGTAGGGTAGCTCTATTTTCAACATTTTGAGGAACCTCCATACAGTTTTCCAGAGTGGTTGTACCAGCTTGCATTCCCACCAACAGTG
>CM052810.1:35576631-35779136 GCA_028533885.1 Nasua narica
CCTGATGATTCACAGACATGTACCCTGGGGCAAATAATATATTATATGTTAATAAAAAATTAAAAAAATATATCTCAAATAGTACTTTTTGCAATGTTTTGCATGTGACTATAATAAAAATGTTAATTTTTTAAATGAAAAAATCCACAATTTAAATAAGGACATTTTTAACAATTTAAAATTATATTTTTAATTACTGGCCTTAGTTAATTTTAGCTTTCATTATCCATATTTCCTTAAATATATGATATTATTCTCCTGCTTTAAAAGTGCATATGTTGTTCAAGTCTTGCATTATCTATAAAATGTTTATCTACCTAAGTTTTACTTAACTTATTTCTAAAGATGGTACAAAATTGTATTTACTCTAATAAAGGAATATTCTTCATTACAACATCACAAATCAACCCCAACTGGGGTTGTCTACTGTTTACTCTGTGTAGTTTATTTATATATGTTATACTAGAAGAAACTGATAGTCAAGGAGGAAAAACAACTACTGTTTGAATGGTTTGCAGGGTTGAAGCAGAAAGGGAGAAATGGGAGGCTAATCGCCAAGGAAGTTAAGACAAAGAAGTGACGCCATGAATATTCTGACTTTGGCAATGGTGACATTTGGTAAAAGTCAGAATTGTTCCAAAAAAAAAAAAAAAAAAAAAAACCTTAATAGACTGTCAGGGAAGGTATTGAGTTAATTCTCTGGTTTCTGGTCTTTAAACACAGAGCAGAAAAACACTTATGGAGGATAACATATGGGGATTTGAAGTTTCATTAAGTGGCAGAACCAGATGATCTTAAAAGCTTCGACCTTCTTATTTGGAACCCTGCACCTGATTGCATGTAACACTACCCTCCAGGCTTTGTAGTGAATTATTTCAAAGCAGGAAAACATAGATCTCAACTCCAGTCTTGTCCTTGCTTCAGTCCATTTATCATATTGCTCTCCATGCTGCTGCCAGAACGATCTTTCCAAAACATTAATTTGATTATGTCATGACCTTTCCCCTATCCTCCAAATGTTCATGTTCTACTCTTTCTCTGGTTAAAGCACAAATGCACACTTTGAAGCATGCCTGACAAAGATTCACCATCAAGGATTCACCTTAAGGATTTAACATTGTCCACCATGCCATAGGCCTTTATTCCCCATGCTGCCCTACATACTATTTGCCCAATTTGTCATGTTCTGTAAACCTCAGTGCCTTTGCTAGGTTTTTTGTTTTTTGTTTTTGTTTTTTTGTTTGTTTGTTTGTTTGTTTGTACATTAGTTAAATTCCAAAGAAATCTTCACTACATTCCTAAAAGGTCAATGCTCTGGGAACCCTCCATGACCACTTTATAGGCAGAGTGGGGCCCTTCTTTTGTGACTCTATTGATACTCTGTGCATGTCTTCTTTATAGCCCTCATTGCACTATAGTCTTTGTGTATGTGCTTATTATCCTACTTTGTGTATATGTTTATCACTTTACTTAAATACTTGAACTCTTTGAGAGTAGGGACTTCAGAAAAAAGAATCCTTCAGTTTATTTCTTCAGCAGAATGTGATGCGTGTATAGTAAGCTCTTGATAAATATTTGGTGAAAGATCAAGTTAGTTTGCCATCCAAATTCTTACTAATCTTTATGTGTTTTGCTAATAATTAAAGTTTTGTATAGGCAATAGTTTTATACAGAATGACCGAGATATTGTAATCCATAGATCAAATAGAAGCTGAACCTGTGACTATCATACAATCAGAGTAACTGTGTAAGATAAAGTGAAATTTCTTTTAACATTAGGCCAGATATACTTTGGGACAAATTGAGTGACTACTCAGGAAATAGAAGGCTGAGTAGACAAGGTACTTTCAATAGTTTGCTAGAAGTAGTGTGTATATATAAGGATAGTGATCAAGAAAAGCTGGATAAACAAGAAGAAAAAAAAAACCCTAATTTCTTCTGGAAAATAAATGGAAAGAATAGAAGAAAAATGAAATGGTTGTCGAATCAGATCACTTTCATAGGCTCATCTTCCAAAAGGTTTTATTTTAGTTTGTTCTATTTAGTCGTCCAAGCGTCCATGCACTCATCCACCATTTATTTATCCGTATCTATCTGATTTTGATTTTTAAATTGAAAAGTAGGAAACAAATACAGTGAAAATCGCCAACAATTCCAAGAAATATACAATATAACCTTAATTCTTATTCCATGACCACCTTAGTCCTCATTCCAAACAACATAGCAGTTTTTATTTGTATGAATAGCGCAAGAAATTTTCTAGACTCATAACAATAAAACCATGCTTTCTCCCTAAATGAATGCATAGTATATGTATTGCTTGTTCTTTTAAGCTTAAGAATGTATCTAGAGATTATTCTACACCAACATATTTTGATAAAGCTTTTTAAAAGTTTTTGTTTAAAAAATCTATTAGATAAAAAAAATCTATTAGATGACCTCCTTAATCTTTCCATTATATAAAATACATAATATTTCCAAATATAGGAAGCTTACAATTCTGAGACTCTGTTCACATGACACATTTCACTTGTAGACTTGTTCTTAAATAATCCAACAATCCTTGTTCTTCCTCTTTGCTCATTGCCTGTACAGACTTAGCAGAACATTCTGAAGAAGTCCTAGAAGGTGATGGTACATGATTTAAAAAGAGGCAGGATCCATGAATGCATCTTGCAAGACTATCCATAGAATACTTGATTAAATTATGGTCATGGATGAAAAATAAATCAGCATTGTGTTAAGCCAGTGAGATTTGGAAGGTTGATTATTATAGAAGCTAACATTACTCACCCTAAGTAGTATGCTGTATTTTATTTCAGTGTCCAATTTACACTCTTCCTATATAAAATTATTTTTGATTTTTACTTTAGTTCTAAATATTTTACATGATAATTCTTTAGAATTTCCATGTAAACAATCATATCATTTGAAAATAATGACAGTTTTGCTTATTTCTTTTTCTTTTTAAAAAGAAAAAAAGGTGTATCTATTTATTTGTCAGAAAGAGAGATAGAGACTGAATACAAGCAAGGGAAGTGACTGGCAGAGGCAGAGGGAGAAGCAGGCTCCCCACTGAGCAAGGAGCCCAATGCCCAACTCAATCCCAGGACCCTAGGATCATGACTTGAGCCAAAGGCAGACGCTTAACTCACTGAGCCACCCGGGCGTCCCAGTTTTGCTTTTTTCTTTCCAATACTTCTCTCTTTCATTTCCATTTCTTGCCTTATTTTGCTGTGTAGGCACAATAGGACAATGTTGAATAGAAGTTCTGATAATAGTAATGTTAGTAATAATAGTCTGCTTTGGCTTCTGATGTTAAAGAGAATTAACATCAGTATATGATATATGATATATTTCTTTTTGTACACAGCCTTAACAGGTTTTTTTCTGGATAAGGAAATTCCTTTTTAATTCTATTATGATAAAAAATCTTTTTAAAAAGTAATGAATATGTATAGTTCTACTGAATTATTGAATGTGTTCTTCAGCATGTATTGATACAATTATGTGTTTCTTCTTTTATTTGTTGTGGTGAATTCCATTCAGAGATTTTCCAGTGTTTATCCAATCAACCTGCATTTTTGGAATGAACTCAACTAGGTTATGATGTATTATTTTTTTGCATGCATGGCTGGATTTTATTTGCTTATATTTTATTTAGAATTTTTATATCTAGATCATGAGTGTCTTAAGTTAATAGTATAATTTTTTCATGGTGTTTTCTTACTAACTTTTAACATTCTGAGGCATCTAATTATATCTTTTTTGCTCATTGTATTCTCTTAATAACTTTTTAAGGTCTGAGGAATCTAAGTTGTATTTCCTGTTTCATTCCTAGCATTGTTTATGTGTGCCTACTTTCTTTTTTTTCCTTGATCTGTCTCACCAGCAGCTCTTAAGTTTTATTAGACTTTTCAAGGAAACAACTTTGGCTTTGTTGATAGCAACCATGTGTTTGATTTCAGTTTTATTACTTTTTACTCTTATCTTGACTGCTTTTCTCTAATTTCTTTAGCTTTGTCTTACTGGTCTTTTATAAATTTCTTTGGAAGTGTATCTACTAAGCTCATTACTTTTTATCTACATAAGCATTTAAGCCAAGCGTCAACAAAAAATTTCTCGTAAATGAGCATATAGTGAATATTTTAATTTATATGGCCACATATGGACTCTGTTCAATATGTTTCTGTTTTTTCAAAACCCTTTGAAATTGTACAGTTTTTTTTTATCTCAATAGTTGTACAAATGAGCATCAGGCTGGATTTGGCCCATAAGCCATAGCTTCAGTACGTGATTTGTCAGAAATGTCCCTGTAAGTAATAATATAGAGTCAGCTCTATATTATTTTGAAATTATTAATTTCAATTTGTAAATTGCTAATTTCCAGTGGCATTTAGACTTTGATTCATGAGGTTTAGAATTTTTTTTCTTAATATTTTAACATTTTTTCCTGGACATTATATTATTTTTACTTTACTTTCTAACTTATTCACATTCTATGTAATGACCATCCAAACTTTTGAAACTCATCAAGGCATGCTTTACAGCAAAGGAATATTCAATGTATGTTTGAAAGGGAAGTGTATGCTTCAGTTGTTGGATTCAGCTGTTCTATGGAACATTTAAATCACCTTTAACATTTTCTTGATCAAATTTTCTATATATTTTACTAAATCTTTGACTAGTTATTCTACCAATTTCTTAAATAGGTGTTTTAAAATCTACCCCACTGTGATGATATTGTTTATTTCTTTTTATAATTTCTGTAAATTTTGAAGCTATGTTATGATTGTATGTAAATTGTTTTGTTTCATGATGAATTTAAACTTTTATCATTTTAAAGTATTCATATCTATTATGTTTATTGTTTTGTTTTGTTTTGCTTTAGAACCTTTTTTTTTTGCCTTGTATTAATATTACTGCAACAGCTTTTGTCATTGTCATAATAATGTCATTAGCATTATTTGTGTTACCTTATTCTTTTTATTGTTTACCTGCACTGCATTCTTGTGTTTGACTTTTTTCTTCAGAAAATAGCACATACCTGGGCTTTGTTTTTTAATCCAATCTCAAATTATTTCAGGATTTATTAATTTATGTTTGTTTTAATAACTGATATATACCATCTTATTTTGTGGTTTTCATTTTTGTGCTTTTTCTTTAAGTTGTTTCTGGGTATAGATTTATTCTACTTTATCCTTTGGGGAATTAGTTATATCTCTTGAATATGTAGTTTGGTGTCTTTTATCAGTTTGGGAAACTTTCAGTCAGTAACTCTTCAAAGTTAACTTTTTGGAGGTTAATAAATAAGAATATAAATGAAACCAAACTGAATATGAGTTAATTGTTAAACTAGGTAATAAAAAAAGATGATTTTTTAGACTATTCTATTGTGTGTGTGTGTGTGTGTGTGTGTGTGTGTGTGTATAGGGTAGGGGAAAAGCAGACTCCTCGCTGAGCAGGGAGCCTAACATGGGGCTCGATCCCAGGACCCTGAGATCATGACCTGAGCAGAAGACAAATGCTTAACCAGCTCTGCCACCTAGGTACTACTTGTATCTATTTTTTAATTTCATAATTAATAGGTTTTTAAAAGTAAATATATAACCAGCTACCTAAAAATCAGTTTTTATGTCTATTCATAGATGTGTTTAAAAGTATTTTTCTCCCACTATTTGGTAACAGTGGCTTGAGAAATTTGCCTATTTTGACTGGCATATTATTTTAATGTATAAAAAATAATTTTTACTTATGCATAATCTAAACATAGAAAAGTACAAAAGTCTGAAGTATAGAGCTCAATGAGTTTTACATTCCCCTACAGTTACTCCTTACATATATTAGATTGATCCTTTCCAAGGGTAATGAATATCTTGACTCCTAATATTATAAAATTGTTTTGTCTGGTTTTAAATTTATTTAAAGGAGTCATGCAAAAAGTACTTTTGTTTCTAGTGCCTTGAGTTCAATGATGTATTAATTTGATGTACTTAATTTTAGTAATTATATTTTTTCTAGAGTTCTCTTTTTTCAAGTTTGCTTGTTACCTACTGATATTTTATATGTCTTTTATTTATTGAACCATTTATTGTATTGGCCATATAATCTACTGATTTTTCCAATATCTGGAATTTTAGTGCCTCTACTTCTGCTGTTGTTTTCTGTTTATTCCAATTCATGTTACCTTATTTATGCATGCGCATTTAGTGATATTTATTTATTTGCCATATGTCATTTATTTTCTACAGAATTTTAACTGTGGAAATATACAAGATGTGGGATGAAGTTGGATTATTCGAGGAGGGATTTACTTTTACTTCTATAAGGCACAGAAGAGAAATAGTATTTTGAGACTTTCGTCAATACTCTGAAGTTGAGATTTCTCTGGTCATTCAAAGTGAATTTGGGAAATACCCCTCGAAAGTCTAGCTCCTTACTGCAAATTCTCACATTGCATTTTATTTATAAGTACTAGTTGGAAGTGATAATGCTACTTTTTCTGTATTTTAGTAGTTTTTTAAATTTATGAATTATGATATATATTATTTGATACATAAAGACTCATGACTATTCTTTAGAGATAGAAAACTATCATTATCAGGACCACAAATATCTTTAACTTTTTATATTAGGACCAACCTTGTCTGGTAATAATAACCTGATCCTCTGATTTTCTTTTCTTGCAACACATCCAACATTGATCAAATCACTGTAAATAAGTGTGATTTAGAACTCTGACTAGTCAACTTGAGACTAGTGAAAATGGCTATGATGGTAGAGTGGGGATCTGGAGAATCAGAAAGATGAAGGATGCTTTTTCCATTTTTTTCCATTTTTCCATATCCAAGAATGGGTATGGGTTACTTGATAGGCAAAAACAATGCAACATTTATTAAAACACTAGCCAAATCAAGGTGGCTAAGGTGAGGTCCCACAAACAGAATCAGGTTGGAAATTTGCTGGAAGGATTACTAAGGAATGGATAAGGAAAGGAAAATAGTTTTATTTCTAGGGGGAAGAATTAAACAGAAAAAAATTTTAAATCCAATTTCTTAGAAAATAAGTAACCTATATACCAATTCATTAAATACACTTATTTCTTCAAACTTTTTAATTTTAATTTAATTTTACTTCATAATGTTGATTACATCTTCACAACATAATTTTCAGAAAGTTCATTTTGTCTCTGCCTGCACTGGGGACATGAAGACAAAAAGACCAGGGTGCTGGGAGGTGGTAACATAAGAGTGGGACACAAGAAAAGAAGGCTGAAAGAGGAAATGTAGAAGCTGATAGAGATGGTCAGCTCTTCCACATTTCTGCCCATCAGTTCACAATTTTGTTTTGTTTTGTTTGGGCTCCTCAGTCTACATCTGCAGCACCAGGGCACAAGGAAAGCTGAACATTTTTCAAAATGCTATTATAAAGTCCAGATGAAATCCAGTTGTAATTATTAGTATCCTGGATAAGCTGCTATTACAAAGGCCAAAGAGCAGTAGCTAATAAATGTTAAAGTTTAATGTCTCTTCCAATTAATAGCTGAGTTCTGAAATGACAGTGGCTCCCTGATATTAGTTACCCAAGAGCCTTCGACCTTGTTAATCAGAGGCCCTCCATACATCGCTTCCATTTTGTGTCAAAAAAGGACCAAGGTTCCATTTCTTAAATCTCTATGTCAGCACAAGAAAGGATAGAAGAGACGCTGGATGACATACTCCTGGCCTCTAATGGTATGGCATAGAAACTGAACTCATCACTTCCTGTTCAATCCCTTTAGCCTTGGTGTAGTCACATGGCTCAATATTGCTGAAATTGAGCATAAGAAATGCAAGCTTTAGCTGTGTGGCCACGTATGCTGATACAATTTAGTGTCTTTATCTCTAAAGAATAAAGAAGGGAAAACCAGTTTCTGATTCATCAAATAAAACTAAATATTGTAAACAAATCATTAGGTAAATTGCTCTGCTTTTGAGAGTTATAAGGATATTTGGAAATTAACTGCCCATAAATGCCTACCTGGTACATGACAGACAGATGAACACATCTTGAATGAATGAATAAATTAGTGAATGCCTAAACCATCAAAGACTGGATTAAAATGATAATAATAGAGCATGCCAGACTCACAGAATCAATTTAGTACATATTTACTGGAGGATTGTAGACCAAGATTTGTATTAGGCACTGGGTTAAGAAGCATATCAGACATAGAACCTGCTCTAATGTGCTAAAAAATTATAAGGAAGAAATTTAAAATGAATTATATAATTATATATATCTATATAAATATAAAACTAATTATACACACACACACACACACACACACACACACACACACACAAAGGTTTTTAATAGTCTTGAATTCTCACCCTTCAATATTGTAACTCTTCTATAGGGTTTAAATCCTATCAGCTGGGGCACCTGGGTGGCTCAGTGGGTTAAAGCCTCTGCCTTTGGCTCAGGTTATGATCCCAGGGTCCTGGGATTGAGCCCAACATAGGGTTCTCTGCTCAGCAGGAAGTTTGCTTCCTCCTCTCTCTCTGCCTGCCTCTCTGCCTACTTGTGATCTCTCTCTGTCAAATAAATAAATAAAATCTTTAAAATAAATAAATAAATAAATAAATAAATAAATAAATAAATAAATAAATAAATAAAAAATCCTATCAGCTTACCTCCAAGAAGAATCACAGATAAGTTTGTTGTGATGCACGCACTTCTTTTCAGCCTTGTGTAGATCTATACATATATTATTAACCAAATTCATGAGTCTGATGTACAAGCAGAATGTTAATGTATTTCTTTGCAATAAAACATTCTTGCCGCACAGATCACAAGACTCAATAGTGACATGATGAATGCATTTTCTCTTTAGGAAACCTTTGCAGGAAGGCAAGTCACAAAAAAAGGTTGCTTGATGAACATGAAATCTCAAAACTGCATGGAACAAATTGAAAATTTAACATTTATAATAGTCAAATACATTCATTTTACCACAGAAGTTTCCTCACCAATGGAACTGGGATATTTGTAAGATATTAGCATAAGCTTCTCCCACAAGTGCTTCAGAAATAGTGTCAGCTCTCATTTTACTCTCATATACTGTTATTTTTTAAAAAAATCAAATCATTGGGGGAGGCTGGATGGCTCAGTCGTTAAGCGTCAGCCTTCGGCTCAGGTCATGATCCCGGAACCCTGGGATCCAGCAGGCTCCCTGCTCGGCGGGAAGCCTACTTCTCCCTCTCCCACGCCCCTGCTTGTGTTCCCTCTCTCTCTGTCTCTCTCTCTCTCTCTCTGTCAAATAAAAAAAAAAAAATCAAACCATTCGTGATCAATCCTGTGCCATCTCAAACCCAGCTCTGAGTTTTGATTGATAAATATTTTGTTTAGATATCCTAATGTTTTTTCCAGAAGGTAATTATGGAGCCATCTTATGTCCTTCAGGTGATTTGGAAAAATTTTTTAAATCTTACTCACTGTGTTAACATCATCATAAAAATTTACTGAAATGTATTAAGAACTGCATTAGTATACTCCTCAGATATTTAAAATACAAGGCAAACTGGATCAAATACTATATTTAATGTATAATAAATATTATGGAAACACACAGGAGGGAAATGTATTTGATTAAGGGCATCAAGAAAAGCTCTTTATATAAACAATTATGTTTGAATGGGACTTTGAAGAATGAATAAGATTTTAAAAGTGGAAAAATGGTAAAGAGCAATTTAGGTCAAGGAACCTGTGCAAATAGGCAGAAAAATTACAAGACATGTTTATAAAGTGGTAAGTAATCTGATGTGCCTAGAGGATAGTAGTGTTTTAATATAAAATGACATTAGAAAAAGTTGTAATTGTGTGAGATAGCATGATAAAAATATTATCTTTTTACTATTATAATTTTAATAATGATTCGGGACATGGATTTGTATTAATTGATCAAAAAAGAAAGACTATAGGATCAATGAATTGAACATTCTCAATGTGCATGACTGAAAAAGCAGAAAAATTAATAGAAAATGATCTAACCAAAGAGTTGCTTATCTAAAGATATCATTCAATAAGGCATCTTGAGTTTCATTTTCTCTTTTCTCTTCTCTTCTTAAGTATCAGGCTTCCTGAAGAAAAGAGCATGCTAACGCACATGATTGTTTAGATCTATCATATACAACAGTCTTTCTTTCAGTATAAAATGTATTGCAGCTAAAAAAAATCCTGAAAAGGAGACTTTAAGTCTCTCCAATAGACAGTACTCTTCCTGCCCATAAACTCCTAAATCTGATATTAAACTCAATAAATGGAACTTCTCTGCAGCATTTTATCAAACCAACAGAAGTTGCCTTGTTGAGGGCACTCTATTATTACTAGCTTATCCTCTATGCAAATGAAATACTGCGTGTGGATAAGAGTAAAAGACAAAGAGAAATATAGACTGAAACCTTTTGATTAAAAAGACTATTAAAAATGGAAAATTATAGTCCATCCAATGGCAATTTATCTCCCTAAGATATTACATTGCAAAAGCAATCAGTTGTTTAAGATTGATTTCCAAACATGGTGCTCAGAAATATATCACGGGGAAATGTTTGAAAAAATACTGATATTATGTAAGGGCTCAAAAATCTTTGTCATTTAAGACATGTCTCTGTATTTCTTCCTTTCCATGCTCCTTGGAGAAAGGTCCTAGGTATACATGATGTCCAGCTCAAGTGACATGACTTTATAGCTTAAGCTCCACTCGACCTGGCAGAAGCTAGTTACCATGTCACACTTCTCCAGGTGCCTGAAAAACACAGGAGTAATGCCACAACTGGTAAAACCTCATAAATATCTCCATTTGACTTATTTGTCTGACTGTAAGATGACCCATCTCAGAGACCTCAACAAAATTTGTCTGGCAGAGGATTAATTCTGGAAGCTCTTTATCCATCAAAAGCATGGATAATGTGTGGTTCTGAAAGCTTGTATATAGTGTCGTCTCTAGGCTGATTTACAATACACTCTCAAGTATTCAATTTCCTTTGGAATCTCATTTTATAAAATACGAGCAAAAGAAAGCTTAAAGGTGATTCTACTGAAGTACAGATGTTGGTATCCCAAGTTTCAATGTCCATGTACATCTACTTAAATACTGAGGATGGAGGAGACCAGGAGGAGAGAAGGAGGAGAAAAACTTCATAGACATTTTCCATCTTTGTATAGCCTGTACCAAATGACCACCTTTCATAACTAACAAAAAGTACCCAGGGGGAGGAGGAAGATGCAGAAAACAAAAAAGTTAAAAAGTAATAAATAAAAAAAACCCTATAATGGAGTTTTTAATTAAAGTTCCATGCAAATTTGCTTCTAGACTCCCAAACAAATATCCTGAAGTGGTTCTGTTTCTTGACTTCTTACCCTGGTGTGAACAAACCTGCACGATGTCAGTGAGAGATCGGAAGGGTTAGACAAGAGTGTTGTGGATGACTCTGGAAAAGAAATAAGCAGATATTATGGAGTCCTTTAGATTTCTGGGGGAGTATTTCTATACTAGCTCTATATTACTATAAGTATTGCATCAGTTCAGTCAAAAAATGACATCCAGTAAGGACTGATAATTTCTTCTTTCAATTATCATGACCCACAATTTTGCTACTACTCATTCTTTGGAGACTACACAACAGCTTGACTCACCAATTTTGGGGCTGTACATCCTTTCCATTCTAACAGGTTTGCTGATAGATCTATAAGAAGCATGTCTACACAACAGCATTGGTTACTTAGGAGTAACCACCTTTGATCATAACAATAGTGCAATAAATGAAAATTACAAGAATTGCTTCTTTATATGTAGGTTAATAGTTGAAGGAATGGTACTGAAGTATTAGGGATTCTTTAATAACGATAATAAGCACATGATAATACTCATGCATGCTGGGCACAATTCTAAGTACTTTGTTTTTAATATTCACAAAAATCCAGTTAGGTACTATGGTTACCAAAATTTACAGATTAGGACTTTGGTCACTAGGAGTTTAAGGAACTTGCTCACAGTCCCACAGCTAAGTGATAAAGTGAAAAATTACACCTGGAGATTCTCAATCTCCAGGCTTTATACCTTACTGCATAGGGTATAAAGGACACTTACCACTATTATTTCTGAAGGCAATTTTATAAATAGAAAAACCTTCAGATTTTCACATGTAATGAATATTTTCATTTAAAATACTAGCTTAGTCTCAACTGACAGTGGTTTTAATCAATCAATTAACTTCAAGGCAATGCGTGCCACTAAATTTTAAATTTGTATTTACATTTATTGTGTCTTATTTTGTCTTACCATTTCAAACAATCAATAACTAGAAAGCAAGCTTTAGAAAAAAAGTGTCATTTCTTTTGTGGCTACTTCAACTGTCAGCGAATACAGTGAGACTCATCTCCTGACCATAACTTTCTTATTTTCAGATGGCCTTTTTTCCAATTGATTTTATTTACTTTCAAAGTGACATTTCAACAGAGGTATCCACTCTCATTTCCACTCTCCTTTGACATTTCTGTGACTTAGAGTGCAAGGAGTTGCTTGCCAAAGACTTGCTAGATTGATGTTGGGAGAAAGGAAAAAAAAAATCTGCAGATAGCAGATGTTTCTTTTCTTCTTGTTGTGCCTATTACTTTGAAAAACTGACACTGCTTAAAAACAGATTTCAGATGTTCTGTCTTTTTGGCAGCAAGAGTGGATGTGTTGCCCAACTAGGGGAAGTGTAAGTATTGTCTCAAAAGGCAAATTGAAGATGGAGGATGGAGGAATGAATAAACTCTCAAGAATTCGTTGCTTTTTTCCTCCTCCATGAGCAATTAAATACCAAAACAACAACAACAACAACAAAACCCCCCCCAAAAAACCCCAAAAAACCAAAAAAACCCAACCTAAGTTGGCTGGGTGAGTACCTTAGTTACACATTTCATTTTGACCTTGTCAAGATATGGCTAAGACTTTAAATAACACTTCAACTAATGTTTATTCTTTCTTATTTGATGAATGGTTCATGGATATTTTTCAGATCTCAAACACAACTGGTTATAGATATTCAGGGAGGCACATTTCTAAGTCATAGATGAATAATTCTGCTAAAAGTTATTATAAAAACTGCTACTATCGTCACAAAAGACACCAATCAAATTTCTGTTCTCACATAAGGGAACTTGTACAAATTATTAAAAATATGGCCCTTTCCCAGGTAGACTAATTGAAAAAAAAATAGTTTCCTCTTTGGGAAAACAAATTATGAAAGGGCACCTGTACTTCCATGCTAAATGCAAACCTATGCAGAACCTTGAGCAACTGAGCATGGGTTGGCTTGAAGTCTCTACTTGAGCCCTACGGTATGCATTTTGGGCAGGGCACCAAGGGCACACACAGATTCTATAGCCTTGCAAATAGACAAAAGCCTTTATCCAGAGATTTTTCAGAATCTCCTGATATAATATTCTCAAGAAAATTTCCCACTTTCTTGTTCTTTTCACCTCAAGATTGAGAATATGGGTTCAAGTGGGCTGTGAATGGCAAAAACCATTGACAATTCAAGACTAAGTAAAGAAAATTCAAGAATGCCAGAGTAAGAGTCATGATGTACCTATCATGCTCTTCCTTCAAATTTTTCCATTCTCTGAGATGTATCAGATGAGAGGTGTTTTGTTGAATAGATCAATTTGGGTTATGGACACCATTAAAGCATAATTTTTAAGAAAAATTTGCATATATTCTTCCTTTCCATTTGTCACATAAGTAATGAAAATATCGTAGCTAGAAAACTAAGACTGTTTTCTTAGGCTACATGGTAGGATTAGAGTGATTTTTTAAATTTATGCTGGTGAAATCCTGGCAGGTTAAAGTGTAATAAGAACTCTTGGAACACTGATTACTTTCACAAAAGTTGCCACCCCTTTGGAATGCAAAGCTACTTTTGAGAAATGGTACTTTTTTCATGAAGAGCCCAGGATCTTATGGGAAATGTACGATGGAATCACCAAACATTTTCTCATATTTAAAGCTAGAGAAAAGAATGGGATTTTGGCAACCCATTGAAAATCAGTGCCAGGAAATCTTAGAAGACAAAGAAATAAACTTCTATTGAGGAAAGGACAGGTCTAGATTGAAGAACTAGTTTTAAAAATATTTTAAGTGAGGGTTGCTGGGTGGCTCAATTGGTTAAGCAACTGCCTTTGGCTCAGATCATGATCCTGAAGTCCTGGGATCAAGTCCCACCTTGGGCACCCCACTCAACAGAGAGTCTGCTTCTCCCTCTGACCTCTCCCCTCTCATGCTCTTTCTCATTCTTTCTCTCACTCAAATAAATAAAATTTAAAAAATATTTTAAGTAATTTTGGTAGCGTATTATTTAAAGAAAAATATTTGACTAATAATACAACTCAAGAGATGCTGGAGGCATCTGCCATCCTGATATTTGAGCTTTCAGGAAAAGTGGTTGTGCATGTAAGATATAAGAAAATTTCAATTTTGCAAACTTAGAATAGTTTCCAATGGTTCTGCTCAAGAAAATGGAATACCAGTGGCACCCCTTTAGTAGATGGGATTCATTCATCCCTGTATGAATTGTTGTGCTGTTTTATTTATCCTGTTCTTCTGCAAGATCACCAGTAATTATGTCTATCCTATACCATTAATGTATTCTGAATGATTATAAAAAATAGAAAACTAGAAAAATGATATATCTGTGTTTGATAAGAGAATCTCTTATAATCAGGTTTTACTCTGGTACAGAGGAGGAACTAGGTTGATCCCTTTTTGTTATTCCATTTACTGGCATCCCTTCCATCCCTCTCCCCATGTCTCTATCCTACAAAAATCAATCAACAGGTGAAAGATTTATGGATTCTGATTGTCAAGATTTTTCCTAACAATCTCCACTAAAAACTAAGTTAAAGTGAAATGCTAAAATATGTATGGTACTCTTCTTGATTGGGGGGTACTAATTAGTAGAATGTGATATTCAAGTAAAAGACCAAATCGTTCATTTAATTATACCATTAGATTCAAAATTTAAGCCTAACTGAGTGAAGCACTGGATGTGTTTCAAGAAAATGTTATATTAACATTACATATGTATATGTGTGCATTTACGTTTGTATGGATGTATTTACTGAAACTTATTGACTTGATGTGTTGAATAACAATTATAAAATGTAAAACTATCATTTTAACCCTGTTAAGCCTTAAACTCAAAGAAGTCTGTTGGATCTCACGTATTTTATTAAATCACTTGTAACAGCTTGCAAGATGGAAATATATGTTTAATGCTATAGTATAAAATAGTCTATCTTGGAAATATTCCAATTAAAGACTAAAATGCAGCATATGTAAACATAAATTTAGATTTTTGTGGACCAAATCTATGTTGCAAGAATTAAAATATTACCCAACTTTGACCTAAACTCACATCGTTATCTGAAGCTTGACACTTAACAGAGTGTTATGAAAATTAGTTTTTCCACATGTAAACTGGAAAATAAAATCTACTTAAATAATAGTACTATAAGTATTAGTGGGGCAAAATGAGCTGTATTTATTTTGTTGAAATTATATATGGATGGTATAAAAATACAATTTACAGATACATTAAAGATTACTTCAGTCAAGTGGAAATTGAAAAATACGAACAAATTTCAAATAAAAGAATATGGCACTAAAGATACTGTGAATATAGATACCTAAAAAGTGTAAACTGCAAGTCTATATATTTAAAAAATACAGTCATTGGTAGAAAATAATACACAGAATATTACAGCAATTGCTCAGCAATTGGCATGTGATTGATGTACAGTAAATGTTAGATGAATGAGTGAGAAAGCTATTAAATCAAAAAATAATTGAGGCATTCACGTCTGGGAGCAATCAGAGATGACCACGGACAGAACTACAAGATATAGTTAGATGTTTTGTTGGAGGCAGTAGAAATAGATAATGGAAGAAATATTAATGAAAAAGAGATCACTGGGAAATTAGAAAAAAAAAGAAGTTACTAGAAGAAGGTAGTGTCATGAAGGATTATACTTTGTTTTTTCTGTAATATTAGAAAACGTTTGGCATTTTAAAAGACCAAGGAAAAGTTTCCTGTAGAGAAGTTGACATTCCAGGAGGAGGAGATTAAAAATAAAAATTTATTTGAGCTCAAATATCTTCTAAAATTCTTATTTCACCATAACACCAGCAAAGTTTTTATTTTTGTGTCTATGGATACAGAAAGTAACTGCTGACTTCTTGATATATGGAAAATTATTGAGTTGGATTTTGACTTTTAGAAGCACAGAATTTGAAAAAAGCATGAAATAATTCTGGGGGGGCAGAGAGAGAGAAAGGAAAGAAGAATGAATTCCTAAAGTAAATGAAATGGAGTGAAACAAGTCGATTTGTAAGAAACCAGGAAACAATATTTTGAAGTACATCATAGGTACTCCATGAATAAATACCATAAAAAATTAATTTTTATTATATTAACCCATTCCAAACCTACACAAAGAAAAATCTTTTCCCTTTTTCTTTCTTTCCCTCCCTTCCTTCCTTCCTTCCTTCCTCCTTTCCTTTCCCTTCCTTTCCCTTCCTTTCCCTTCCTTTCCCTTCCCTTCCCTTTCCTTTCCCTATTCCTTCCTTGTTTTCTTCCTTCCTTCCTTCTTTCCTTCCTTCCTTCCTTCCTTCCTTCCTTCCTTCCTTCCTTCCTTCCTTTCTCCCTTCCTCCCTTCCTTCCTTCCTAGTTGCTGCTGCTCCCCTTGTTGAGAGTGGGAAAGATGCTGCCAGCTGCAACAACTATCTTGCAACTGTGAATAGGGCATCACCCACATACTCATGATACTTAGTGGGTGATGGGGTATTCTGGGAAATTGGTGGTTTCTCTCAGTCATCGAATCAACAGCTGGACATAGACTTTGGAAATTAAGTAAACAATAAGTGTCATTATGGTATAAGCCAATTTTATGTCTTTATGTATACCCAAATGTTCCCAGATGATGTACATAACAATTCCACTTGCTTATGATATAAAAATTAAGAGCTGTTTTTTGGCTTTTTTTTAAAAGATTTTTATTTATTTATTAGAGAGCAAGAGACTGAGAATGAGAGGGGAGAAGGTCAGAGGGAGAAGCAGACTTCCCGTAGAGCCAGGAGTCCGATATGGGACTCGATCCCGGGACTCCGGGATCATGACCTGAGCCGAAGGCAGTTGCTTAACCAACTGAGCCACCCAGGCGCCCTGTTTTTTGGCTTTAATGGAAAAATATTTTGAAAAGGAACCTGACTAAAATTCAGTGCCGTGAAGAAGACACCATAAAATAATTTAAAATGAAAAATTTGAAATCTGTCTTAAGATAATTAAGAGCCATTGACAAATTACACATTTAACCATATGTATTCATGAAGTAATCACTTTGAGCCAGACTCTTTTATGTCTAGTTGACACAGAGTACCAAACAAGAAAGGGTCAAAAAAACCCAAGTGAAAGCAATATATGTATTTTTGGGGTGCCCTGGGTGGCTCCATTGGTTAAGCATCTGCCTTCAGCTCAGGTCATGATCCCAGGGTCCGAGCCCCACATCGGACTCTCTGCTCAGTGGGAAGCCTGATTCTCCCTCTCCTACTCCCCCTGCTTGTGTTCCCTCTCTCGCTATATCTCCCTCTGTCAAAAAAATTTTAAAAAAGCAATATATGTATTTAGATAGTAATATGCACTCCATGGAAGACACACTTAAATAAAATACATGGTAACATATTGAAAGAACAAAACTCAGCAGCAAAATCAAACACCTTAGTTAATTAAAAGAAGACAGGAATTATCTCCTATAGAGCCAGGAATTATATAGTTTTAGTAATTTTAAATGTTATGGTTGCTAACATAGCAAAATCTTATTTCATTATTAGTCTTGCATCAAAAGTTTGATAGAGTATTAATGCCATTCCAGATTTTGTACCATTATGCAATTCAGTGTTTGTACACACACAATGTCAACATGATATATATCTGTAAATATGTAATACTACAAAGCACTTATGCTGTGAATAATGATAGCACTGAATTGTTTTCAGAATCATTTATTTCAAATCATCAGAATGTATACACTCTAGAACATACCCATAAATGCACTGCTGATGTATTAGAACTCCTAAGAATAATAAACACAGTAATAAAAATTGACATAAAAACATTAAGCTTAATAGCCAAAAATGAATTAAACAATAGCCATTAATCCTTCCATTGGGTATTAAATATGAAAATATTAGCTTATTATTAGTATAATTCACTTTAGAAATTAATATCCATTTTCTAATGTCATTAATGGCAGTGCTGAAATAGATTGCATTTTTTTTACCTCCTCAGAAGTCATCACTCATGATACCCAAGGTAGTAAAAATGAGAATCACAAAAAATGATAGTAAAAAGAATACACATATTTTATTTTCACGTTGAACTGATTTTCACCAACAACCATGAGAAAGCCCCGTTCGTCAATTAACTGTTCTGAAAGAGTAACTGACTTCATTTGTCTTTCGGAATGAGGGTATGTTACTCAACCTGCAAGAAAAAGTGTGGTAACTACATTTTCCTCACTGATTCTCTCAGCTAAATCTGGGTCTTTGCCGGGACACTTTTGGCAGGGGGAGAAAAGAGCCACCACCAGCAGAGCACCTGGACCAGAGCCTCAGGGCAACAGCCGCTCACCTCTGGTGGAAGCAAGGGCAGAACCATTTTGACACACGGCTGACTTGAGCCACACTGAAATTCTTGAAGGTACTCTTCTGCCTGCTTCTCTAAATGAGACGCCCTTTGCTAATAATGTTTCTCCCTTCCCTGATATTCTCCTATTTGTCTTTCTAGACTCAGCTCATAAATCATTTTTATGAGACTTTCACTAATTTTTAGCTGAGTTGACTTTGTCCCTTAGCCACGCTTTCATAATCCTTGGGTCAACCTCAATTTCATTCATTCATTCATTCATTCATTCATTCATTCATTCATTCGTTTTCCCTGCTCTGCAATGAGAAATATTCTTCATCCAGGTCAAACTTGTGAATCTCCCTGCTCCCCTTCAAACAAATAAATATTCTTCAACTTCTACTTCCTCCCCAAAGATAACTTGACACGTATTTCACAGAGAAATCAGATGTTATCCGATTCCAGTACTCTAAATTTCCTGCTACTGGATAAAACAACCCATCTACAAACACACCCAACTGTCCTTTGACCTCTGTAAGTCAATCTGTACCTGTACCTCAGATTTATCTGGTATCAGGAACCTGATGGTATTGACTTAATTATTTTTTCCTTTGGATTCAGCTTTTCCTCTTACCTTGATCATTCATATTATCAGTTAAATATACTGTTCCATAGGTATATACATAACGATTTGTGCCAGTCACTATGTTCACATATTTAATTTTGTAATCATATAATTTGACCTCTGAAAACTATTCAATATTTTTCAACATTCCTTTTTCTTGAAAGATCTCCTTCTCATAGACTTCTATGACTATGATATCATAGTCTTCTTAGTCTAATGTCTTTTTTGGCAACAAAAAAAGTTGCCCTTTACAGGTTTATATTTTTTATGCAGCCTTTCAATATTCTGTCCTGGACTCTCTTCTAAACCCTATAGTAATTTCTTCTATGCCCCATATGTTATTTAACACACTGATCCAGGTCTAATCTATGAGATAACCAACCATCTTCTTGACATTTCCACTTGTCTATATCAAAAGTACCACAAACCAAACAAGTCCAAAAAGTAACTAATAATCTCCCTTTTCCTTGTCAGTCTTGCAAACATGTCTTCCCTCCAATTATTTTTGTGGTAATGAAGAGAGCCACTGTTATTTCATTTCAAAAGTCAGAAACTTGAACGTTAACTTTCCTTTTCATGTTTGCCAACTTTACTTTAAAAGATATCAATGGACAGCAGGATGAAGAGGAACATAGGGTGAGTTCTGGAAGGGCTGTGAGGGGTCATGAGTGGAAGAGCCTCTATCTCTTTGGAACTGGGGTGTGTCACCTTACCAGCTCTTGGATGTGTTCACCAACCCAAAAGCTCATCAAATTTCATTATTTAAGGTTGTTTTTGAAAGTTAACTTTGATTTCTCCCTCTCTTGGTCCCTCCCTATTTTAACCTATCACCAATTTTATGGTATTTACATCATAAATATCTCTTATATCTCTTAATTCATTCATTTCCCTCCATTTCTTTCTCACGCAGTAGTTTAATCTACCATTGTTTTCCATCTGGACTACTTCTTTTGTTTTTGTTTTTTAAAATTTATCTATTTATGGGACACCTGGATGGCTCAATTGGTTGAATGTCTGCCTTTGACTCAGTCATGATCTCAGGTTCTGAGATTGAACCTCAGATCTGGGATCGAGTCTTGCATGGGGCTTCTGCTCAGCAGGAAGTCTGCTTCTCCCTCTGCCTGCTCTGCCTGCCTCTCTCCCTGCTTGTGTTCTCTCTCTGAAAAAGAAATAACTAAAATCTTAAAATCTTAAAAAACAAAAGATTTATTCATTTGAGGGGGGAGGGACAGAGGGAGAGAATCCTCAAACAGACTCCCCATTGAGCATGGAGTGTGATGCTGGGCTTGATCCCACGACCCATGAGGTCATGATCTGAGCCGAAACCAAATGTGGGAGGCTCAACCAACTGAGCCACCCAGGTCCCCTGGATTACTTCTTTGGTCTTTTCATTGGTCTTGCATTTTCTTTTATCTTGTCTCCATGATTTAGACACTTTTGTGAAACCTGCTATTCTAATCATTTTAGTTCATACTTAAAATCCTTCTGTTTTTTAGGAGCCATGAGAAAGCCCAATATCTGTAACCTGGTATATCTGCCTTATCTGAACTGAGTTTATTTTCCTTTCTTTTTTTAGCTATAATGTCTTTTTTTCCTCCCAGCTTTATGGAGGTATATTTAATATTTAAAAACTACATATTTGATATATACATCTTATTGAAATTGGACATATGTATACACTCATGATACCATCACCTCAATCAAGGTAATAAACACATTCATCACTTTCAAAAGATTATTTTTTTACCTTGTGTGTGTGTATGTGTGGTAAGAACATTTAATATGAGATTTACCCTCTTAACAAGTTTATAAGTGCACGATACTATTATTTGAGCTGTGTTATTCTGATTTCTCCATCTTTGTTTTGGACCACTCTCCTGTTAGAACTCTGGTCACCCTGGAATCTTTCCTGTTCATCATCTGTGACTTGTCTCCTTTCACCACATGCTGTTTTTTTTGCCTGGAACATCCCTCTTCCACACTGCATTCAGTAAATTCCCATCCATCCCATACATAGCAATTCAATGGCTTTGTCTTCATGAAAGCTCATCCTTACCCAGATTAGTAAGTCTCCTTGGCAGTATAGTTGTCCCCCACTTAGCCGTGGTTTTGCTTTCACTAGTTTCAGTAATCTGTGGTCAACCATGGTCTGGAAGATGATCCTCCTTCTAACTTATTGTTAGAAGGTCAGTAGTAGCCTAACACTATGTAACAATGACTATGACGTTCACCTCATTTTATCTCACCATGTAGGTGTTTTATGATCTCATATCACAAGAAAGGGGAATACAGTCCCAGAAGATATTTTAAAAAAGAGAGCACATTCGGGGCACCTGGGTGGCTCCGTGGGTTAATCCTCTGCCTTCAGCTCAGGTCATGATCTCAGGGTCCTGGGATCAAGCCCCGCATTGGGCTCTCTGCTCAGCAGGGAGCCTACTTTCCCCTCTCTCTCTGCCTGCCTCTCTGCCTACTTGTGATTTCTCTCCTCTCCGTCAGATAAATAAATAAAATCTTAAAAAAAATAGCACATTCACATAACTGTTATTACAGTATATTGTTATAATTGTTCTATTATTAGTTATTGTTCTTAATCTCTTACCATGCCTAATTTATAAGTTAAACTTTATTATAGGTTTGTATGTATTGGGGGAAAGAGCACAGTATATATAGGGTTCAGTACTATTTATGCTTTCAGGCATCCTTTGGGGATCTTTGAATGTATCCCCAGCAGATAAGTGGGGATACCATATATCTCTTTTTTTTCAAGGCTCTTCCACTTTTGAATTTTATATTTTTCTGTGTGATCATTTAATTTATGTCAGTTTCTTTCTATATACCTTAAACTCCATGAAGCCATAGACTATAATTACCTTTTGGGCACCTGGGTGACTCAGTTGGTCAGTTAAGTGTCTGCTTTGACTCAGGTCATGATTCCAGACTCCTGGGATCAAGCCTGGCATCAGGTTCCCTGCTCAGTGGGGAGTCTACTTCTTCCTCTCCTTCTGTCCTTAAAGACTCCCCACCCCTTCTTGTGCTTGCTGTTTCTCTCCCTCTCTCAAATAAATAAATAAAATCTTTTTAAAAATAATATATCTACCTTTATTCTCTATCAAGTGCAAAGGCCAAGAATAGTGCTTGAAATATGTTAGGTAATCAATTCCATCTGTTGCAGGAATATTATTTTGAAATTTTTAATTTGTATTTCCTTCTTTTTTCCTCTTTAAGGTCAGAGATGATGAAAGTACTCATCTTAGAATTCTCAGTGCCTTAAACAGGCCCTCAAACCCATTACGAAAAAAATGATTTGTTTCATAAAGGAGAGTAGGCTGGGAATGTGAGGGAAATGATATAATAGGGAAGATGAGATAAAGTTATTGTAAATTCTTCAGAAAATGATAATTGTTTACTACAATTACAATGACATCTAATAGAACAACACTGAATTTGAAATGACTCCTTTTTCCCTTTGTTTTTACAAGTGCCTTGTATTTGATTTATTTTCCATTACCATTTTTAATTAGTAAAGTAATTTAAATAACTTACATAGAGCTGGTGATGTGAATAAAAGAAGGAATTGCCACACAGAAATCTTGTCAATTTCTGATATCTGACTTTTGTGCATAGTTGTGCATAGCTCATTTCAAACTGGCAGATGATAGGGAAACAGCATTGCCTGTGCTCTCATTAGACTATTTATTAACACAATCTCTAATAAAACCATTATAAGAATTTGAGAAATTAGCATATAAAAACCTCAAATTTTAATTTTTCTCTTTGAACCTAAAAAAGTGATGATACCTTTGTATGTTTAATATTGGAAATTAGGAAGCAATTGTGATTCTGTCCTAAACTTTTACTTATTCCTTGACCTATATAACAATCTCATATATATATTGCACCATTATAAATGGGACCTATAATATATCAGGTATATACATATTAATATTATGAGAATTGCCATTCTACCTAAGCTAAAACTATTTAATGTTTGAATTGAGACACTGAATGTCTAAGTTTTCTCAGATATTTGTAAATAGTGCTGAGAAATTATTTTGATAGTCTGACCTGAAGTGTGTTCATTAAAAATCACTGCATCAAAAACTAATGATGTACTGTATGGTGACTAACATAACATTAGAAAAAAATAAATAAAATGCTATTCTATGCTACAAAATATTATTTTTACTGCTTTCTGTTGTTATTATTCATTTCTCCAAATATCATCCTTATTACAAGTGGAGAATGAACCAACTGCATCCCTGCAGTTTGTCTCAGAAAGATAAAAAAAAAATGTTCCCAATTTGGTGTTCCTCAAGTGTGCATTAGTCAGGCAGAGTTAATGGAGCTATCTATCACTTCCAGCTCTCCTCTGTGAGCAGAGAGCAATAGATGACCCAGCTGACTCAGCTCAGCTAGTTTGTTATTCATAGGCTGACGGCAGTGTCGTTCTGGTGGACTCTTCACAGAGATCTAAGGCTCAGTTGGGCAAACGTAGCTGAACTACCATGTCAACTCTAGAGGTGATTCTTGCCGATAAGGTCTTAATTCAAATGGTGTAGTCGGAGAAATCATTAATTCCATTTGTGAATAGAAATAAAAACCTTAGACCTGATATTTTTCAGCATAAAGTTCCCAAAAGGATATAGTCATTGCTTTTATAAATGGGGAGAAATGGGGGAAATAACTAATAGTGTCAAACAATCTGTGACATAAATAACCAATGAAACAAGGCAGATAGAAAATAGAACATAATCAGTAGTTTCTATAAATATCTTGGACCAAATTACAAAGACAAAAATTCTTAAATTCTTAAAAAGAAACAATTTTGTCAAACCTTTAGATAGAAGATAGCATTCTAATCTATTTGATAGCTATCTAATCTATGTTAGATTATCTTTTCTGCTAATTACCAACAAATCACATCAAAAGATTACTGACTGTAGAAGTTAAATGTCAAAAGTTTGTCTTTTCCACCTTCTCCCATAATTTCTCAAATTTGTAAAGTTCATTGTATGTGGGAAAATGTTGAGAAAAAGATTGAATAGGTATAATGAGGTATATTGTTATATTCTCATCTTCCAAGGCCAATGCAACCCTATATGAATTATACTATTTTTTGCCTTTGAAGTATTTAATTCGTGGATGTAGGCCTTTGTGTCATTTATTTTCCTTTCCCTAGATCTCATCATTTTTGAATAATGTACAGATCTGGACATGTACCATCTTTGACATGTCAGAATGATTATTTCTAGAGAACTGTCAAGTTAGATCAACTTTCATCCCTATGTTAAAGCTTGAACTGGAGTATTTAATTCAAGGACTGCCTTTCTGAATTTGACAGTATGACACTAAGAATCTAGTGATAGATATGAGAATACACCTGGAATTTGAATGATTTCCTGAATGTTTAGAATCTGAATATAAATGTTACTAAATATGTTAGTTCTAATAATAAATTAATATATACATTATTTTTGGTGAAGAGTGAGTGACTTTTGGAAACTTCAGAATGACATTCTGTTATAGACTATTTTGAATATTTGTGAGAATATCCCTTTATGTTAAAACAACATACAAATCTATATTCTATATTTTATTGTTTATTATTAGTTATTTCAAAATACATTTTATACAAAGAAGGCTATTTTAGGACTATTTTAAATATTTTTTTAAACTTCAAATGAGTTTTAAAAATCTGTATGCTTATCATTTTCAGGGTATCTTCTTCCCTCTCCCCCAGGATATACCATATGACAGAATGAAATGTTAACTTCAAAGAATACTCAAACCCAGATCAGCTTTGTACGATGTGGGGCAATAAAAGTCAGAGTAGCTTTTTTTTTTCTTATTCAAAAACTTTTTTTTCCTCTGGACAAAGCTTATACATTTCCTGAAATGATAAATACAACAAAGAAAACTGACAAACCGGTCACTACACTTTAGAACATTGAAGCAGAATATTCACTAGCCAAATTTCATACACAACACTCAGGCTCACAGCATGTATTTATAATGAAGTGATTAGTTTGTATGAGGGACTTAAAAAAAAAAACTAGAATGTATTCTATAGAAAACACTTAAAAATCTGGGGAAAAAATAGTAAAATATTATTCCACAGAACATTGTCCAATAGTAAGTTAAATGAGAAATATATATATATTTCCATATAATCTCAGTATAAATAAGTACACAAAAAGTTGGAGTTTTGAAATTTTTAAAACTGGAAACTTAGAAAAATAGATAAAACCGTATGTACAGATTAATAAATGATTGTAATGAAAACTTGTTACCATTACTCAAGTCAATAAAAGAAAAAAAATTATTTCCAGCACCCAGAAAACCCAGCACTCAGAGGCTCCTATATAGATATTTTGTCGATCACAATAATCTCATATCCAGCCTTTAGTGTTATCAATTCTGTGCTCTTCTTTAAAGTTTTATTATCTAATTTTGCCTGCACAGTATATGTATGCAGTAGTCAGGGTTCACACAGACAAACAGAACCAGTAAAAGATGTATATTAAGAGATTAGTTGTAAAAATTGACTTCTGTGGGAAGTCAATTGTGGGAGCTGAGTAGGCAAGTCTCATATCTATAGGGTGCGCCATTAGGAAGGGCATATGATTGAGCTGAAACTGTGGGCATAATTTCTTCTTCATCAGGGACACTTCAGTTCTGTCCTTAAAACTGTGCAACTGTTTGAGTCAGGACACTCAGATTGTTCCGGATAAACTCTCTTACTGAAAATCAATTGGTTATGGATTTAACGACATCTACAAAATACTTAGTGTTTGAATGAATAACTGGAAACTGTTGTCTAAGCAATTTGACATACCAAAGGACCACCACAGTATGAAGGGTTATATATACATAGTTTAGTTTTACTTGTTTTTAAACTGTATTTGAATTCATTTTTGCAGAAAACATTCTTCTCTATTTACCCTCTCTTGCTCAGTATTTTTTTTCAAGATTCATCCATGTTGTTGCTTTCAGTTGGTGTTTATTTTTACTTTTTATTATTTTAAAAAATTGCATTTCTTTATTCTATGTTTAGTGAATATTTGAGTAATTTTCTATTTGGAATACTCATAAATGATGTTTCCATGAGTATTCCTGGGTATTAATATCTTGGCATATTTAAGAACTCATTTATGCAGGGTATATAGCTAAAAAGGAATGACCAGGTCACAGGGTATGCAGATCATTTACCTGACCAATGTTAAAGAAAAATCACTATGATACTTGTTAAAACAGGAAGCGTTTACCCAAGACTTCTGTAAAAGGATTCAACTCTATTGCAGTAGAGAATAGAGATTGAACTTGATTCTAAATACAACAAAGACATGTGGGCATTTATAATCAAGAAACAGTGAAGAGGTCAGTGGATGAAAAATTGCTAACAGAAAACATCAAGCATAAGGGGATTTTTGCTAAACTGACCTACCAGGATTTTTGGTAAAGGCAGAGCAGGGACTTAAACATGAAGAGTGGAGAATGAAGAACTTGATCAGATATCATGGGTGGTCATGTATGATGGGTGGGGAGAGTCTCACAAAAAAATTACTTAGCGGAATATCTGCAGGTCAAATTCCAGGACTAGTCCCTACTGGGCTCAAAGAAGCCTGACTAAAATTTGGTCAAAGAGAGAGCTTTTGTCACTAGATGATTCCAAATTCTTTTCCAGAGTGAATGTCACGAATTAACAGTCCTCTGTGATAGTGCATGAGAATTTATTTATTTTGCGTGAAAAACTTGTCAACAATTAGATTTTTCAGTAGTAGTCATACTTGTGGGGATATAATTGTATATAACCGTGATTTTATTTTTATTTATTTCTATTACTAATGAGGGGTGTCCCATTTCTACATGTTTACAGGTCTTCTGAATTTTCATTTCTTTAATGTGTATACTTCAGTTGTTTGTTACCTGTTGGTTTGAATGTCTTCCATTTATTGATTTTGGGGGGCTCTGTATACAGTTTGGATATGAGCACCTTGTCATTTGGAAATGTCAACTCACTCAGTCTGCCAGTGGCTCAGTTTACATTCTCTTAATAGCTCTTCTATATGAACAGAAGTTCTTAGTTTTAATGCGTTCAAATTTATCAATTATTTTCTTTACAGTTTCTGCTTTTTCTGTCAGTTTAAAACATTTTTCACTACACAGATGTCATAAAGTTATTCTCCTTTATTACTTTATTTCCTTTTGCACTGTAAAGAAAAGTTTACTGTAAGTCTAGGGTCCATGTATCCATAAACCTGTTTCCACCTTCTCTTTATTATATTTTGTTGATTTAACCATCTATTTCTGTGCCAATATCAGGCTTGACTAAATAGTTTTCTAATATGTTGTAATGTAATATTTGATAGTAAAAGGTCTTTTCACTTCTTTCTTCTTCTGTAATAGGTCTTGACTCTTTTTGACTATCTGAACTTTCCTATAAATCTTACAATTTGTTTAATTTCGCAAATAACCTGCTCAGATTTTGTTTGGAACTGAGAATTGACATTGAATCGGTATTCGAATGGGTGTCACCAGTGACTAAGTAGGCTTTTACTAAATAATCATGTTTTTATTCCCTAAACCCCCTCCTCTGTTGTGCTTGCCTTGACAATGGCTACAAAAAATAATTTTTGAAAGAATGTCTTGCTGCTCTCAGAGACTTTGGAAGGAGTAGAGAATAAGATTTGCAGCCCAGAACCTCTCAGATTCCATCTGCCTATGGAACTGAGATGCTGGATTAAAAACAAACAAACAAGCAAACAAACAGCTATATTAAGTAATTAGACAATTAAATTAGATGTTTATGTTAAGTAATTATCCCTTTAAACTAAGAGATTATAGTTCTTTTTTTTTTTTTTAAGATTCTATTTATTTATTTGACAGATTGAGAAACAGTGAGAAAGAAAGAACAAGAGCAGGGTAGATGGGAGAGGGAGAAGCAGGCTTCCCAACAAGGAGAGACCCTGGGATCAAGACTTGAGCCAAAGGCAGACACTTAAAGGCTGAGCCACCCAGGCACCCCGAGATTACAGTTCTTTTAACAGTCTTTGATAGTTTATTATTGTCTTCAGCTTAAGACCACACTGCACTCCTATGTGATTCGGTAAACATGAGCCTTCAACTTCTCCTCCACTGTCAAATAATTGAAATGGTTTGCACTCTATTTTAAGAGTTTCTCGTCAATAATACTGTGATAGAATCTATGGGTATTATGAGGTAGGAATATTTCAAAAGAGATCAGCAAGTTCAAGTGACTGAGGAGGAGAGAAAAAGAGCAATATTATCACTCAAGGTACAAAGGTAGAAGTAATAAAATCATTTGAGGCTGGTGAAAAACTTAATGAAGTCAATGAAATGTTAGGGATTACATGCTCTACAATTTTCAAATCAGTGAAAACAAGTAATCCTGCTGTAAATAATTCAAATATTGAAGCATGTGCTTACCCTGAGATTTATTTTGTAAATGGCTTTGCTATTAAGATTGTTAAATTTATAATTATCATTTCCTCTCTAATGCATATTTAAATTTTTACCCTTAATTTTATCATTTAAATTTTCCAGCAGCAATTTTTACTTTTGACAAAACGAGTCTCTCTTTTAATGATGGGAATTGGTATAAAGCAGGATTTGATTAATAGAAATCCACCCTCCATTAAACAATCATGAAATGTTTCTAATCTGTTAATAAGGCCTGGGGTAAGCCACTTAGAAATATAACTATGTTTAGTATTTGTTATAAATTTCTATTTCCTGACTTTCCAACCCATTATAAAATAACTATAGTCAATTTATTTTAAAAATGTGGAAATAATTATTTTGTTTCAAAGAGAATTATTATTGTTCCTATGAACGATTATAAATTTAAATGACTCAATAAATGAACATGCCTTGTAGTTTCTGCTTTATTCTCATCTACTTTCTAAGAATATTATATTTAGCTACACCAAGGAAGAGGGTCATCTTAAGTATTATTTGCAAGAAATAGCAATATAAATATTCCCAAATGAATGAAGAATGTTCACTATGTCTTGTAGTGGGGGATTTCACATTAATTAAACTGGCAAATTATCAATTAACTGAAAAATAAATGCATTAAATATACATCTTAAATTGCAGAATTATTTTAAAGGTAATTGCATCTCTTTAGGGTGCCTTTAACCATAAGTTAATTACTATTGTAATGTGGAGCTACCATTTCCCTGCATTTCTAATAAGGGTCCAAAACCACCTTTGGAATTTGCCCCCTTGTGTGTCTTCACCAGATATTTAAATCGTTTCCTAATGACATGCATTATAAGGGGTTTAGCAACTAAGGCAAAAATCATTAAACCTCCCATTTTCATTTACAGAGCTTCTCATTTCTAATCAGTGCTTTACTTCCCATAGTATTTAAACCATTTATTTTCTTTCTTCTGACTTTCACACATCCTGGAATCAACCTTATAGCTAAGGTTTTTCTCTTTTCCTGAAGAAAACACATATAGCTAACATTTTAGTCACTGTTTTATAAAATCAACATTGTCTTTTGCTGGAGGCTTTATTTTAGTAAAGAGATAAAACAGAAGGAAACTATGGTTCCTCTCTCATCACTTATTAAAAGATATTCTCTATGATCACTTGGCCTGTTCCTGTACCCATTTAAGAAAACGAAGTAATGGGACAATCTTGAAGATAGATCTGGATTGCAAGTTGCCTCAAGTTTATACAATTTTGAGAGGCCTCTTTAAGACAATATATAAATAGACAATTTATATAAATATTATAAGAACAAGTAAGAATTTAGAATAAGAGGCTCACTTCTCTCAGTTGAAAATAAGGAAAGAGATGACCCCCTCCTTTTTTCTTGGAGGTACTATAGAAAACCTGTAAAAAAAAAAAAGAAAACCTGTAAGTACTTATCTCTGTGAAATATCTATATGTCTAGTTAAAAACTAGATTGGCCTTTTGTCAGCTTTATGGCCAAGAAATGTCTTTCTCTAGGACATGAGAGCTATCTCTTTGAAATGTAAACATTAAGGAAGATGGCATCCCTATCACCCAGTGTCTGTGGTAGATTAGGAGCCTCACTTCTTGAGTAGCTTACTGCAGGTGGGAAAAGTACCTCCTGTAAGAAAGACATGTACCATTTCTTTATTGCTTCTTTTGTTTCCTGCTACAATAATACTACCACTAGGGCCAAATCCAAATTTTCATGAACGACTAGCTCATGCTGATTGAAAAGCATGTACAGGATGTTAACAACAACAATAACAACAACAACTCATTAATATGAAGCATATGAAATTACTTCAATTAAAATGTGAATAGTGAAATCAATGTAAACCCACTTATATATCCTAATTAAACATGCATAACTAATAAATGGGTATGTCTTGGGTAAATTATATATGTGTATATATACATATGTAATTGCTAGATAACATATTACATTCATCTTTTAATCAAGTAATGTGACATGTATCTGTAATATATATATAAAATATGTATATTGGTAAATATATATATATGTATATACATATATTTTAAAAAGCTGACAAAAGGCCTATCTAGTTTTCCAAGGGACATATATGGGGAATCAGGAAAAACTGCTCTAAATATATGAGAATTCAAAAAACACTGACTCTAAAAATATGATATCTGAGCAACCATCTTGCACAACGAGTTTGTCCTTAGAAAGATGTTCTAAAAGCAGCTGAAGGGAGAGAGGATTTTCATTTTATATAAAGCGTGATTGTGAGGTAGCTAAATTTAGTATATGTTGAAGCTGCATTACTCTTTTACCATCAATAAAAATAGACAATTCCACAAAAACAAGCAATTGAAGAAAAATTAGTATTTAATAAATACATATTATATATATATTATATATAAAGTATAGCGAATTTTTGAGCAATTGATGGGAAATGGCAAAAGAGATTGTGTTTGACTTGATACTGGAAATATTTGACAGGCATATGGTGTTCACAACATTGAAATTTGGAGCTATTGTATTAGAATGTAAGCCCTTGAGGACAGGGGTATTTTTGTTTCTTTGTTTACCTATTTTGTCCTCTGCTGAGCCCTCTGACTAAAACTATTCCTGGAGCATGTTAGATGCTCAATAAATATTTATTGACTAAATAAAATAACAGATAATCTTAGCATTCTTTAGGGATCTTCAACTCAAAAGAGTTGCATTAAACTTCATGGAAAAAGAAACTAAATTTTAAGATTATTGTGTATTGTTATGAAAGTAATCAATAAAACATTTAAAAATCATACCATAGTGTAATGATAATGTACTTGTCAAAAATGTGAAATCAATGGAGACTAATATTTGAGTGAACTAGAAGTTAAATATTTTTTCCTTATAAAGCACCAGTAGTTAAATCAACAATTATTGCTATAATAATGTTTTTAGAGCTATGACCTTAACCACCTCTAAATTAAAAAAAAATAATAACATGTAAATACCATTTACACAGGGTACTAAACTGAGTGTAGGACAATATTTGAAAGGAGAAACTTTCTCTCATTACAAACTTATTTTTTTCCCACCATGTGGGAAGAGTTTGATATAAAATAAGAAAAACAAAAAAGAAATCAAAGTAATAGGGACCAATGAAAGCAGAAAATCATAAAAATTCTTAAAAAAATTTTTTTGTTGTTGTTTTCTGAGAGAAAGCAAGAACGCAAGGGAGGGGGAAGGGCAGAGGAAGAGAGAGAGAGAAGCTTAAGTAGGTTCCATGCCCAGTGTAGAGCCTGATGCAGGCTGGATCTCACAACCCTGAGATGATGACCAGAACCAAAATCAAGAGTTGGATGCTTAACTGACTGATCCACCAGGCACCCCTAAACATTCCTAATTGAGCTCTTTTCTTTGTCTGAATGTAGGTATTGAGACATTGTTTCATCTTTATCTTTACCACAATGGCTGTCTGGATGGCTTGAATTAGTTTTTAATTCAAAATAATTTGTAGAAAGTATTTTAAACCCTTTTGATTTCAATATTTAAACTTGGAATTTTAAGAAGTGAGGGTGTTATTCCCTTTAGCATATGACTGTTGCTTGTACCCTACAATTTCCTCCTCTTCCTTTCCAGAGTTCTCTGAGCAGCTATCTGTGCAAAAAGAACAAAATGGAAAGAAAGTATCCATGTGTTATTGACTCTATGAAGACCCAGTGACATTCACTGAACTTTGAGGTTCTCTGGCTTTTGATATTGAATATGAGCTGAGGCTTGGAAACCCAGGTGAGCTGTTTATTCTTCCCTTTCACATTCTACCCTACTCCCTCAGAAGTAGATTTCAACTGACCTAAGCAAGAAGGAACACCGGTAAGGAGCTGTAACTGATGGATCAGGCCTACAGGAACACGCACAGTCCAGGCCTGCTTGCATCACGGAAGATAGAAGCCTCTGCTTCTACGACCAGGAAACAAAATGGTTCTGTATGGTTTACATTTGTCCAGTGAAGGCAAAATATTTCACATTCTTTTACCCAGACAATGGAAATAAGCCTGCTCATAAAACAGTATCATCCTTAAAAGCAGAATCTCTTCTTATAAAAGTGGAACGTAAGAGTAGGCATGCTGAGACTTATTTAGAACTACACATCTTTGGGATCACATTACAATGGAGGAAAAGAGAGGTAAAAGTTTGAAAGGATGAATCTCATCCTTGCAAGTTGTGAAGTTGTGTTGGAAATAAGATTGCAGGGGTAGAAATATCCATCTCCTTCTTAAAACTGAGAGCATAATTTATGCCTAAACTCTGAGTTCGCCAAGGATTCCCTTTGTGCTGGCAGATAATAGTTCCTACTACTACTTAAAAAACAAAAACCAAAAAACTAGTGTCTAGTTTGTGAAGCAAATACTTAAGAAACAATGGGAGATCCCAGTAGGAAAAATCGTTGAAGCATTGGAGGAAGTGGTACCATCAACCAGCTCTTTAAAAATAGCCAACATATGCAAATGACTTGAATGTTCCTCAATGGATGAATGGATAAAAGAAGATGTGGTATACGTACACAGTGGAATATTATGAAAAATGAGCCATGAGAAAGAGAGAAATCCTGGGGTGCCTAGGGTACCTCAGTCAGTTAAGTGTCTGCCTTCTGCTTGGGTCATGATCCCAGGGTCCTAGGATCGAGCCACACATTGGGCTCCTTGCTAAGTGGGGAGCCTGTTTCTTCTCCTCCCTCTGTCCCTTTTCCTGCTCATTCTCTCTCTCTCTCAAATAGATAAAATCTTTAAAAAAAAAAAAAAGCCAAACTCATGGAAACAGAGAGCAGAAAGGTAGTTACCAGGAACCAGAGGGTAGAAGATAGGGAGAGGTTGGTAAAAGGGCACAAACCTTTGGCTCTATGATGAATAAGGTTTGAGAAAATAATGTAAAACATAGTGACTGGTTGTTTTGTGTAACTGAAGTTGCTAAGACAGTAGAACTTAAGTATTTTCACTGGGAAAAAAAAGAAAGAAAGAAGAAAAATTTGTGAGATGATGAATGTGTTTATAACGTGATGGGGGGTGTCCTTTCACAATATCAAATGACCGTGATGTACACTTTAAGTATCTTAATTTTTTTGTCAGTTAAAACTCAATAAAACTGCAATTAAAAATAAATAAGCTATGAAAAGTGAATGGGAAGGGAAATGCAGTCCCATAAATTTGGGGCAATAGCACAAAAAAGAGCTTTGAGTGGAAAGTGAGCATAGTATATTTAAAAGGAGTGAGCGTCTCTATCTCGGCTCATGCTGGGAAGCAGTGAGATCTAAAATTGTATGTGTAGAACAGAGACAGGATTTTGAAGAGACAAGTGAGTCATAGCAGTGAATACCCTATGGGTTCTTGCCTGCTCTGAGAGCCACTCATCTGTTATGAGGAAAATGTTCTGCATGTGTGTTTTTGTATAATCCTGCTTGTTATGCTTTGTAGATTGATGCTAGGTTTAAAAACAGACTCTTCGGGAGAAGGAGGAGCGCTATGAATCCAAGTGTTAAACTGCCAGTGTTCTTTAGTAAAATTAAAATGCTAATCCACACTCTGAATTTTGTCACTCTTAGTAAACCTAAAGTGGGTGATTTAGAAAAGAAATTCAAGAATAATTAAGGAGAACATACCCACAGTGCGATCATCTATTCTCAGTAGCTGCGGAGTGTCCACGTTTGAGGAAATGGTTTCTGAACAAGTGTGGAAAGGTATCCTGGTTAAAAAAAGAAAAGGAGAGGTGATTATACATTCTCCAGCCTCCCTCCATTACCTCCATCACTGGCTGTGATTCCCAGCCATCTGCACCAAGCAATCGAAAGGCCTGCTGATGCTTAGTCAGAGAAGGAAGTGTTAGCTCCCACACAGTGGTGGTCTCCACCAGAGGTCACAGGACCAATTATAATGAAAAGGACTTTTCACAACACGAAAAGGGAATCTTTATAACTCCAATTAAACCTAGAAAACATGGGTGGTTGCTTGAATTTAACAATAGTTAAAAATTGCTTTAGTAAGAAGCAGGTTATTCTCAGAAGTATTTTAGTATTTTATGTTTTTCTTTTTTTCAGAAGGCAACTCATCTGGCTGGAAGAAATCTAAACATTTTGGTTGATTTTTCATTACAAGGTACCCCCGGGGTGTAGCAGGATTTGGCAATATTACAGTCACCACTGTCCCAATGATAATTGTTTCCAAAATAGATGATGAAACCATTTGAATTGTTTAATTTCAATAATATTAAGAATCTGCATATTTCCCACATAAGCAATGGATTATTTTAAATTTCAAAGTAACTAGAAGACATTTTTATAAATATGTCAGACCCACTCAGTATTCTGAAATAACAACCTTTGCAAAGAATTTCATACATGATTTTTAAACTTTTATACTGCTATGAGCATATAACCATTCATAGAGATGAAATTTATATTAACAAAATATATAACAATATTCAATTACTCATTATTTAAAACCGTGGGATAGAACTCATTATAATATGCTCCAGTAACAAAGAGACTGACATGCTACAACCATACAGTGTCATAATTGCAAATTAATTAGTTGCAAATAAATCACTTAATTAAGCAAAATCCTAAGGCATATTACCCTCCAAAGAGTAGGTAATAATCCAATTGTCAAAACAGCTCAACAGAGTTAGAAATATATACTTTATTCAAAGATAAAAATATTGGGATTATTCTAATAACCTCTAAGTGTCTCATAAGGTAGCAGTAAAACACATACTAAACTATTATTTTTCTCATTCTTATTATTATTGAAATGTAATTTTTAGGGGATGTTAGAAATGAGAGCAATAGTGATAAAATAGCAATATTTATTTCTTTATACATCTGGTTCTACATATTACCTTATTTCATCCTGACAACAATCTTGAGAACAAGATGGAGTTATTTTACCATTTAACCCATTCTCTGGCATAGAGAAATAGCCCAACGAATATATGTGAAGTGAATCCCCATCTTACTACTGATTAAGCCCTTCCTCAGCTAGATGACACCACAGAACTAGTAAATGGTAGAGCTGGGTAAGAATGCTGGCCTATCAGAATCCTGATCCCTCATACTTTCCTGTGAAGTGTGGAATGAAGTACTTCCTTTCTCTTTTCTCTCTATCCACTTTGAAATGTTATTCAATTATTTTTTTGGGTGTTTCCTTGACTGTCACTTATGTCAGATGGGTTATAATGCTTCTCTTAGTTATCCACTTTATTTGAAATGTTTCTTTCACACACTGAGAATCACACACAAAAAAATCTAAATTTTTTTGGGAATGACTTCAAGATTCAGTGCCATAATTTTTCAGTTTTGTGATTTTTTTTACCTTTAGTGACTTTGTCTTTACTCAAAATTCTCCTACACTTGAAGTTATCGTCACCTGGAAAGTCCTAACCAATTAAAACTTGAGTTGAAACATTCCTTTCCCAAATCACAAATCAGTTCATTCATCTCAGTTAATATCAAGATACATTTCCTTCAACATCATGTGGTCCTCCTACTGCTCAAATGTTCTATTTCTTCTCCTTTTTTTCTCTTCTCATGATCTTTTTCTTTCTCATCTAAGATTCCTCATTCATCATTTTAAACATTTTCTGATTCTTTTTTTCACTAGTTCCTTTTCTCTATTGTTTTTATAATCACGCCACCTGGAAAAAAAAAGCCCACTTTCTCTACACACTTACCTGGCTAGTAAACACTACTGGAGATGCCTGCAAAATGAGGTAGATTTGTGACACTACAGATTTATGGCACTCGAACTCATCTGGAACCTTAATCACGATTTGTAATCTTTCCACAATTCTTTCTTCACTTCTTGCTCCTGTTCTTTAAAATGGTGATTCAAATACTTTGCATAAGTCTCCATAAATCTCCCTAAACTCTCCTTAAATCCCCCCTTGCCTTTTCTCCTACATTCAGTAATATTTACAACACCATAGATGACGTATTATTGAATTGTCTTCACATTAAAACAGAAATCATTTAATAGATCAGTCTCTACTTCTGCCACCACACTAATATACTAATCTGCATCTAGATTGTTCTTCAACTCTCCTTTGCCAAAGGATACAATGCTACTTCTCAGTTTTATCCCATTTCTTCTCCGTCTGTGGTATTTCCATTCTTTCTCTCCCTGCCAGTTCCTTTCAATTAGTGTGTAAACATAAAGTTACCAAGTTATCTCATTAAACACCCTCAATCTGCTGGCTCTCTAGCTTCCACCATAGTTTTCTTCTCTTCAAAGCATCTCATGAGTTTTCAACATGGTGGCTTTCTCCATCTCCTTATATACCTCACTCAAACCACAACGACTTGACCATTGCCTCACTATTACAATAAAATCGGTTTCAATCAAGTTCCCTCCACCCTGTCTTAGTCCCAATAAAGAAAAATTAATATTCTTTTCACTTGACCTCCTGGCAATATTTGAAGTTGCTAGACACTTTTCTTTTTAGATACTTTTTCTACAATAAATTATTTGTCTTCTTTCTAATTTTTTTTCTGATTACTTCCCAATTTCCTTGGCAAGCTACTCATTCTGTGCATTCTATAAATGTCTCTACGAACCTTTTGTTTGGAATTTTCATCCATGTTTTCATTTTCATAGAATATCTACTGCTACTTTTACATTAAATAGCACCATGCGGGGCACCTGGGTGGCTCAGTGGGTTAAAGCCTATGCCTTCGGCTCAGGTCATGATCTCAGGGTCCTGGGATCGAGCCCCGCATCAGGCTCTCTGGTCAGCATGGAGCCTGCTTCCCCCCCCCTCTCTCTGTCTGCCTCTCTGCCTACTTGTGATCTCTCTCTCTCTCTCTCTCTCTCTCTCTCTGTCAAATAAATAAATAAAAATCTTAAAAAAAAATAAATAGCACCTTGTATGGCATATGGGAAGTGCATGGTAATTATTTGTTGAATAATTAAATAAAGATTATTTTCATCTGTTAGGATTTGCTGTGTGCCATTCCAGTCTGGTTCAGAAAATTTCTAATGCTTAAGGTTATATTTTAGAGATGAGGTTTTTTTTCTTTGAAGTACATGAGAAACAGCGTTTTTCAGACCGTTTTGGTATGCTACGCTTTATTTTCTTTCTTTGTCCAGTAGGAATAAAGAATATAAGCAGAACTTTAAGTTTCTGTGTAAAAAGGGGAATGTATCACAAAAAATGTATTTTTTATGCACAAAAAATTATACAGAAATATTAAATGATGATTAAAACTTGGTTTTATTAACATAAATAAGTGAGCCTGTAGAATTTTATATTTTGGCCTAATCATATTTATCCAAACTCACATGACTCTGTTTTCTTTCAAATATTTATAGGGAGACATCTATAAACGATCATCTGCAAATCCATGAAACTTATGTAGAATTCATTGCCCATCTTTTGATAAGATTGAAAATTGAAGTGTGTTTAACTCTACCACAAAACTAGAAACAAAGGTACCTTGACCCCCAAGGTACGGGAAGATTTCTGAAGTGCTGATATGCTATCACATAATAAATATAATCAATATGTTTCTCAAATCTCTTATGAATTAAATTACCATGAGATGCAAAACAAAACAAGAACAAAAGAAATGAGTCCAGCATATAAATGCCTTCTTCAAATGAGTCTTTGTTTTTACAAGGCCATGGCTTAATTATCAACCATATTCTAAGCATCTGATTCACTGCTTTGATTTAGTGAAAGGTTAGTTTGACCCCACACTTGAAGTGTCTTTATAAAGTAGTGGAAGTAACAATTATTACCTGGAAATTATTTATCAAAAGCAAGATTTTCAAGGATGAAGTGATTACTACTTACCAAATAACTGACCTTGACAAGCTAGATAAAGTTGACCTAAACTTTAGCTATTATAAATTTGTTAAGGATCATAATTTTTTCTCTTTAAAATGAATGCTAAATTGCCCAATAAAAACATACATTATTCTTTTATACTCCTTACATATTAACTTGATAAAGTGAAAGCTTGAAGTTTCCACGTATAGACCCTTAATAGTTCTTTGTTTCCCCAATTAGTATTTATGTGGTAAATGCCATGTTATTGCCTCTTTGATGTCATTTTAATGCCTTAGGGATTTCTAAGAAATAGAAGTTGTGGGTTAGAAGATGCTTGAAGAGAAAACTTCAATGTTTACTGTTCAAGATTTGTCTGTCTGTCATATATTTGCATGTGTATGCAAAGATGTGTGTGTGTGTGTGTGTGTGTAGAAAGAGGTTTGAAAAGATTAGTGGAAAAGAAGCACATTAGAAGAGGAAAGTAATCAAAATAACACTGATTGAAATTACCGCTCTATTGAAGTGATGTGCTTGCTGAGCCCCCAAAACGGAGAGGGAAAAAACAGGTTTTTCAAAGGTTTTCAGAGAAATTCTTTCCCATACTATTGATGTTATAATCTGATCATGATTAGTAGGGAAAACCATAGAGTTGGTTCAGGCTGACACAGACTATAGAGTAAGGAGATCTTTCATCTTTTCTACCCCTGTGCCCTATCATTTTTGCTTTGTCTGGAAGGAGAAGGATAGAAGGATCAAGGCTTGGCAGAGAGAAGCCACAAGCAAGGTACTGTCCCTTGTATCATGCCAGTATAAGCAGAAGGTATTCTCAGATAAGAGTGTTAGCTAAGGTGTTAGGATAATCAGCTAATTAACAATTTCATGTGTAGTGGAAGAAGGCAGAGTCTTACCAGGCTCTCAAGTACAGGGATATTGAAGCATCTAAGTCCTGAAACACAGAGGTTATCTATCACCAAGACTGCCAGCAGCTAAAGGGACTGTTTGCAACTCTAAGTCCCAGAGTAAATATTGCAGCTATGGAATGGTGGGAGCCGGTATTCTTATTCTAAATGAGAGAGGAATGGCTAAAAATATAAGCAGACTGAAAATGCCCCAGAGGTTGTAAAATCTATTTATTTGCTCGTGTTTTAGGTAAATGTTTCAAAAGCTGTTTTGGAACATGTTACTCTAAAGGGAAAGCTCTATTTCTAGTAACAATTAAGAACTGGTTTCTAACTTGTACTTTTATATCTTGCCACAAGCGGTATGATTTTTAAAGGCAGCCCTACATTCTCCAGACATCACTCACAACCATAGCAGGCTCTGAAGCTACTAAATGTGTCTATCTTTCAAAACGTGTCTAGCTGGGCCAGGTACTCATAGAGTCCACAGAATCCACTTTAGACAGGGTCCATTCTGATGTTCAAGCATTCCTCTTTCAATCAGTAAATATTACTTGAGAATCTATTGAATTCTGGACACTGTTGTCACTGATACGCATGCCTATTAAGCTACCAGCTAGGCAGGGTGTTATTATGTGGGTTTGACTGTTCCTCCTCCACTCTGGCTGATTGTCTGGGCACTTATGTCCTATGAAGGACACTGGGAGTGGACAGGAGCAGTTGGAGCCACTCTCATACAGTTCAACGTCTCCAGAGATTGTCTAGATATTAATAAATCAATTGGAACCTCTGGTCATTACATTCACAAATAGGAAAGTAAGTCTTGATAGACTAGCTTTAAATACATTGTAGGAAGTGACAAGTATTAGCAAATGCATTGTTACTAAAGAAATGCAGGTTCTATTCTAAAGAGGCTATGAGTTGTGGTGATTAAGCCTTGACTTGAAATTTGTTTTCAGTTGAGTTTAAAAACAAGTGGAACAAATGGTCAAAATCAAGCTTTTAAAGACTTCCTGAAGATCTTAAGAAAAGGTCCTATCAAAGACTTAAAACATATCTATATCGATCTAAGCCTTCATTCACTTTTCCTGTTTTGAAATATTGGAGCATGCATTCTATCAATAATCATTTTGGCTTGAAGAATAAAAGGAGGTGCAGAGCATCCACAAATTGATTGATAAAATTATTCTCAAAATATCGTAATGGAAGCAACAGACATAAGATATGAAATTCTTTAACAAGTTTTATATCTCCATACACACTGTGATAGCTATACCATTATCTAGGCAAATGTGTATATTTTAAAAATTTAATTTAATACTCTTGCTTGCATTCTTAATCAAATATCAAGACTATAAAATGCAAAAGTCAAAGATTTCTTGCTGAATAATATTTATGTAGACTTTTAAGGAAAAGCAACTGCAAACCTTTATTTTATACATCTAAATCTGTGGGTATGGTATGCACTATATGCCTTATAGGGCTTTGATGGAGTAATAAAGTCTTTCTGGAAAATGTTTCAAGAAACTATCATAATTATCAAATTTCTTCTTCTTTGTGACTCTAGTACTTAGCATAAAACTTGTCTTTAGTAACTTAGTATTTCTTGAATAAATGAATGAACTGTATCTGTCCATATCAAACACATATTTTGGTAGAATTGTTAGCTCGGGAGGAGGTTAGAATATCATCAATAGGTTTTTTGAATGTGTACTATGTCCCCCACATTGATATAATTTAAAAGTGTTCTCATCAAATCCCAAAATAGATTAAATTGATTTGCTATTATCGATTTTTGTATTTACAAATTTCTTTTAAATATTTATTCATTCATTTATTAGAGAAAGAGAGAAAAAGAGAGCATGGGGGGGAGGGGAGCATAAGGAGAGGGAGAGAGAAATTCAAGCAGACTCCAAGCAGGGCTTGATTTCAGGATCCCGAGATCACAACCTGAGCTGAAACCAAGAATCAGGTACTTAACTGACACTTCCACCAAGGCACCTCTGTGTTTTGTAGTTTTTTAATTAAAAGGCAACAAAGATATTTTAGCATGAAGTTAGTCAGTTTGAATAAATGAAACATGCTGTATAATAACCTAGCAGGTATCCTTTTCCGATAATACATACTTATAGTTCAGAAGTAAGCAAAAGTAATTAAATGACATAAGAAGGTTCAGATCACAGTACTTCTCAACCAGGTGTTTTGCCCCCCACAGGGGTCATGTTGCAATATCTCCTGTCCGAAGACATTTTTGGTTGTCCCAAATGGCAAGATGTTATGGGCATCTACTGAATAGAGGCCAGGAATGCTGTTAAACATCCTACAATATGCAAGACAATCCCCAAAACAAGAGTTATCTGGCCCTACATGTCAGTAATACTGAGGTTGAGAAACCCTGAAGTAGAAGCATTCACATGACTTGGGACCTCAAAGTAGGGAATATAAAAATTTGTATTTAATAGAGTCTTAGTAGTTCTTTTTCCTAGGTACTAATGTCAGTGACTAAATAAGAGTGTTTTCATATATGTATATCTATGCTAAAAAAAAAAAAATCAGGGTGGCTCATACAAGTTACAAATGCAGATGCTGGTACACGAAAGGTTTTTCAGTCTATATTCAATAAGCACTCATTTGACTTTCCCCTATTCAGAGAGCACATTATCTTAGAACATTAACATATTCTATCCTTAGGGAGTGATTTTTGCCTTTGTCATGGTTATGTTTGTTGTTTGAACAAATAAATCCCTATATCTCAAGGGCTTACTGCAATACGTTATTTCTTGCTCAGCCATGAATCCAATGTATGTATGTGGCTGTTCTTATTTTGGAGTAGATTTATTTACTCCATATGGTGATACAATGACCTAGCTTTGCTCCATTTTATGGCTGCATCATCTCTGATATCTCAAAGTATCTACTTCAAACTTGTAGAAAGAGAGAGCACAATGTACTTGCTTTTCATAAACCATGGCCCAGGGACTTCCTCATTATCTCTGCTCACATTCCACTGAAAAGAATAGGTCTCCTACCCACACCTGAATTCAAGTGCTGATGAGTCACCATGTTTCACTTCATACATCATTAGTTTCTCTTTATACAGGGAGAGAATGCATTTTGTGTGTGTGTATAGCAGACTTTTGTTGCCAGGATTCAATCCATTTATTCCATAATCAAATTTTAAAAGCCTATTAAATAGTGGACACTCTACTAGATTCTAGAGACACACAAGAATGAATTGTTCTTTAAGGTATGTACAATCTAGTAGGTGGCTCTTTAATCATCTCAGAGGTAATTCCTGTAAACTGAAACCTTGTAGTCGAAGAAACTCGTCAGAGTACCCTGAAATATGTCTATAGCTTGGTTAGTGTAAAATTTTTCTCCGTCAAAAGACTCAGTCAAACGACTGATCGTTTGTGTTCCCTCCAAAATTCTTATGCTGAAATCCTACCCTTAGATATTAGGAGGTGGGGTCTTTGGGATGTAATTAGGATCTGATAAGGTCATGCCAAGAGCTCTCATGAATGGGATTAGTATCCTCATAAGAGTCACACAGTGGAGAGCTTGCTTCTTCTCTCTGCTCTTTGCCATGTGAAGTCACCACAAGAAGTCAGTAATCTGCAACCTGGATGAAGTTTCTCACAGAGCCTATATTAGCATGCTGAACTTGGACTCATAGACTCCAGAATAGTGAGAAATCAATTTCTGTTGTTTGGAAGCCATGCAGTCTGTGGTATTTTTGTTATAGCAGCTCAATCTGACTACAACAAATACCATTTATAATGATCTCTAAGTGCCTTTTCTGGGAAAGCCTCTATGGCAAATTTGCCTTAGTCCATATCTCTTATGGAAAGATGTCGCAAGAGTTTCAAAAACAGTCTTATCATTAACGGTGGACTCCTCCTTACATAGGGAGAGCTTTGGGGTCTGATATTTTTCAAAGCATTTACAAAACCTGCTTTCAAATTTTTAAATATGAAATGAACCAAGAAAATGTGTCTTGTTCTAGTTACTTCTTTTCTTTCGATGTTAGTGCATATATGAAAATGGAAATAAATAAAATAAGACTTGAAAATATGACCACTTATACTCGTGTTCCACAAAGACAGGTGCTACATTTTGCTGTCCTCTATGGTTACAGAGAGAACAATTTGTTTACTTCAAAATCAGTTCTACTCTTCTTCTTTTTTTTTTTTTTTTAAGATTTTATTTATTTATTTATTAGGAAAGAGAGAGAGTGAGAGAGCAGGTCAGAGTGAGAAGCGGACTCCCCATGGAGCTGGGAGCCCGATGTGGGACTCGATCCCGCGACTCCAGGATCATGACCTGAGCCGAAGGCAGTCGCTCAACCAACTGCACCACCCAGGGGCCCCCAGTTCTACTCTTCTAAGCCGGTGTTTTAAATGGTAGGTCTTTAGTCATAACCAGTTTACTGTTTTCTACTGTGGCAGAAAACTATCTGCCTACCACAAACTCTTTTTTCTTGTTTCAATTAATGACAGGCTCATTTTTTCTAAAAACTTTATTTATTTATTTGACAGAGAGAGAGAGATCACAAGTAGGCAGAGAGGGAGGCAGAGAGAGAGGACGAAGCAGGCTCCCCACTGAGTAGAGAGCCTGATGCGGGGCTCAATCCTAGGAGCCTGAGATCATGACCTGAGCCAAAGGCAGAGGCTTAACCCACTGAGCCACCCAGGTGCCCCCAGACTCATTTTTAATTCCGTGTTTTACCTCTCAGAATGAAACCCTGCATTTTTCAACTTCTTCCTAGGATAATTGTGGCCATGGGACTAATGAGATATGAATGGGAATGTAGCTTCCATTAGGCAATGGTTTAAAGACGAATGATTCAACTTGAAAACCCATTATTTTCTTTCTATTTCACTTCCTTCTTCTACTCAGCAACCTGGATCTGAAGCTACATACAGCTGCATTTCCAGCAGTCATATTGGACTGAAAATCTAGTCATACACCAACATCATACACCATGATGCAACCAAAACATGGGCGGATGGTATCTGGTGAATACTCTGGATCTGTCATACCTCACTTGGACATATCTCTAAATTTCTTTTTTTCATAAGAATACATTTTTGTCTTTCTTAAGCTACACTGACTCACTTGTTCTTTTTTCTTTCTCTCTCTCTCTTTCTTTCTTTCTTTTTTTCCTTTGTTATTTTTAGTTAAGCTTCATTCTAACAAATACTGCTATCAAGATGAGTTATGGGGAGTAACTCCTATACTTCTTTCAAGACTCTAGTTAATCTTCATATTTTCCACATGCCCTTGGTCAATTGCTCTGGGATTAAATGAAACCTTCTGTAAACTCATGTTGCCATTTTTAATACTTCGCTTTATGACTTTTTTTTTGGTTAGGTAAACTATTTATTGAAGGATAACATGCAACGTGAAAGGGGAACAGATCATCAGTGTTCAGCTCAATGAACTTTCAGAAAGCAAATACACTCTGGCGCAGCCCAAGCTATGCATACTGTCTGCCAAAGTTCGGGTATGAGGGACAATCCTGAAAAGTCAGGTGAATCCAGAGCTGGTCCCTGCTACTTCCTCTCATTTTGTTTATGGTATTCTTATAATTGCGGGCTTAATCTATGGGCTTAAGGGAAATATCTTTATGCTAACATCATTGACGACTATTCCAGAAGAATGAACAATGAGACCAAGCAACACTCCCATACCTTACACAGGCATTTATGATCACGCAGGTGTTTGTGCTGCGGACATAGAGAAGCGGTTTAAGAGTAATGGAAAAAATGGTTAGAGCGTTCTCTGTGTCCCTCTGGGAAAGAATAAAAAGAAGGTCACCACCTTGGTGCCTTATCCCCAGGAGAGCTTGCTTAGAGGAAATCAGGTGTTGGAATAATACTCTACAAGAATCAAATGTTATTATTGTATGTTATTAGAGGCTAATTATCAGTCTTCATGAAAATAGTTGAGTAGTTTTGTATAAGGTTAAACTTTAATAGGATTGTTTAAAGATCATGTAAAACCACCAACCCTCTCTTTGTCTAACACCTCAGATACTTTATACCTTATGTTCCTATTATAACTTTGTCTATCACCTCTTACACCACTTGTACCCATTAGTGAGCACAAAAGGAAACTTATAAAGGTCAAACTATTGAATGCAGAGAAGAAACTGAAAGGAAAAGATCTATATCTAAAATTGGTATGTTCTAAATCAGACTCATTGAGTTGTAAACAAAGAACATATGGGGAACAATGTAAAATCTTAAGGTATAAATAAAGATCCCCTGAGATCCTCAGGAGGAGATGCTTGCACCTTGACTGTGTGTCTGCATCTCCTCACTCGCCGACGCCACCCTTTCCTTCGTGAGACCCACCTCAGCTGAAGCTGGACTCTGGGAATACTCATGTAACCATTATCAATACTCAAGAAGAATTTTTTATAGTCAATTCCAATTTCTACATGCCCCCAAAGGATAACCGTTATCTTGGTTTTTAACGAAATAGATTGGTTTTGTCTGAACTTTATATAACTAGATCTATACTGTACATACATTTTTTTTAGACCTGGAATTTTCTCCTCAATATTATATAAATGAAGTTTATGTTTTTGTATGTTGTATTTATTTTTTCATTGTCATTGCTTTATAGCATTTTCTAGTATACTATGTGCCAATTTATTTATTTTTTAAAATTTTACTCTGATGATCCATTGTGGTTGCTTCCAGTTTGGAGCTATCACAGCGCTGCTACTTACATTCTTTTCAATCTTTGACATAATTGTTCATTTCTTTTTTGTTGTATAACCAGAAGTGGAATTACTAGTTCATTGGGTATAGAAATGTCTAGCTTTAGTAGTAATGCCAACTAGTGTGAAATTAGTTTTACCAATTTACATGCTACCGGAAGTCTCTAAGTAGTAATTTGTTTTATCTGTTTATCATGAAGTGCTATACAAAGATAACTAACTGAGATATTATTTATATTTACTCCCTATTACTTAAAATTTATTGAGAAAGGGTACATTATTTCTATCAACGTGTTTCTAACTTACCACTTTTGGGATATTCATCTGTGATGATATTCACAATGTTATAGTGAAAAATGTATTCAACTCTTAAACAAAGATATTTCTAACTTTCATAAGTTAAAATGAATTAGGTAATTTTCTTGACATTCTGAGACTAGTATAGTCTGTTATTGACTATGTAGATATTTTAGCTTTTCATTATAAGTAAATATATTTACTTTTTGTAAAAATTGGTAAAAAGATTTTACAAATAAATATATAAAATTACTAAATGAAATTTAGTATTATTTCAGAGTACTAGATAATGGCTGTTTCGACACATCATACCTGCTAACTGGAAATATGTTGAAAACACTAGGAAGGCTGGTTTGGTGATGAAGATATTTCTAAAAGTATATGGCTAAAAGTAAAAGAGAATACAATATGACCCATCTTTACTGAGTATAATTGTAAGTGATCTTGGCTGACATAACTTGTCACTGGCAGCTTTCTAGGCTTTTTCTCAGCCCTTGAGACACATGGAGGCTTTATAAAACCTAGCCACATTTGCCTTCCACACTTCTGGCTTATTATATGTATTGTGCATTCATGACTTTGTGACAATAGTGTGGTCTTCTGAGGTATGTGTAGTACTGTTAGGGTTATCCTGTAGCTAGCAAAAAGGAATTTGAATCCACAATGGAAGTGATCAGTCATTAATAATGGAGTTTAACCAGTCCACAGTAGGGATCTATGCTGGGAATTCAGAATCAAAGGCAAGGTGTTGATTGAGGCACATCTTCAGGGCAATGAAGATTGGAGAGAGGTGGGCTATAGACACAGAGCTGAGTTACATCAGAACCTCCACACGAAATCCAGACCAGTGAGAAGAGATCAACTGCATAAAATAGCACCTGCAAGAATTAAGAAGGGAAAGTTCTCAGGCCATGGGAAAAGAAGCAAACATGCTATTTTCTTGGGTGACAATATTCTGTGGCGGCAGGGAAACTTTGGGCAGCCAGAAGACCCAGATCGAATCATTTCCAGTAGGTTGACCCTTTTGCATGGGCCTTTGATCTGGGAAAGGAAGGACAGAAGAGAAGGAAAGGAAAGCATTGGGGGAGAGGAAGGAGGAACAAATACAATCCTAAGCACTCAGTTTAGCAAAATGAATTTAATATAGTTACCACCCTCACAAGATTTATGATCTAGCAGAAGAAACAGACCCATATATAATTAACAATAATATAATGGGATGAATTTCTTATTAACATTATGAGGCATAGTCTAATAGGAGGGGAAGAATACAATAATCAGATTCAAACAAACCAGGAATTCAATGCCAGGACTATGATTTTAATTCAGTTTTCTTCTCTGTAAAATGAGAGGAATAAAAGCAACCTTGTATGAATTTTTGGTCTGATTAAAAGTCATAATCGATTTAAGTGGCCTTAATAAAACCTAATATTATTTTATTATTGTTGTTGTAATTATCTTGTGCCAGGTACTGGTTGAAGTTCTTTATATATATTAACTCATTTTATCTTCTTAACATGCCCATGAGTCAGGTACACTTATTTCCTAATTTAATATAAGGGGATCGACTCTAGAGAGGTTTAGACAACTTGACCGAGATCTCTTATCTGGGAATATTCCAGACCTTCCCAGGTAATTCCAGATAATTCCCAGATATATGGTTGAGTCATATTCAAATGCATGTTCTAGGCATCTTAGGCAACTACTATATAGTAGCTTAATAACAATAAGTACAACAACAAAATCTGATGGGAACACAGATGTATTTCCCATATTTCCTGTGATTATAGTTATAAAAACCCTAAAGTACTATATAGACCAGAAGGAGTTAGTACTTAGTGCATCTGTCTCTGCTTTCCTCTAAGCATTCATTTCTCAGTGATACTGGAACCCCAGCAAGCGTCAGCCCAGTGCATGTGTCCTCATTGCCTTCTGGCCAGAGAGGGAAAAGACACTCCTTTCCCCTAAGAACTGTTTGAACCATGCCAGGAAAGGGCTCTGGCAGAGACTGGGTAAATGCAGGATGGCACTATGCCTAGGACAGAGCAGAAGGGAGGAGCAACTCCAAACGGGGTTACTGGGTTTATAGGTGTGAAGTACAAAGCTATTAAGTTTTTATCTTTTATAAAAGAGGAACTGAGTAAATTTATGTGGGGAGGGAAACAGGTTGGTGAGGTCTTCAATGGCTTTAGTTTCCTGAAAATTACATAAGCATTGTCTTATTCTATCACGTAACTTCAAATGAATTCATTATATCACTAATTATTGTTTTGTTTGATAGATTTTGGAAGCCTTCAATATATTATATATGGCAATATATTATATATGGCAGGAATTCGACTAAAAGATTTCTGCTTGGAAGATAATCACAAAGATGTAAAATACCTTGAAAGGAGGTCTAAATTCCTCACAAAAGGTTATCCGAATGATTTTCCCGATTATTTCTATCTTTTAAAAAGGCACATATTATGTGGTAATTGTTCTTTTAACTACTGACACAATTAACGCCTAATGCATGAGAAATATAATTTATGGTTTTATTTGGCATGTACTTACGCACCTGCATAGCAATTACTGATGTGACATTTTTGTCTGCACTATAAAGCGTTGCACATCCTCCCTTTCATCAGTTGAAAATTGAAGCAAAGAGGTTTGCTCCTTGGGGAGTACCTGCCCTGATCTTATCTGGTAGAATGAAAATATGATTGCCTTACTGACACTATAAATTATGCTTTCCCAACTCTAGGACCCTTCTGCAATAGAAATCTATACCATTCATGTGACTTTTTTGCTCTATAGGAAGTTGCTTTACCTTTACAATACTTAGATAGAAAATCTTTCCTGCCTTTTTTCATCTCAAATCATATGGCAATTGAACACCACAAAGAAGTATTTCTTACGAAACACACGATGTAACGCTTCTCCCTATTGTAATGATGAACCTAAGGATCTGATTCAAATGGTGAGTGAATATCAAAACTCTAAAGTTGAGTTAAACTATCAATTTCTTTCTTTGAAATAAGTAGTTAAATGGCTCTCTTGGGTGAACTTTTTCTTTAATTTTTTCTATTTACAATGAATTGGAAACACAAATAGCCGGTAACTGTCACTGCCTTGAAAGTTAAAGTGAAATCCTTGTTTGTGTGGTCTCTGTAGACATTTTCATGCCAAAGGTTGTGATTTCTGCAAGGTTCTTGTTATACCCAATAACCTCAAATGTTTTGGGATGAAACTCTGCTCTGGTATCCGGTTTTTCTCTTTAACTGATAACATTCAACTTTTAAATTTATATATATATATATTTATATATATATATATATTTTTCTTTTTCCTGCCTTTCTGTAATGTCACTTGCTTTTCCTTCTATTCATTAATTTCTTTGGAACTAAAAGGGAAGAAAAAACATTTTTAAGTTCACCTCAAAATACTTTCCCATCAAACTGCTCTTGAAAAACCTATTTTTCATGACACAATTGCAGAATAAACCTACGGTTAATACCTTATTTACACAAACTGAAGGCTGTTATATCTGTGTTTGGCGACCTTGAAACTATATTGTGCTCAGTGCCCTTTTTATAACCTTAATTACTGGGGAATACAGAGCTTTAAAGAAAGACTAACATTTCACTTTAACATCCACAATAATCTATTATAAAGCCAGCTAAGCCAGTCCCCAAATACAGAGAAATGTTATTACATGCTCAGCTAGCTGTCAAGGGGCCATGAGTCAGTGGCTTACAGTTATCAAAAGTAACAAGGTTGTTCAGAATTTCCTCCAACAAAGCCAGCCAGCTTATGGAAGGATTAAGCTCTCTTTGATTAGAACAACTGGAACATGTCCTACCCTTTTAATTAGCATTCCCTTTTGCTTGGTGGAGGCTGGTAATTTGACACTCACATTAGGCATCTTGAGAAATGATTTGGTGTTTTGTCCCACTCATGAGCATTACAGCCATGGTATATACTTCTGCATCAACTAAAGTTGAACTGCAGAAGGATTTATGTTCAAAACCCTGTAAAATCCCAAGGGCACTATGCCTTTAATAGACAAAATGTAATAACACTCCAATGTAATGTGTGGCAGGAGACTCCGTTAGCCTTTAGGCATAGTATATTACCCTAAGGCCATGCTCTTTTTGCTTTCTATCTTTGGGAACAAAAAGTTTTATGTCGGCTTTATTGATATTTTACAGGTTTACATTTTAATTCATACCTTAAGGCAATTCAGTGAGAGAAGACCTCTACTTATGCTGCTGGACCACTTGGTTGGTAAGTAAATATAATTTTTCAGTGACCACACGAAACAGAACAGAGCGGAGTCTACATAGAATGAAAAAGGAAATAGCATTCTGCCACTCCTCAAGGAGTTTCCATCTGAAAACAAATTTAGACATAAATTTCTCTGTTCCCCAACTTCAGGCTGAGTCTACTTATATCATTCTAGTATTTCCATGTCTCCTTATTTTCACTACTTCCTTTTCATTTCATTTTCCATTTTCCCTTATTTTATTTCTTTTCTCTCCTCCCTTTCTCATGTCCTTGCTACCCTTTAAATGAATAACTATTGAATAAGAAGCTTCCAATTGGAAAATTGCCTGGTAATTTCTCCTGTTTGTTAAATGTGGCAAAAATGTTAAAATTAAGAAGGAACTTGTGGAAACTTGTGCTACTTCATGGAAATCTCCATATGATTTGGAAAGAGAGAAGTAAAAATAAATAATAATAATAATAATAACAACAACTCAGCTGGACAAAAAACAGACAATCTAATTCATTTTTTTCATCGTTTAGTACAATCTTTTCTACAATTGAGTTAATGATTGTATCTACTTTATTTCTAAGGGGACATTCTATGTTTTGCTTCTAAGCTACCCAATTTAGATTTAAACTTTTGAATAGAATACTTTTTTCTAATCATTTTCAAAGAATTATATTTCAACTAAATATTCTTGCATATTTTTGTCTTTCAAGATATATCTAGGTATTTCTGCTGTTTATACTTGGATAGTAATCTATTCAGTGAAGCTTTCATGAAGTGCCATGATTGTGAGAAGCCCAGAAGGTATTAGAGAAGTAGACAAAATCCCTGTCAATCTCAAGGAACAGATAGAACAACAGTAACTTTTAGTAAGCATCCTCTCACTCAATTTGCAAACAAAAGAGTTTTGTTATGACCAGTTTATTTAGAAGCTACAGCCTTTTTTACCTTTAGTTGCTTTTGTTTGGTTGTTTATGTCAGGAGGTGAGTCGGAGTGTATGTTGGGTGGGAAGAGGGAGCTTGATGAATTCTCCTAATTAAGGTGTATGAAGTTGACTGTTCTATGAGAACCTCTCCTTTCTTTTATTGTGAATTAGAAGGTGAAATTCTCAAGTCAGTGTAGAGGAATGGGTTTGGAGATTTCATGAGGTCAGAGAGGTTTTGAAAAGTCTGTTGCAGATAACAGGGAAGAAACAGACTATGGAAGTACAGAGAGCTCCTGAGCCATGCTAAAGGGATAGATTTTGAGCTGTGAGATTTTCCCCTACAGCTCTCAGCATACCCGATGTACCTGACAAAAGATTAATTGAAGATTAAAAATTTCTGGGTTTATCTAATGCAAGGAAAAGTTACCTGGGAGTTGATTAAATCAGAAATAGATCAGTTTGAGAAAGCTAAGAACAAATTCACCTTCCTGTAATAAAGGTAACATCGAAAATTGTATTTTAATATATACGTGCTTTCGACATTTGAGTAATGTGTGGAAAGTGATGTGTCCTCATCACATTAGGGCAAGCAAACCTTTCTGTTGCTTTCCAAGCTTTTTCTTTGGTCTTGAATTAGGATGACCTCAGAGGAGCATACAAATAATTCTTAGAAGTTGCAAGTATATAGATTTCTTGTATGTTTGTTTTGGTTTTAATTCCCACTGCAAAAAAAAAAAAAATTATAAGTCTCCTACCAACACCAGTTCTTCCAAAAGTTATGTGGGTTGAGAATCACTAGATGTGTGATTTCTGAAATGATTTTACAACCTCCAGGGTCACACATCTTTTAAGAATATACAGTGTAAGTACTAACACATGGTAGCATTTTCCCCGGGACAAAAAAGAAAAAAAATGCTATAGAGAACAAAGTTATTTGTTTTACACTCTAACTCCCTTATGCAACATGTTAAGCCACTTATAATGGGAACAATGGGCCAGATTAAGGCTATAGATTTGATTTGTTTGGTCAAACTAGCATTTAAAACTTTTTCAATTTGAAAAGATTCTCAGTGGGCATACACTTTCAGTTTACACATTCTTCATCTTTTTTATATCATTTTGCACTTCAGATTCACCCTATTTATATTGCTTGCCTCTGTAGGCCTTTGAAATCAGAAATACTGCTTTAAGACGATATTCTTCTGCATTTTTGGTAAGAGAATAATAGAATTACATTGCTATTCTTAGCAATATTAAGAATAGAAGAAAACCGCCTTGTTTTAATTAAATAATAATACTGGTCACAATTTAACAAGTACAGGTGATTTACAGATGTTTAAAAAAAAAAGCCCAAAATATATATTCCTCACAATAACTGTATAAGAAAAATGTTTTTATCTCCATTTTACAGATGAGGAAATTGAAGTTCATTGGGGTTAGAACATCCTTCCTTTGGCAAACAGTTTATAAGGGACAGCCCTGGATTTCAAAACTTTGGGGTCTGTATTGTACTAGTGCTTATGACATTAATCTCATCTCTGTCACACAGCTTAGGTTTTTCACAAGAAAATTTCTGCAATCAATGAAAAACACATGAATGCTTTTCACAAATGAAAAGTTTGAGAAATAATTTTTTCAACTTCTCTTATAATTCTTAAAGGGAAAATCAAATCTTTTTTTTAATCTAAAAGGCACGAAAATGTTATCTCACTAAATCTTCACCAATCCATGGACTTGAAGAGATTAAATAACTCCTGAAAAGGTGTAGCTAGGAGATCTTGAACTTCAATGTATCCAAGTTGCAAAATACACACCCCAGTAGGACCCCTAACCAGGATAAAAGAATGCTTACTTAGACCAATTGTCATTAAAAGAAGACCTTCCATTGGCAGGTCATCATCAATCTAAAATGTTCCACTCTGGCCATATGTCATCTGTGGTACATGTATTAAGACTACAAACCAAGTATTAATTACAAGTTGATGAAAGAAGAGATATTAGATAAATATGTCAAATCCAACTAAAAATGACTTATTAGAAGAAAAATGATTATCTCAGAGTCATTGCATATATAGATGGTAGATTTTTTTCACTCACATGTGGTTCAAAATACTACTAAGTCAATAAGCAAATTCTCTTATTTTTCATCCAAATGTAATCTCTGATAAAATTGTTTCATGTATTAAGCAATCTCAATTCCACTTTTATAAAAAAATCCACACAATCAATGGCTTTTTTTAAACATGTTTTAAACTATCCTCTTAGTTATTCTGTTAGTTTTAAAGAGGCTTACCCAATCAGCATCCTAAGGCTAAGCTTGTCTCACTGCCAGCTGAGGGAAAGTTGGACATTTTGGAAGATGACATTATATGGAAACTCTACAGTTTTGTTTTATATACCTTTTTCCTAGTTACCATTGGGGGGAAAAAAAAAACTATATGCTGGCTAACTGAACATAATAAAAATAAATAATTAAAAAAGAAAATAATTCTCTTCAATTGCTTATAAAAGTTATGTTGACAAGAAAACCCACTCAGTTTCCTCATTTTCACTTTCAGGTTTTTCCTTTTTGCTTGTTCACAACAATTTCATTAGGCAAAACATACTTTGTTCAAATTTGCTCTTGAATTTGCATCTACCTGTTTTCTAGACTCAGAAAATACAATTCCATGTCTTCATGTTTCATGAAGGTCTGTCTTTGTCCATTTCCTGAAAATTGACCTCATTACTCTATGGAAGATATATTTTATGAAATTCTGGATTGTTGATGAAAACATAGTTATTACTTCTGATAGAACTTGTTTGAAATTCTAGTTTAGTCACTTTTTAGATGCGTGATCTTGGACAAACAATTAACATTTCTTGGTGTTTGGGGTGCCTGGGTGGCTAAGTTGGGTAAGCATCCAACTCTTGATTTTGGCTCAGGTTATGATTTCAGAATCCTGAGATCTAGCCTCACATGGGGCTCCATGCTCAGTGAGGAATCTAATTGAGATTCTCTCTCTCCCTCTGTCATTCCCTTTCTCCCTCTCCACATGTGTGTTCTCTCTCTTTCTCTCTAAAATAAATAAATAAATCTTTTAAAAAAGTTTTTGGTCCTTGGACTCATAGCTACAAAAATAAGCATGGAATATTGTGAGATTAAATGAGATAATGTGTGCTAAGTAAGTAGCATAGTTCTCAGACTATTTAAATAACTCAAAATAATATTTTTCCTTACTGGCAGACTCTGTCTTCTTCACAAAAGCATATCAGACAGAGGTCAGAGAAGAGAAACTAATGATTATTGATATCAACTATGTGTGCTGATTTTGCAGCTACACGTACATTTCCTGATCTAATCACAAGAAGGCTGTGGGGGTAAAACTGTCACCCTCAGTTTAGAGAAGATAGAGCTTAAACATCTGTCTCACACATGAAATTCGTAAGTGTGGGCTGCATGATTCTTAAGTCAGTATACCTTTGGCAGAAATAGAGTTCTTTCTCTTGTCTTTCCAGATCCATAAAGACCTTCTCAATGAAAAATGGTTATAATAGGAGATTGTATCCCGTTTTCCCCTACAAAAGAATAAAATATTCCTTGCTTATTGGATTGCTCCAAAGATTGGAGCATTCTTTTCTCTGCTTATTTCATATGTATATCATAAATCTAGATACAACTTTTCATTAAGAGTTACTAATGGAATGACCGTTCTTAGCAGAAGTCTTTTAAGAAACTAACTCCACTTTAAATAGCAGAAATGATTTCTGAAAATGTAAACATTCCTACAAGAAGCAAGCTAACGTGTATCTCTTATAACCCTCATCTCTAGGATGCATCTTTAAGAACTATAAAAATAAGCAATAGATGTTCAGCCTTGATATTGCATTAAATCAAAGACTTCTGATTTCAGCTACAGCACGAAAACAGTTGGGAGGTTGTCACTACCATTCTTACAAACTGAAAAATCAATACTTTCTCCTTGACCCATAAGAAAATTGAGGTTGCAGAGCCAGCTGACACCCTGAAATTTGGAGAGACAGGCAAATCTTAAGAGTCACAGTCAAGATCTGTCTACCAGGAATAGAAGCTGCTGAAGTCACGAACTGGTAAGAATACTTACTGTTAATTTTCACAAATGCAAGAAACTGAGTGTTTGAGACTAGTTTGAGGGTAAGAAAATCCTGGGGCTGCTGTCTGCAGGGTGGCAATCTTTCCTGAGCTTTACTCCAGGAAACACACCTGGTTCTCATGAAAGTACTCTTCCAACAGGAAGTAAGACTAATCACAGTGAATATACCCTGAGCCCTCTCTCTAATGAAGGACTCCTCTGCAAAGGAAAGAACTTTGCCTAAATAGACATGAAAATTAAATGTAATGCTGTGTCCTTGATCCTAGAAATAAAAAAGGAGGTTAGGGTAAAACTAAAAATATCTTAATTAAGTACTGACTTTAGTTAATGTATAGTATCAATTAATTGTGAGATAATTACATTATCATTAATTGTGAGAAATGTACCATACTAATATAAATGTTTATAATAGGAAAACTGAGTGTGGAATACATGGGATCTCTTTGTACAATCTTTGCAGTTTTTCCATGAGTCAACAACTATTCTAAAATAAAACATTTATTTAAAAAAAATCATTAAGGGCACCTGGGTGGCTCAGTTGGTTGAGCAACTGCCTTCGGCCCAGGTCATGATCCTTGAGTTCCAGGATCAAGTCCCACATCAGGCTCCCAGCTCCACAGGGAGTCTGCTTCTTCCCCTGACCTTCTCTCCTCTCATGCTCTGTCTCACTTTCTCTGTCTCTCAAATAAATAATAAATAAAATCTTTAAAAAAAATCATTAAAGAAACATTAGGAACAGAAGTCAGATCTAGTATCGTTTTCCTGAAGTAACTGCTTGATTTCTATATAGATTCAGCCCTTAACTCTTAATTTATTTATTTTTAAAAGATTTATTTATTTATTTTATTTATTTATTTTAGAGAAAGAGAACACTACTGGGGGGAGGCAAAGAGGAGAGGTAGTGGGAAAATCTCAAGCAGACACCCCTGCACACAGATTCCAATGCAGGGCTCTATCTCAGGACCCATGAGATCATGACCTGAGCCAAAATCACAAGTCAGATGCTTAACCCACTGAGCCATCCAGGTGCTCCTCAAGCCCTTGACTCTTTAATAGTAGATGGTTTATTTTCTCCTTTTTCTCAGAAAACTCCAGTAGTAAAAGAGAGATAATGAGAGGTATGTTCTTTCCTTTTTTCTTTCTCTCTCTCTCTTTTTTTTAGTTTTTAGAAAAATAAATCGCATTTTGTAGAAGAGACTGGGAGATTCCAAACAGTCATTGTATCTATCCATTTCATTGCTGTACCTTTGAGGCCTAGCACAATGCTTTGTGCATGATGAGTATCCAAACTTTCCTCAAATAGTTGTTCCATGAAAAACTAAGTAATTATTAATAAAATTAATAAAAATTAGAAAACTGAGGGTGACTATCTCTACAATACATACATTGAACTGTAAAAATGAATACTTTCTCCAGATGATTGAATCTGTTTTTAGATGTTTTTTCCCTATTCTTTCCCAATAGTCCTACCCTTTCTAAAAAAAGGTAATCAAGGAATATGTTTAAAAATTATTGTTTTAAAAAAAAATTATTGTTTTAAACAAATGAGTGCAAAAAAGTCAAAAAAAGTTAATAGATTCCCTCAAAGTTTCCTATTTACTAATCAAGGTATATTAACATTCAGAGATTTTCCCTAGTTATATAACAGTGTTTCTTCTTTAGAATTAATTATATTATATAATAAGAAAGTGGTGATGGGGGCCTGGGTGCTCAGTAGGCTAAGTGTCAGACTCTTGATTTTAGCTCAGGTCATGATCTCAGAGTGAGATCCAGCCCCCTGTTGGGCTCCATACCTGGCATGGAGCCCACTTAAGATTCTCTCTCTTCTCTTCTTCTGTCCCTCTCCCCTCCCAACTCCCTACCCCCCACTCCTATGCATGTTATCTCTTGTGCTTTCTCTCAAAAAAAAAAGATAAGAAAACAAAGTGGTGATATCTGATGAAATATTTTGATATAAATTATTATTAGATAAAATAATTCAGGTATATGTCTTAGAAACAGACCTCAAACAACACCAAAGGAAGTTGTTAAATATAAATGATGCTAGAATTAAAAAATAATGAAGATGAGGAGGACTACAGAAACATTTTTTTCACTAAAATCTTTAAAAGAAAGATATCTTTGAGTGTAATTTTGAGGCATGATTTAGTTAAAATCATGAGTATGGGTACGTTCTACTTTTTCTTTGTTAGTTTAAAGAAAATAAATAATATATTTTCTGATAAAAATAATAGAAGCATTAATTATAATTTTAATGGTTCAAAAAAGTGATAGTCCACTTTAAAAATGTTATTAGAATTCTTTCAGTTCTCTACAATACAATATGGTGTGTTCTGACTGGAGTTAATAATAATGATTTTGGAAAAATATAAAATCATAGGTCAAAATGAAGTATATTGTTATAAATGAATACTGGGATCTAAATAGTATGGCATTAAATGCTTCATCCAAAATATCAGTTAATTAATTATCCAAACATTATCCCTGATTATTTGTGTGACCTAAGAATCTTCTATTATTGTTAAAAATTATAAATTGGGTGTAAATCAGATATCTTTCTTTTGATGTTTCAGTCTGTGATGTTTCACCTCTCAGGGTTAATGTTTTCTATTATTTTATTTAGTCGTTTAATAACTATTAATTAGGTCTCTATAATGCCAGGTACTGGGGATACAAAAGTAAAAATAACTGGCAGATATCACTGACCTCATGAATCTTAAAATCTATGAGAGGGACAAATGATAAATAATATAAAAATTTAAAATATATAGAATGTTAGATGCTGCTATTTGTTAAGGAGGAAAAATACTGCCAGAAGGAGAATTGAAATTCTAGACAAGGACATCACAGTAGTTCTGTGTGAGAAAGCGGCTTTTGTAAAGAACTAATATGGAGGTGAACAACCGAGGAGAAGGGAAGAGAAGAGAAAAGAGGAGAGGGAAAGGTAGGGGAGGAAAGAGAAGGAGGACAGGAGGGAAGGGGAGGAGAGGGGAGGGGAGGGAAAGTGAAAAGAAAGGAAAAGAGGTGAGAAAGAAAGCCCCACTGACTGGAGCATGCATAGCTTGTTTGATAAACTATAAAATAGTCGTGGTTAAGGGGAGTAAGCAAGGGGGACAGTAGTAAGAGATGGAATCCCAAAAGTAATAGGAGGCAGCAAATCATAGGGGTACTTCCAAGTGATTGAGGAAATCTAGTTTTCTCCTTTGATTGATTTGAGAAGATGTTGGATGATTTTGAGCAGAGAGGTAACATCAGCTGTCTTATATTTAAATGGGATCACAGAGACTATCATTTTGAGAGGACACTTAAAAAGGCAGGAGATGAAAAATAATTTAAAAAGCTATCTCAGTAATTCACGTAAGAGAAGTTGTTAGTGTGGATCAGTATATTGGTAATTGTTATGTGAAAAATGAGCTTACCTTGAGTTCATTTTGAAGGAGAATTGTTATGAGCTATCAGTGCCTGGGTTTGAGGAGTAGGTAAAAGGTGAATTAAAAATAGCTTAAATATTTTGGCCTATATAATTGGAAAAATAAAGTTGCCATTAGCTAAGATGTAAAATATCATGAGGTAAGAAGAAATGAAGAAGGAATATTAGAACTCAGTCTTGGATATATTACGGTTAGCATAATTACCACACATCTAAGTACAGGTTAATAAGTAAAAAGTTTAATATATGGATATAAAGTATAGAATAGAGGATTAGAAGAGAAATATAAATTAAAAATCACATATAGGTATTTTTTAAAACCGTAAGATTGTATGAAATTACCTAAGGAGTTATATTAATATTTAAGAGGAAATTCAAAGAGGAAGTCTTCAATAAATCTAAATTGTAGAAGTTGGGGGTGTTGGAAAGTAAGCAGCAAGAATAAGGCTGATGGAAAATAAGTGAGTGAGATGCCCTGGAAGCTAAGTGGAGGAATTATTTAAGGGAAGACAGAGTGATCCCCTGTGTCAAAGGCTGCTCATAGGTCAAGAAAGATAAGGGCTGAGAAATGAAAATTGGATTTAGAATCTATTAGTGAAGTCTGTGGTAACTTCAGTAAGAACAGTTTCTTTGTAGTGATGTGGGGGGAAAAGACCTGACTGGAATGGGTTCATGAGAAAAAGAGAAAAAAGAAATTAGAAGCAGTAAGCAGAGACAATACTTTTAAGGACATTCATAGTAAGAGGAAAGGAAATGGCACAGTAATGATAAGGGAAAATGGACTAAGGTAAGGTTTGTCATTTTGTATTATTTTTAAGATGGGAAAGATATCATGTTTGGATACTTTATTCATTTCCTATAGCCACTCTGACAAATTGCCACAAACAGGGTGGTCTAAGTAAAATATAAATTTACCCTCATGATTCTGGAGGCCAAAAGTCTGAAATCAAGGTATTAGCCAGACTGTACTAACTCGAGAGGTTCAGGGGAAAATCGTTCCTGGCCTCTTCCAGCTTTTGGTGGCTCCAGGTGTCCCTTGGCTTCTTAGGCTGTGTAGCTCCAATCTCTGTCTCCCTGGTCATATTACCTATTCCTATTCCTGTAACTTTCTCGTCTCTTCAGAAACTTGCCATTGAATTTAGGCATATCTGGATAATTTGTGATGATCTCAATTCAGGATCCCCAACAAATTATGTCAGCACAGACTATTTTTCTGAATAAAGTAACATGCACAGGATCTGGGTTCTAAGATATGCACATCTTTCTGGGCAGCACCATTTAACCCACTACAGATACTGATGGAAATGATACATCAGAGAGGAGAAAAACTGCTCATGCAGGAGAGATTTCCTAAACTGATATTCTTAAGAAAGCAAGAGGAGATGCAAATTAGTTTGTGAATTGAGTATATGATAGTCCTCCCATTGTAACAGGAAAAATCCCGAGATATATGGGTGGGTAGATAAGTAGATGGGGTGACAGCTTGTAGAACTCTTCTGATTTCTTCAAAGCTATTGTCTTAGGTTTATTTGTTCGTTTGTTTGTTGTTTTTCAGAAGGTCTGAGCTGAAGATTTCTGTGAAAGCAATTTATTAAGGAACTACTCGCAGGAGACACCATTAAGAGAGACCTCAGAGGCAGCCAAGGAAAGAGAGGAAATCAAAAAAGAAAAGGTAAACAAGAATAGCAGTTACTTCACCTCCTAACCCAGCTGTCTGAGGGCTGCGGGAGAGTAATAAGTCTCCTCTTAGAATGGCTTGAGGAGACACAGTACCATCCAAGGGAGCCAGACTTCAGTTACTTTAAGAAGAAAAAGAAAAGGATGGGAAAAGAGAGGACCTTGATGACAATGTACCTCAAATTTCAGAGAATATAGTGAGAGTTATAGGAGATGGGAGGGGTGGTTGCACAGATAAAGGAGAATTGGGGTTTGGGGGATAAAGGCTAATCTGAGGGTCTTGAGCTACTTGTATAATGGTCATGAAGACACAGGAGCCGCATGATGACTTTAGACCAAAGGGACTTAGACATCAATGAAGGAAGTAGGGAATGTTGAGCTACAGAAGGGTCTTGCCAGAATAAAGAAGAGATCTAGTCTTCCATTTGACTTCTGCTACTGGTGGTATAGACAGATGTGCAGAGGAAATATTGTATTCTGAAAGGGGTGCCCCCATCTAGTATGAGGGGGTCCCTCTTGACACTTGCGGACAACGGCCTGCAGAGAGGGCTCTTACTCTAAACACTTACCCTCTTTTGGACTTGGCCATCTATCTATGGTTTGGAAAAATTAGATCAGATTAAATTACAGAAACTTTATTTTTCCCTGAGAAAATGGCACAGGCTTTAATATATTTGACAAGAGAGTACTTAAATTTTATTCTTGCTAACAGATTGTTTTTAAATGATATGTTTATATATTTTACATATATGGTATAGCAAATTTATATATTTTATCTATGTTTATGTTATATATGTTTATATATGATATATGTTTATATATGATATAGTAAATTTACGTATTATATATATTTTAAATGATATATTTATATATATGGTATTGTAAATTTAAATTTACCATAGAATTGATTGTATATACTGGTATTTCTGAATCCTAATCTTGGATGTTTCTTTTATGACTAGAACTTCACCCAATGTTATTAATTCCTCTCAGTACTGTATTTAGAGGAAATCATCATTTTTTCTACTTGCTCTATTAATTTTGATTCCTCAAGTATTAGTTGCCATGTTGATTGAGTTGTTCCTCAGTGCTGGCCATGGAATGGACTTATTTTCCTAGGTGAGATTTGCATTAGACTGACTGCCTGTAGTATCCTTTGCACAGGCTGCTCGCAGGTGAAGACCGGGCAGCAGGTGCTGCAACTTTTGTATGATTTGTTTACAGGAGAGTGGCTGAGGGGTGGGCGAGGCAGTGGGCACAGTAGGTTAGAACTGCATCTTCTGGGTGTGAGTGTCCCCTTTCTACTGGGATGGAGCCAACTGCCTTGCACATTGCCCCACCACTTCAACTCAAATTCCTGAACCCTGTGCTTCTGCCTGGAGGCGTCTGTCTGCAAGGCTGGTGCCTGACACAAGTTAGAAATGCACTGGGGAAATTCTCCCTGGCTGTCTCTGGAGGGGGAATCAAACTAATGACAGCTTTGGCCGCCGCTGCATCACCTCCTGTCTTTGCTGCAGTTTCTGTCCTCCAGCTTTTACTTATAGGCATAATAGTTTGGCACCTATTTTAATCTATGGGTTTCTTCTGCATATGAATTTTTTCTGTTCTCTAGGTATGAAAGATTATGCAGGGTTTATGAGACACTACCTTCTCCCTTTCTTGTTTTCCAATGCAATTTGGTGGTTTTGAATTCTTTTTTATTAATTTTAGAAATTTGGAGTTGGGTAGGCAGGCTTAACATGTGCTTGTTTAATCTTTGAATACAACTGGAGATTGTTTTTCAAGAAAAAGGTAAGTACTTTTGTGAAGCTAAGAAAAGGGAAATGTTTTATATACTGTGAGAAATCCTGTAAGCAATGTGCACAATTTGAGCGGTTCTTCATACAGATCTGGGGGGGTGGCTATCATGACCAGTTATTAGCAGAATTTTTTAGACATCAGCCACTAACAGCCTCTACCAATGTTCTTTGTAGTATAATTTAGTAGTGTTTTACTTTTTTATAAGCATGTATTAAACAAGTGTGGGATAGATAAGAAAGAAGGCATTCGTGGTCATTGCCAGCCACTATTATGAAAGTTTCCAGGGCCACATTGGATAAAAGAAAATGTCTGCCTTTATTTTAAGTAGTTATTTTTAAAACATAAGTAATAGTAGGAAAATACTAAATTATAGATTCAACCCTCTGTTTCTTGACCAATATGGAGAGGTGATGAGAAGCCATTAGGCCGTTCACCTATCTGAAATATTAGATATCATATTAATCTGAGGAAATGATTTTATTGCATTAAAAAGCCACATTGGGAGTATGTTTCTAGTGACTGTGATCATTCTAGGAACAATAGCAGCAACAAAGTAAGTCAGGGAATTAAATGTTTTTAAGAAGCAGTCATAGGGAATAGATTTACTAAAAACCACTCACCTTTCCCTAAAACAGAGCTGGCTTAGGGAAAGTATACCTCTAAGGTTTACCTACTTATTTGCAGCGTCCTTAGAACTCCAGACCATTTATATCCAGACCTCATATCCCAGAGAAAGTAATAAATATTGGGTTGAAGAAATGAACCATAGAGGCACATGTTATAGAGGTCAAAATCAAGAGGAAAGGCTTTAAGTGGGAAGAGCGGTAAGAGAAGAAAGAAGAGGAAAAAAATCTCAAGCACATATTTTGTGACATGGCACTTACATACAGTTTCTCATGTAATTCACACAGCAGCTCTGATTAGCAGATACAACTGTGATGAGTTTGTCTTTCTGGAAATAGCTCTCATTTGGCAGACCACCTTTTAATGTTGATGACAGCTTTTGCTATATGAAGAGAAGGTATAGGGATTTCAAAAAATTCTATGACAGAAAGAAAATTTGTTTATTGTAAAAGCTATCTACATTTTGAGCTTGTTGGCTTAGGGAAAAAAATTTCTTCTGTGGGAGAATGTCTTTTTTGACTAGGAAAAATATTGATGGGTCTATTTATTTAACAAAGGCATGGTTGTGAGACCAAAGTGTTCATAGGAAACACGTAGGTAAAAATAAGAGTCAAAATAATCTGCAAAATATGGTTGCATGAGTTTTGGAAGTGGTGTTGTAAAGAATAAGAAGAAGGGAAAAAGAGAAAGGTCTCAGAAATATGGGGGGGGACCAGGACTTATAAAACTCTATATTGAATTGGGAGCCTTATTTTATAGAATAATGTTATCTAATATTAAATTCTCTCATTTCATGTATTTTCTATAATTACTCTCCAGGGCACATTCTAGCTGTATGCTTATCAATCTTTTTCTTTCTTCCTGGGAACACATGATAACTACATTTTCCAACCTTCCTTGGACTTAAGATGAGTCATGTCACTGGTTGTATAATGTGGCTGGAAGTCAAATACACCTCTTCTTATCCTGGCTATAGAGTGTTTTCTGTCACCCTCCATACTTTGCTTTCTGGAACAGCAAAGGATTCTCTGAATGATGTGGTGGCTGATGTGGATGGTGCTCCAGAGGGCAATAGAGCAGTGATGTAAATGGAACCTGGCTCTCAGAGCTGCTTCTTGGCAGAGAGCCACTCAGAAGAGTCACCCAACCTGTAACTGTGAAGAGAACTGAGGCTTATTGGGTAAAATCATTGATGTTTGAAGGTTGTCACAACAGCTGGACTTAGCATCATACCTCTAAGTTTTAACACATTTGCCATTACTCCAAGTCTTAGGTAAAGTATGTTTTATGCAAAATTCTTATTTTAATAGTACTTTGGGGAGTAGCAAAGAAGTTGGTATCCTGGGAATTCTATGCTGTTACCATCAGGAAAGAAAGCAAAAGTCTAAGTTGGTACACAGAGTGATAAAGAGGAACTGGTTAGCAAGAAACACACACACACACTCACACACACACACAGCCAAAACTCTGGGGCCTGTAAAAACCCAGAAAAGGAAAACAACCTCTTTTTCTAAACTGTAGTAACAGAAGATAATTCTTAAATGATAGTAGTGAATGGAGGTAGGGAAGAATATTTATTTCTGCTTTTACATGAAATGAGAACTCAATCCAGTTGACATGAGTTTTAAATCAAAATGTGACCCAGAAATTCCAAAGGCACGCTGACCCTTAGGTGGGCAGAAACTCCACAATTGCTCTTCTGTGCTTCTGGGAGCCTCATGGAAAATGGGTTACATGATGCAAAAACATGTCTTATTTCAATCTTTATAAAGTATTCACTCCAACATGCCACACTCCATTTGCCTTGAAATTTTACTAAGATGGCAGACTCTAAAGTTTCTGTAAGGTTTATTTTTGGTACAAGGCATGTGGGATACCACCAGCTTCATGTTTATATGATCTTATAATTAGAAGACCAGCTATACTGGACCACAGTGATGTACCAGGGAATGGTAGATGTTCAGTATCTTGGCAGAATGAATTTTATCTCAGCATCAGAAATCTAACGTGGCCCAAAAGATATGATACAGATATACTGCTAATTCCTTCAGAAGAAAGTACATGCTTTTTGATGTATCTCCTTTTGTAATAAAGAAAATAAGATCTGTTAGATGAACAAAATTCTAGAAAATTCTACTCCAAAAAAGAAAAAAAAAATCACATTTCTAATGGCAGCTTCAGCAGAAGTCACCACCTGATTAAGTTTATAGTGATTCACTGTCATTTTCATTTGTCTTTGGTGTAAGTCAAGCCCCCAATTTTTTTTTTAGCCAAAGTTTTAAATAAAATGTGATAGGAATCAGCACTACCATTTATTCGTCTTCAAGGGTGACATAAACTTTAATCGCTTTACCAAGGTTACTGCATTGCTTTTAGTTTACTGTTTGACATGAAAAGTCAAATCTACTCTTTTTATCATACTAGTCTTCCCACTTAATTATCCTCCCACAGATCAGGGAGGTAAAAGTGAGGATTCTTTCAGTGGTAAGTGTGTGTTTTATTTATTTGTTTGTTTGTTTGTTTGTTTGTTTATTATTCACTTGGAATTTGGCGAGAACGCAAGCACAGGATTGTTTTATGGACCCTTGTGAGACTGAATTAATAATCTGACACTCAGGGCGCCTGGGTGGCTCAGTTGGTTGGGCGATTGCCTTCAGCTCGGGTCGTGATCCCGGAGTCCCAGGATCGAGTCCCGTGTCAGACTCCCAGCTCTCCGGGAGGTCTGCTTCTCCCTCTGACCTTCTTCCCTCTCATTCTCAGTCTCTCTCTCTCTGATAAATAAATAAAATCTTTAAAAAAAAATAATAATCTGACACTCAGAAGTCCCTCTTCCAACTGAAAGATCAACATAAACATTTCTGATCCTGACTGATTAGGATAAACTCAGAGCAAGTACCCAATAATCTGGTAGAGTTCTGGATATTTCTTTTCCCAGTGTATAGATACTCTTACTTATAGCTAAATATTCTTTGGTAGAATACTAGAACTAAAATTTATAAGACATCCTTGAGCTGTTATCACTGGAAACTTCCTCAAGACAACTTAATATTCACTTCATTTAATATACTCTGTATTTGAGCTCAAATATTGTAATTGGGTGGAGGTCCACCACTCTGCATTTTAGGGGTCAAATAAAGCTGTCATTTTTTTCTATTTAAATAGTTTTTTAAATTAAAATCAAATCATAATAGGATGCCTATGTATTTTTAATCTAAAAACATGATGATGAGTTTGCTATCACCAAAAATCTTTATGTAACCCAAATAACACTCCAGTTCTGCTACTGATTTTGCTTCTTGTGACTACATACTGATTTTTTGATCACTGTAAATTCATAATAATACTACCAAAAACATTGAAATTGAGGCTATCAATGGAAACATTTCTTATCCTCATCCTTACATAGAATAGCCACTTAAGCAAATGGTTAACACTGTTATCAATATGTGAACTCCAGAATCTCTAAATGTACTCATATCAAGAAATTCATCCAGATCTAAATATATGTTCTTTATTCCCTAATTTATATCAGCATCCTTAGAATACATGCCCATACATTTCCTCATGATTTTAACAATATTAATAAATAAGAAAAGTGAGATTACATATTATATACAAATATATAACATATATATATACATAAATGTGCATATGTATATATAATATATATGCACATATATGTAAAGTATACAGACTGTATTATATGTATTTTAAACATAAAACTTGGGGGGAAGGAATAAGCAAGAATCTCCTGGGGAACATTTAAAAGAGACAGATACCCATGAACTTCATCTCAGAGAATCTGGTATAACTGGTCAACACAGCAGGATATTTTAAATTACTACAGATAATTCTAATGTGCCGCCAGGTGGGGTTATGAGCGTGCTGACCATGTAGAGTGTTATAAGTGGGACAAGAGGAAAATTTATATCCCTTTGTGAAATAACATGTGCAGTCATTTGTTGGGGTTAATGTAGAGCATGAAATCAGCCATAATACCTGCCTTGCTAAAATGTAACATAGAGGCCACTGTGGGCTAGGGAAGGTTTTGGAGAAGGGCGTGGGCCTTTGGAATGCTGAGGCCTGTGTGACCCCTCTGCCCCTAGAATGCCCTAGAGAGTTGCCTTACTGAAGCTTTCTTTTTTTTTTTTTTAAAGATTTTATTTATTTATTTGACAGAGAGAGAGCGATCACAGGTAGGCAGAGAGGCAGAGAGGCAGACAGAGATAGAGGGGGAAGCAGGCTCCCCGCTGATGCAGGGCTTGATCCCAGGACCCTGAGATCATGACCTGAGCCAAAGGCAGAGGCTTTAACCCACTGAGCCATCCAGGCGCCCCCCACCTTACTAAAGCTTTCTTAGCCCAAACAGCCACGCTGTGATCTAAGAGATGTGGCTCTTAGGCTGTGTTTAGTAGAACATGCAGATTAGCATATTTTATCTTTCCTGTAAACAGATCCTCCTAGTTTCAGTGAGACCCAGTGTCACACAACAGGTGCTTGAGAAACAGTGATAAGGATTTGTGATTATCCTAAAGGACCAATAAAAGTGGGAACAAAGAAAAACAAAGTGTCTTCACCTCTGAGCGTTAACCCCCTTGCCTTCACTCTTTCACAGCAGAGTTTGGAGTAATCTTTCATGGGTCGGTACAGGGATTGCTGGCCATTCCCAACAGTCATTACAGAGTTTTCAGCAAGAGAATCCTCTAATATTAGAAGGACTGTTTCTGGAGGGAAAGGAAGCTCAGTAAATTTGTTCACTTAGTGTATTCAGAGGCAACTGAATGTCTCCCGTGTATTGCCTAATTTCCCACTCTCTTCTGAGAAATGATTCCATTTTCCTGTAAAAACTCTGGAAGCACCATGAATATATCTCATGGTCTATTTCAGTACTGCTCAAGTGCATATTCAACATCTGATCTTCAGCCATTGAACTCTGCTACTACAAGAAGAAACCCAGTAGGTTCTCTGACCATGCTTTTGTTCAACAATTTAATTGAGTCATTTTCTTTAAGCTCTCCATCAAACTTAGAAGCAGCCAGCTCACATCACAGTCTTTCAAAAGTGTCTATTGCAACAGCTACTCAAAGTTTTGCTTTCAATAGGCTTTTTGCTCCAAGTAACCATATTTAATAATTTAATGTTTCATTATTAGGTGCCAGAGCTTACCACTGTTTCTTCAGATCATATTAACCAGATCTTCGTTGCCTTCAAACTCTAGGTCAGAAAAACACTTTAGATTCTCATTTATTTTAGCTTATTTTTCTTGCAACCATTAATTTTACCAATTACTATATTGGTCACTGTTAGTTGTAGGCAACAGAATTCCCTCAAGTTAGATTTTTGAAGAAAATAATAAGCAGCACACAGAATTTCTAGGAGTATCTTAGGATTTGAATGAACATCAGATAGTACACCTAGGATAAATGTCCAACCACAGCACAGGATTGTTCTTCTTGGGCAAGAAAAGAATTTGGCATCCTTCTGAAAGGTATCTTTCCATCTATACTGACATCTGACTACATCTGTACACTTATGTCCTTAAGAAGTTGACAGTTGATCCTATTTCATTGATGTTTTACAATATATTGAACTGGGTAGAAAAGAAAAAAATTATATATATATATATATATATATATATATATATATATATATATATATGCCTCTTCCTCAAGCCCTGATTTCCTTCCTTGAGGAAGGTTCAAAATTTGGCCACTTTTGACTCTTGTATCTTATGTGACTGACTGATCACATAAAACAAAACAACAACAAAGTTTGGAAATACAGAGCACTCTAGCATCCATAATATAAGAAGGATTTATTGGAAAGATGAATAGGCAGCTCACTGAATTGCAGAAGGTGATGAAAACCCCTGAAGAATAAAAACAAACAAAAAAAACCCTATTATACCTGAAAGTTCCATTATATAATTCTTTTGCACTTAAAAAATGATATTTGCTTTAACAGTACAAAATACCTGAAGTAGCTAAATGCTTCTGGGGCCTCAGGCTCGAAAACTAAGAGGGCCCTATTACTGTTCTCCACGTTACCACCATTGGCACAATGGGAGGGATGTCGCATGGTTCCTGCTGGGTGATGCTGAAAGTCCTAACTCTCTTCTGACACCACACCTGCAGGCAGGAGAAAAGTTGCCTCACTAGTGGGTGAAATTGGAAGTCCAACCTTCTCAAGTGGTCTCCATTCATACCTTGGGTGGTGGGAAGGGAGCTTGTTAACATTTGGAGGGAAAGAAGTTTTCCCAACTCTCTACTCAACCTTCTTTGATACCACCCTGGCAGATGTGTTGGGGTACTTCCCTATAGCCTCTGTAGGATGGAGAATTCTAGGCTACCCATTCAGAATTTCCTGGTATGGATCAGAGTGAGGCTACAGTTGTTTCTGTGGTATTGGCCACAGCAGGGTAGTTATTGTCTGAAAGTTTTCTGTCTTTTGAGGTTGCTCTTTTCCTATCCTTTGGTCAAAAAAGATAGTTGTTTTTTTGCTTCCATTGGCATTTCTGCCAATGAGCTTTTCCACAGTCCAGTCTAAGGTATTTGAGGCAAAAACAAAACAAAACAAAACACAAATCCTGGAACCTCACCATTGTGATATTTCTGATACCAAGGTCTCTTGCTGGTCTGTCTTCTTTTTTCCACTTTTCCGACTTCCTTTGTTTTATATATAAAATAGATAAATATCTAGGAAGTTCAGTTGTATTTGACAGGAGGAATAAGGAATATTATGTGTTCTCCATCTTTCCCTCGAATGAAGTAATCTATGTTTTTATTTTTCTATCATCTAAAATAGCAGTCTAGATTCAAGGAGTTAAGTTGGAATTTTTATTTTATTTATCGTTGCCGTTAATATTTATTGAACCCTTTTTTAAAGGAACATTCTTATATACCTGGTGTTGACTAGCTCACTTAAGCTTCCCAGTTGAAGAAACCAAACAACAAAGAAGTTAACTTATTTGCCCTACATACACAGCTAGTAAGTATCAGAAGCAGTATGTGAAATTGGAAAATTTGACTCCAGAGCCTTTTAATTGCTTCTTTGTACTATTTCTCCCATCATGAGATGGATTACTATTGGTCCAGCAATAGAATTTCCTGGAGGAGGTGCCTGCCTTACATCACTGACTATTACTTGAAAAGTAACATCTGTTAAAGAAGAGAGGAAAGAGTTTCTATGAAACCAAAACAAGGAAGTACACCAAGGTTTCATGTCTACTTGGTGCCATGACTGGATCACAAACTTCCATGTTCTTAATCTATTACTCGACTATAAAGTAATGTCTTCTACATTCCTTGGAACACATTTTTCTCCTATAATTTACTGTCTTTTATTTAATTTCCTCTCCAATATATCAGTGCATTAACTTCTAACAAAAAGTTTTAAAATCTTATTCATATATGTCTAATATCACTAAACTGTTTTAGATTTAAAAAGTAGCTATATTCTACTTTATTTTTTAAAGGGTTTTTGGCATAATTTACAAAACTGTTGAAATGTTCTCTCTACTTTTTTCAGTTTTGAAAAATATATATATATGTACCTATATATATCTCCAATGGTAAATGTACACACACACATACATGTATACATATATTTCTTATTCTTTAGATACATATACACATAACATATTAAATATACATTAATTAATATAGATATGGATATGGATAGATATGTGAAATAACATAGTTGAAACAGTGTTAGCATAGATATAGCTATAGATATATATCTCCAAGGAACTGAATAGACAAGTTATATTTTCCCTTTTTTGCAGGTTACATAAATATATATTAATTATTAATATATATATATAATGTGTGTATGTGTGTGACAAAAAATAACAGAGACAGTTTTCACATGCCATAAGGACATACACATCTATATGTCTAAAAGCAAAAAATAAAACAATTTTTCTTTTCTTTTAGACTTGGTTTAGAAAGGATGAGCTGGATCCTTCTAGAAACTCTATGTATTGTAATGAATTTATGAGACGTGTCTTGAAAAATACCTTTGCATTTTTCCTCACACCTTGCTTGCTTGCTTTTTTTTTTTTTTAAAGCTCAAAACACTGTTAGATATAGCCGTAGTTTCCTGATGAACTTTTGTGTGATGAGTGATGATAGGCTTTTCAAGCAGTTTGGTGTGTTTGAGAGCAAACAGGGAAAATCTAATGGTGTCTTAGATCCTAAGGGCTCGTGTTGCTATTCTACAACAAAGCTACAGTAAGCACTTTCAAGTTTCATTCAATGGCTCAAACATTTTAGGGACAGAGAAAATTTTTTTCCAACTTGCAACAACTTGTTGTCCAGCATGTTGGCTTTCACCAACATAGAAGCAGCCTGTCTCTCACAGTTCCTAGAGTCATGTCTTATACCACCGTCCCAAGCTGAAAGGAAGTGAGCAGACAGAAAACGTTGAGGTCTAATTTTATCCATTAAAAAAAAAAATTCTCTATATGCCCTCAAGTAATTTTCCCTTATATTTGAAATATGCATTTCCTTTTGAGAATATTCAATTCTCTTAGATGAATAAGTCTGTAGTTTATGAACATAGGTAAAACTCTTTAAGGCATTTTCATTATAGATAAGTAACCAGTCAGCAGAGTTTGTTAGACATAGGCAGAATTCATATGATATGTTACTTACAAGATAAGTAGTTAATAACTACAGCAGGTGTGTGTTAAACATAGATAGAAAGGGATGGTAGGACCAGGAGATACCTAATCTTGGTGAGGCACCTGCATACTAAATATTTATGATCTACTAAATAGGTGTGTGACTCAATATACAAGCATCTCAAAATATTCAGACACTAAATATTCATGAGGTCTTATTTGGCTATCCACTGGTAAAACCTGTTCTAGCCCCATGATTTTTTTTTTTTTTTTGCTAAAGAAACAAAAATATATCCTATGCTATTCTTCAGGATGTTTGTCAAGTTACCACTTTGTCCAGTGTCCAGAAATACTTTTTCCATACCTCTCCAATGAAGGTGGACCCAGGACACCTTCTGTCTTTTTGTGTAGCTGCTAGAGTCTCAACTCTGGTCCTCATAGCTACACCATCATCAGAGACAATTGATGTGCAGAGAAAGAGACAAATCATATAAACATTGCAAACATAGGATTCAGATAGTGTGGTCCTTCCATCTCACTTGTGTTTGGTAAATCTTGTGATTGGAGCATTTTGACTTGGTTTATAAATCTTTTTGTTCCTTGGCTTCCAGAATAGCATGCCTGTAGTATATCTAGAGGTTACCATCGCATCAGGGTTATTTCCCACATGACGGCATAAAATGGACCAGAGATGGGTCCCAGAGCCATTCCAACTGGCAAGGGAGATTGGGAAAGTAAAGATCAGTTAAAGAAAACCCATTTGCTAAGATTGGCTCATATCCAGTCAAGGCTTATTCCTTACCACTAGTCACAGTGTTGCAGAAAAAAACCTGGGGTTCTAGTAGCAAGAAATCAGTGTGAAATGACTGCTGGTAGTCAGTTTTAGTCTCTGTCATAGAATTATCCTCTTCATTTTAAGTCTATGCTTCATTTTCTACTGAACATTTTTTCTATATGGAGTGAAATGAAAACTGAGTAATAATCTCCTGCTTTTTGTGGGTGAGGAAATACCAGCATGGAGATATATAAATAACCAAAGTCACACAATGGTTATTACAAAATTAAAACAGACATAATTTTGTTTATTTGGAGTTAGCTCTGTTACTCTACATTTTATTTTATGTATTTTTTTCTGAAATTTTAACATTTAGGATTAAGAAAATTTCCTAATATGTGATACGTTTACCATCCTTGAATGGGGTAGAGATGGTGCCGAATAAGCAGGATAGACACAGACAGGAGTTCCTTAGGTGACTCAGTCACTTACGCATTGGACTATTGACTTCGGCTCAGGTCATGATCATGGGGTCGTGAGATGGAGCCCCATGTTGGGCTCTGCACTGGGCATGGAGCTTGGTTCAAAAAACAAAAATAAAAAAGAAGGAAAAAAAAAAGCAATAGACAAAGACATGTTCAGTGCTCCAAAGAGTTTATTGTTTATGTAAGTTATGAGTTTTGAGAGAAAATATATAAAAGTACATCAGTGTAGGAGATGCCTGATTTGTATATAAGGTCTGAAGTTTAAAAAAGGTAAAAATAGCTAACAGCCTTGTTTTAAGAACTGAATACGAGATAATTTACATAAAATACCTAGCACAGCACCTGTTTCATATTTGAGACTAAATGAATGGGTAGATATTATTATCATTATTAATACCATTGTTGGCGTTAATGAATTTCAATGTCATAAGAAGAATGCAATTTAGAAAGAAATACAGGTTTACTGCAGAATAAGAAATTTTAAAACTTACTAAATGTCATTTAAGGTACATTTATTGGCCACTTAGAAAAATTCACTTTAGCATTCCTTTCAAGTAAGCTACCCTGGTGCATTTAATATACTATTAATTTGCAAAGCTGATGAGGAAGAGCAAGTGATTCGAGTAGTAAAATTGTAAAAGAAGTGTGTGGACATTTAGTAATTGTGCTGAGGGATTAAGGCAATTATAGAAAAAAATCAGGCTAAAAGTGCCATTGAAGAGAATTTTTTTAAACATTTATTATTCAGATGACTCATCTAAAATGGATAACTGCTCTGACTGATTATTGCTCAAGACTATTTAATTTCTTTAAATGACTTAATCACTGAAAAACTTCATGTAGAAGTTTGGATTTCAGGTAATTATTGAAGGAGAAAGAAAAGTTGCTTGGCAGTAGATCTCGGTTTGAAATTAGGAATAAAATGAGAACAATAAAACATGCACCATGAAATTTCTCTCAAGGTTAATGATAATTCACTTTTAGGAACTATATATTCAGACATGGCTGGCTTTTTGCAAGACTGAAGTAAGTGAAGTTTGTCTTTGATGCATCCATTCATTACTTGTTACCTTTTGCTTTACTCTGTGGAAACCCTCATACCCTCTGTCACCCACCTCCATTTTATCTTACCAGCGACAACCATCCATTGTAACCTGCTCTGAGAATGTACATACTAATCAGTATGTTATTCAAGAGTATTTGAATTTTAAGCCTAAACTCCAACAGTGGAATGAAAGTCTCCAGTTTTATCAAGTATATTTTAAGAGAAGGAAGAAAAAAATTTTTGTTTTTTTTTTGTTTTTTTCAGGAGAAAGAAGGGAGAAGGAGGTAGGAGGAACTTCTAGGGCTTTGAAATTAAGTGTCCAGACAGGGTGAACATATGTTCTAGTTTCTCCAGAAGAGTCCTAGTTTACATCCATTTTTCTGGCATAATTATTAATTCTGTCCCACTTAATGTTAAAAAATGTCAGGGCTTGGAAAATAAATTATATGGCCAACTAATTACAGAAACATATCTATTTATTTTAGCCTAAAATTAATGGATCACTCACACACACAACAATTCAAACATACTTTACTTAAATACTTAAAAATGCTATCTAAGTAAATAATAGATATATTTGTAAAAGTAATGTCCCAATGAATATACAATACTTATCCCAAGCTTATTTGCAGAAGTTCCTACTCTGACGTCTTATTCCCAGATAGCAAACTTATTGGTAGATATCCCTTACTCCTGACATCTTGCTTGCTTGTAGAAGTTTTTTCCCCCAACATCTTATTCCCGGGTAACAAGACTTCCACAAATATAGTTCTTCAATTTCTCATTCTGCAAAAAATCAGTGAATTTCCCAATTCATAGGTGTTTTCCAATGATGCATCATATTTATATATATTTATACACACTTAATTTTATTAATATTGATATAATATGATATTATATATGTGATATAGAGATATATCAGATAAGATAAAATTTATAGCTACAAACCAAAAATTAAATGACCAAATTTCAGAGTTTTAACTTAATAGAGGTTTATTTTTCATTCAATGAAATTCTGAAACAGTTTAAGACCCTCCAGGACAGCTCCTTATAAGTTACTATTCAAGAATTTGTCTATCTTGGGCCTCCATGATGTTAGCTCAAGTGGTCCAGAGTTGCTTTGGGAAAGGAACACAGAGCCTGGTACCTGGTGAAATCTTTTCATTGCTTCAGCCTAGAAGTGACAATTGTTACTTCCACTTGTGATCCATTGGTCAGAACTAGTAACAATTCCCACCATCAGGTATCCTTTTTCTACCTTATCACCATGAAAGAACACACTCATTCAATCCCCATGAAAGACAAGTCTAAGTTCCATCCATCACTGCAACCAGCTCAGAAGTCTAGAACATCTGGTCATGTACAATGGTCTCTACATCAAGTAGTAAGTGATGAGATTAGGATGGAAAAATTACAATGAACACTTTCCTTCAGAAAGAAGGAAAGAAGACATCCCACAGTCATAAAACCACAGTAACTTTTAATTCCACTGGAAAAACATTATACGGGTCTCTGGTCTAGGGATGAGGTAAGTACTTTAACCCCTGATTCTGCTCTCTAAGAGATAACCCCTTGCCCACTGTTCTCTGTGACCCTTAGCCCCAGGCTCTGGCAGGTTCTTTCTTTTCTATGATTTCTCTTCATAACACTTGTGATGAGTTTTCAGAAATAAACCTTTCTTGGGGCTAACTACCTTTTCTACACTTGTTTCATATTAGTCTAGATTTCTTGATTTAGTGGAGTTAACCTGTTAAAAGATAACAGATAGGGTAGAATAATGGGTAAAAGTGTTTTCTGTAGAATTGTTCTCATTATTAAGCCATTTGAGCAATATAGGTCTAAAACCATACTTCCAAAGTTAGTTACCAGTTAAAAGTTGACGTCCCCATGCCTGTTTGTTTGTCTCCTATATGTTTTATTTTTCACTTAGATCCAAACTGAGAATGAGAAAAATACTAATTTTTATTTCCTAAAATCTCATCAACATTAGTTACTTATGTTGTATTTTACAGATATTAGATTTTACTTATGCATCTAATAAAGAAGGTTTTGTAAATCATGTCTCCTCAAAGGCTGGTTAAACTACTTTGAAGTATGTCTATCTTAACAGAAATCTTTTGACAGGTAGGAATTTTTGAATGTTACAGTATATTAGGCTCATTATTTTCATTATTCACAAACAGTATTAGAAAAGTAAAAATAATTTATGCATGTTAAAGTAATTATTTTGTGCATTTATGATCAATTACTATTTTTAAATATAATTTTGATGAAAAATGTATACACATACAGAGAAAATAACATTTAAACAAAATTTAAATAAACGAACATATACGCACTACACAGTAACTTTTTTATGAGTTTTACTGGTCTTGATCTTGAACTTCAGTTAATCTTTTTAAAAGATTATTTATTTATTTATTTATTTATTTATTTGACAGAGAGAGATCACAAGTAGGCAGAGAGGCAGGCAGAGAGAGGGGGGAAGTAGGCTCCCTACTGAGCAGAGAGCCCAATGTGGGGCTCTATCTCAGGACCCTGAGATCATGAACTGAGCCGAAGGCAGAGGCTTTAACCCACTGAGCCACCCAGGTGCCCCTAGTTAATTTTTAATAAACATTTTCCGAGACTGTTTCTAGAGACTGTATGGGATTAATATATCGCTTAGCTAATGCTATCATTTTCACTCTTTAAGACTTTATTTCTAATGCAAACTAACTTTTGGGGACATCATTCTGCTAATTTTATGACTCTTAATAGTTATGATCACTCTCCTTTTCTCGGTTATATCATGAATGAGAAATATCTTTTTAAAAAATATGTATATTTTTCTCCCTTAAAGGAAAGACCAAATCTCAGGGATTTAAATTTGTGTAATTACCCATCTCATTCAGTGAATTCTGCTTTTATTTATTTATTTACTTGTTTATTTGTTTTAAAGATTTTCTTTATTTATATGACAGAGAGAGACAAAGTGTGAGAAAGAACACAAGCCGGGGGAGTGGGAGAGGGAGAAGAAGCAGATTTGAGCAGGGAGCTGGATGCAGGGCTCATTCCCATGACCCTGGGATCATGACCTGAGCAGAAGGCAGCCGCTCAATGGCCAAGCCACCCAGGCACCCTTGAATTCTGTTTTTAAACATATTTTTCCATAAATGTTTCGATAGCATTGAAAATACCATCTAATAAAGGAATCATACAAGACTATATTTATGAATTCTTTCTCAATCTCAGTCCAAGTTTGCAGTCTATTTTAATGTTTTTAGTAAACATTGGAACTTTGAGATACATTTCTCTGGGTTTTTCCTTTGAAATATTTTAAGAACCTGGCAGGTAGGAAGAATAGTTAACAGCTATTTAACAGTGTCTTCAGAGTTAATACTAAGAGATTTTTGATAGTTCAGTAATAGTAATGACTTGCATTCATTCAGTGCTTTTTCTAAGAGTGATTACTGGGCTACTGGGCTGAGACCTTAAAATAGATTAAGTTTCATCAGAGCCACTCAAGAAATTAGACAATATACTTCCACTTTATGCTAAAGAATCTAACTCTTAAGACTGTGTAATTTGGCAAAGGGAATACAGCATGAAGACAAAGATAGGATTCCATTGCAATTCTAACTTCAAAACTACTCATAAAAATTTATATTGTGTAGATCCATTGGACGAAGCACAGTGCTCAGTGCATGTTGAGTGCCTAGTAAAGGGAGTTTGGCTTACTAGAACAGAACAAGTCTAATATACCAGGAAGTATGCTATTCAACTTAGGGTTTACCAATATGTTGACTAATTTGTCTTCTAAATTATATTAAAAATCAATGACATGTTTGCAAAAGTCTTTGGAATGAAAAGAACCATATAAATGGGAACTAATATTCATCTGTGTTCTCTAATGCCCATTCTGTAACAGTCAAGGGAATAATTGATTTTACAGTGTTACTGTCCTAAAATTTTCCTCTGCCTATAGACAGGCATCAACAGATGATTGTCTGCAGGTATTAGCCTGGGGGAAGCTATTGAATGTCAATGCAAATCAGGGCAGTTTCCTCAACAGTAGAAAGTTACTGGCAAGAATCTTTCAGGCGTAGGTATATTTTAAGACAGTAGAACTGCATGCTGTGTCAATAAGTTGATATTACCAAATAACTAATTTTGACCTTGATATCAGTTGTTTTCTAATTTCTCTATGGTACACTTTATTTTAAAGCATATTACTAGGGAACTGAAAATGTCGATGATTGTGCATAAGGATTAAAACATATTTCCATAACTTTTAAGAACATAACTTTATTTTTTTAAAAAAATTTTATTTATTTGACAGAGAGAGAGAGATCACAAGTAGATAGAGAGACAGGCAGAGAAAGAGGGGAAAGCAGGCTCCCTGCTGAGCAGAGAGCCCAAGGTGGGACTTTATCCCAGGACTTTGAGTTCATGACCTGAGCCAAAGACAGAGGCTTTAACCCAGTGAGCCACCCTGGCGCCTTTAAGAACATAACTTTAAGTTGCTTGTATTATATTTTTTTTGATCAATGTGAATATACAAAAGTTGAAATAATACTCATAATAATAATTATAGCTTAACATTGTGCTAAGTGCTTGAATACTAAATTTAGACAATCTTTTTGTAAAACTGCATTTTATAAGTGCATTTTGATTTTTAAAAAATATCAGAAATGGAATTCTAAGCTAGCATTATCATTTATATATTTTATCCATTACTTTTTGTTCTTCAAAAGAAATAATGTAAGTTTCTAATGACTTGGGACCCAGCCACCTGTCATTCTAAAGAACGTTTTCCTCTTCACAAGTAACATGATGTGCTAATTAACTGTTAAAATTTGGGATAGGGGCTTGAGAAATAAAAATGATAATGTGTTATAGTGAAAAAAGCCAAACACTTTTCTATTTAGATGCATCTATTTTACTATTCTCAGTGGGACAGAAATTGGTGAAATTGTTATGCTAAGAAGAAACAATGTCACCTTTTAAATTGCAATCTGATGAGCATCTATGAAACAGTCACAGGAAAAATAGACTTTTTTATTCTTGAGGAAAATTAATATTGGTTCCAAATGAGTGTGTGTAGTATGTGTGTGTGTGTGTGTGTGTGTGTGTATTTCATCAACAGTGATAGACATATTTAGATATTAGATTTAAATCTAAATTTTCAGTTTAAGATACTGTCTTATTAGCTCTCAGACTTAGCCTCTTCATGCTAAATAGTTATCAAGACATAGAAAGTATAAAACTCAAAACATTGGAAACTAAGACTGGCTGACAACTCATTGCCAGAATATGAAAAATATTTTGGCTAATAACACTGCACATGTTTGAAAGCATTCTGAGACATAGACAAAGAGAGAAATTGGACATATACCGTTCCACTTCCCAGGAGTCATAGGATGCACACAATATGATCAGTGTCTCAGGCATTGAGACATTACAAAAGAAGAGTAGGTCTTCCAGGATGAGTGGGTATGATGAAGTGAATCATAGGTTGTATAGATTTCACAGGAAAGGATGCTTTGATGCAAGTGGAATCTTTTATAAAAGAAACTTATTTTCTAGGAAATGCAGGGTTTTTTCTTCATCATTTTTCAGATTATCACAAAAACATGCTGATATGAGAGCAGAGAAAACTCACACTATTTAATTTTGTTCATGCTGGGAGTTATGTCAAGAGGTAGTTGTACCATACAGCTTTCTAGATATGGGTAAGGAAGAGGATTCAACCAGCAACCTTATGACAATAAATACCATATGGGCAGTCTCCATCTCCTTTTGGTTGGTAAAGACCATGCCTGTATATATGTATATCTCCTTATACAAGAAGGATTAACAATAAAAATCAATATGGGGCATATGTAAAAAGTTCTTCAGAGTAAAGAAAAGACAATTTCATAATAAAAACTCTAAGGAAAAATATATCTTTAAGGTGGTATAATAAATAGATGTGAATTGTAGAACAGTTATTTAGAGTCCTTAAAAGACCTCTTTCCTATAAACAGAAATAGACTGATACCAGAAAGTAAAGGATTGACAATGAATGTGAGTTTATTGAGAGTTATATTGTGAGTAATCAAAAAACACAAATTAATAATAAAAATTTCCAATGGAGGCAGTGAAAAATTAAATTAATCTATTGGATCATCATATCATTTTAAAAGACAAATTTGGGAAAGAACTACATAATGTAGAAGAGGAAAAAAACAAAATTAATAATAGGAGAGATAAATTGATAAGTATGGGAGACAAAGCTTAGCAATCCAGTGTAAGATTTCCAGGAGCTCAAAAAAAAAAAAAAAAAAAAAAAAAAAAAGAATCAATACCTATTAGAAGTAAGTAAGAAAATTTTCTGGAAGAGAAATAATAATATTGATCTACTATCTGAATGATTTTATTGTGAAACAAGTATAATCAATCAATAGATTCTCACCCTAGTCCAACCATGTACAAATTTTTAATTATAAGCATAAAGTCCTACATTCAACTAAAAATAAAACAAAATAATATATTTGTGAAAGGATTAAATTTCATATTGGCTTAAATCTTCTCTGAAACACTTCACGGTTTTTTATATATGTATGTATACATATATATATAGTCATAAAGTGTTTATATATGTATATAACGTATAACTATATATATATATACACACACACATAGATACGTTCTACTTGAGAATTTTATATTCATGCAAATTTTGTTTTATATATAATGACTACATATTGATTTTCTCGGAAATACAAGGTGTCAGAACCATATCATGTGATTACCATCTTGAAAAAAAAGATACTTGAATCCATATTTGTGTTCTGTATGGGACAAATTAGCATTAAGAACTCAGAATTTGGGAAACTGCTTTACAAGGGATAAGCATGGAATACTGATACTAATAATAAGTTGTTGTAAATAATAAGTTGTAGTTATACATAACTAACTAACTAAATAAATAAAATTGTAAGTTTGATTATAAAACAAACTCAATATAATTATGGAAATATTGAATAATTCAGAAATAAAATGTTATAATGTTAAGCTTATATTTATTGTATTTATAGCTTTTTACCACTTTCTCCCTATTTCTTCTACCCCTCAGCCTCTGGTAATTTTCTACTTGGTTCTCTGAATTTGACTTTTTTTTTTAAGATTCCCATGTAAGTAATACCATGCAGTATTTTTCTCTGTCTGGTTTCTTGCATTTAGCATAATGCCGTCAAGGATATTTCTACAAACATATATATTTCTACGTACAATATAATTCTATTTGTTTATATAAATATATATTTTATAATGCAAAGCTGATTTATTTGCATGCAACAATGACAAGATACTAGATAAAAAGGAAAGTAGTCTTCTGGCAAATGGAGATCAAAGCTCTTTAACTTAAATGAGGGCCAACTACAACGGGAAGACTTCTACAATGGGAAGACTGTGTTATCTTCAGAAGTTAACTCTCTCCACCTGACACTTCAACAGGTCTTTCAAACAGGCCTTCCTGCTATTCCTTCTGCTGATTCCTTCTGATGGACAAGATGATATTCCAGTCCATTTTCTTCATCTGTCGATCCAGCAACTCACCTATGAAATCTAAGAGCTCAGTTTCACTATTCTCAGAAAATCTGATCTTTAGGTCTTGCAAGACTTTGCATAACATGGTCTCCACCTGCAAAGCAGACTTTAGAGAGTGTATGTCACTTTCCCAGTTACAAACTTTCAACTATCAGATGAATAAGGTTTAAGGATCTAATCTGTATATATGGTGGCTAGAGTTGATAATTCTGTATTGTATAATTGAAATTTTCTAAGTAAGTAGAACTTAAATGCTCTCACCAAAATAAATAAATAAATAAATAAATAAATAAATAAATAAATGTGGAGTGATAGACATGTTAATTAACCATATCCTATCATAATATGTGTATATATCTCTCTCAAATCATGATGCACACTTTAAATATCGTATAATTTTAAATCAGTTATACCTCAATAAAGCTGAAAAAGTAAATTAAATTTGAATATAAAATGTAAGAATAATTTTTATTATTTTATTTTATTTATTTATTTTATTTTATATTTTTAGTGTTCCAAGATTCATTGTTCATTCTGTGATCACCAAGACAGCATGGTCTTGGCACAAAAATAGACACATAGACCAGTGGAACAGAGTAGAGAGCCCAGATATGGACCTGCAACTCTTTGGTCAAATAATTTTTGACAAAGCAGGAAAAAATATCCAGTGGAAAAAAGACAGTCTTTTCAATAAATGGTGCTGGGAAAATTGGACAGCTATATATAGAAGAATGAAACTTGACCATTCTCTTACACCATATACAAAGATAAACTCGAAATGGATAAAAGACCTCAACCTGAGCCAGGACTCTATCAAAATCCTAGAGGAGAACATAGACAGTAACCTCTTTGACATCGGCCACAGCAACTTCTTTCAGGACATGTCTCCAAAGGCAAAGGAAACAAAAGCGAAAATGAACTTTTGGGACTTCATCAAGATAAAAAGCTTCTGCACAGCAAAGGAAATAGTCAATAAAACAAACAAGCAAGCCACGGAATGGGAGAAGATATTTACAAATGACACTCCAGACAAAGGTCTGATATCTAAGATCTACAAAGAACTCCTCAAACTCAACACTCAAAAAACAGATAAACACATCAAAAAATGGGCAGAAGACATGAACAAACACTTCTCCAAAGAAGATATATAAATGGCTAACAGACACATGGAAAAATGTTCATCATCATTAGCCATCAGGGAGATTCAAATCAAAACCACATTGAGATACCACCTTTCACCAGTTAGAATGGCCAAAACCAATAAGACATTAAACAACAAATGTTGGTAAGAATAATTTCTAAATGAACAAAAAAATTATAAAGTCCAGTCTTGGACTACACAAGGTCATAAAATCAAATTAAGTTACTTATGTTGGACATGGGGGCATCTTTGTGAAGGAGTTAGATTATAATAGCATTATAAATCATCATATGAATTAATGCACCAAAATAAATCTTAGAATCTCAATGATACAATTAGTATCTTGGGTGGGGGGAAATACTGATTCAAGGAGCAAGACCTATTTTACTTAGGTCTTACTTAGGTTTACTTAGGCAAACAGTCATTGTATAATTGGGAGGAAAAAGTCAATGAGTAAACTACTAAAGTATTTGAGCGCCAGTTGTTTCAAACATTTCAGTAAAAAATGTAATCAGTAAGCAAAATTTTTGGTGGCAAAGAAAAAGAGGGAAAACTACCACATTCATTTCTGTGAGCCACAATCATGTTGTCATCACTTGATAAAGATTGTAACCACAAGGAAAAGTACAGCTCAAATTTTGTCCTGTAGGAAATGTCTAAGATGGTCTTCAATGATTATCATCTCCTGGTGTTTATATCCTTTCTTAGTTTCTCCCCTTGAAGGTGAGTTGCATTAATGAGACTCATTTTTAAAGGAAGAAATATAGCAGAAGAAATAGGATGTTACTTCTGAGATTATAAAAGTTATAAAGTCATGAAAGCATTACAGTTTCTGTCTTGGACCCTTTGTCTCTCTCTCTTCTTCTCCTTCTCAGGAAAGTATGCAAGCCCAAGAGAGGCCAACGTGGTAAGGAGCTGATAGCTTCAACCTCCAGTCTGCAGGGTCCTGAGCCCTGCTAACAACCACATGAGAGAGCTTGGAGGTGAGTTCTCCTCCAGTTGAGTCTTGAGATGTGTGTAGTTACTACTGACACCCTGACTACAGTTTCCTGAGGAATTCAGAGCCAGAGGCAACCAGCTAAACTTCTCCTGACCCAGAAAAATGGTGGGTCAACAACAAGGAAACAAAGAAATACAAGCAAATAAATAAAATATTAAATAAAATATTTGTGTATATATACATATGTATATTCATATGTTTTATTACACAGGCCCACAGTGCAAAAGAAAAAAAGGCAAAAAATTGAGTAGAGGAACACTGAGAAAATATATGTAATTATTAGTCTTCTTTGAGTATAAGAGAGTGAAGCTATAAAAATCAAACAAGGAGATATAAAAAATAAGTATTCATTAAATCGATGACACTGATATTCAATATATTATACATACTTACATGTGCTGTATGTGTGTGTATAAGAATGGAATATTGGAAAATAAAGTTGAAGCAAAATCCTAGAGATAACCAAAAGATAAAGGAAGGAATAATAGGGGATAAAGGGTAAAATAAGCAATAACAATAAAAGATCAGCCCAGAAGGCCCAATTTCTGAATGAAAGAGTGGCAGCAAAGGAAAACTAAGGAAATATAAGGGAGAAAATTATCAAAGAAATATTTCAGCCATCACCAGAATCGAAGGAAATATATTACTAGATTAAAAAAAAAACAATAACAACAACAATAAGAACAGAGTAAAATAAATTCAGATCCACAGCAAGACATGTTATTTTGAAAATTCAGAGTGCTTGTTAACTTAAGAACTCATAGAGAGGAAAAATAAGTGAGAGAGAGAACTAAAATGTTATTAGACCTCTCAACAATAGCCCTGGACACTAGAAGACAATGGGTAATATCTTTAAAATGTGAGGATACAAATGTGATTTTAACCTAAAAATATGGAATTAGATGAACTATGAATTAGGTATGAAGGTGGCATAAAAACATCTTTATGTTTTTATGTAAATGTTAAACTTCCAGAACAATTTCTTCTCATGTCCCCCCACCCTTTGCTGTTGCAGTGGTCAAAAACTCTTTTTTATAAAGATCCAGATAATAAATATTTCAGATTTTGTATGGACCATCAAGTCTGCATTGCAGTCACTGGACTCTGCCCTTGGAGTGTGAAGCAATATATAGACAACATGTAAACGAATGAGTGAGACTATTTGTAATTACCTTTATTTATGGATACTGAAATTTGAATTTCATAAACTGTCACATGTATGCCATGAAATATTATTCTTTTCCCCTCAAACAATTAAAGATTTAACAATTATTTTAGCTTCTGAGTTATATAAAAATGGATGGACAAGGGCCCCTGGGTGGCGCAGTTGGTTGAGCGACTGCCTTTGGCTCAGGTCATGATCCCGGAGTCCCGGGATCGAGTCCCACATCGGGCTCCCAGCTCCATGGGGAGTCCGCTTCTCACTCTGACCTTCTCTCTCTCACTCTCTCTCTTTCCTAATAAATAAAATCTTTAAAAAAAAAAATGGATGGACAATCAGATTTGACTAGAAGACCCACGGGTTGCTGACTCCCAGATACTGGAAGGTAAGCCTCCTACAGACAGAGTTAACCAAGAAAGAAGAAGTTATAAAACCAAGGATATAGAGCATCCAATGTAGGAAAGACAGAAGTTGAATCACCAGGATGAAGGTGAAAACAGATCCTAGGAAGACAATGAGGCAGCCACCTCAAATCACAAGACCCACCAACCCCCGAGGCTGTAACAGGAGGAAAAAGAGCTCCAGAGAGATTTCAGCAAGGAAGACAATTTGAAACCAAGCAAAATGAAACAAAAATGATAGATTTCTGGGCGCCTGGGTGGCTCAGTTGGTTAAGCGACTGTCTTCGCCTCAGGTCATGATCCCGGAGTCCCGGGATCAAGTCCCATATTGGACTCCCGGCTCTGCGGGAAGTCTGCTTCTCTCTCTGACCTTCTCCCCTCTGATTCTCAGTCTCTCTCTCTCTAATAAATAAATAAAATCTTAAAAAAAAATGATAGATTTCCCAGTATGTTCATTGTACTGAGAACTTTGAAGGTTTATTGGAACCTTGGAGAGAAGGAATCATGACAGGTATAGATGAAAAAAAGAACAAATAAATATGAGATGATGATTCATAAGTTAAAACACACAAACAAAAAAAGAGAAGTCAGTCAAGAAAAACATTTAGGCATTATAACTAAGTTGTATAGACCTGAAGAGTAGTTCCTTATAACAAAATCACAGATTATTGATTTAATAAAAAGCATGATATCATTGCATTGGAGACACTGTTAGAAGTGTGTAAGGGTGCGAATGGGATGAGGTGGGTAAGTAGCTAAAACTAAAAAGTGAGGAAATAGTACTAGAAGCATATTATTGAGAAATATGGACATGATCACCCAAAGAAATAGGTAATAGTAGTAAGTTCCTTTTTCTGGGGGTATAAAAGCCAAGGAAGGCTGGGCACAACCACCATTTTTACTTATAATCATGCAAATTTATTTGAAATTGTGTTTTAAGATTAATGCATTTTAAGATTTTTTTTGTTTTTGTTTTTGTTTTGTTTTGTTTTAAGATTTTATTGATTTATTTGACAGAGAGAGAGAGATCACAAGAAGGCAGAGAGGCAGGCAGAGGGAAGAGAGAGAGGGGGAGAGAGAGAGAGGGGGAAGCAGGCTCTCTGCTCAGCAGAGAGCCCCATGCGGGGCTCGATCCCAGGACCCCGAGATCATGACCTGAGCTGAAGGCAGAGGCTTTAACCCACTAAGCCACCCAGGCACCCCAAGATTAATGCATTTTAATACTGTCCCCAAATAAATAGCAAGTAAGAAAAAGCCAATTTCTGTTCTATAAGTGGCAGTAACCTTGATGATATATAATAAAAATACTATTGGTACAATAATTACATTATTTTTCTTAGCAATTAAAAATATGAAATGTATTAAAGTAACTTCAAGAAAGGATTGGAGAGAAAAAAAAAAAAAAAAAAAGAAAGGATTGGAGAGAATCCAAAGACAAAACTTGAAGGAATCTTACATTTCAAAAAAAAAAAAAAAATTGAACAGGCTGTTCCCTCTGCCTAGAATACCTTTCCCTCAGATATTTGAATGACTTGTGCTTTTCCCAGCTTCAGGCCCCACTGCTAAAATAGCACTTCCTCCCTGAGGTCTCTCCTCATTCCCAACACACAAACATACTCCCTGTCAGACATACCCTGCTTTGTTTATGTCCACAGGTTTTATAAATATCGGATATAGTATGTTTTAATCTTTGTTCTTGTTGTTTTTTTTCATTGTCTTTCTGTTCTCTTTAGAATGTAAAACCCTCGATGGCAAGGATTTTAATCTGTTTTGCCACTCCTGTTTTCCCAAAATTTAGAACAGTGTCTGGTACACTGTGGGCATCACTTGATATGTGTTCTTATGAACACTGTCTTTTGATAAATTAGACACAATAAGCAAAACTAAATAGCGTAGGGATTTCAAATTTTCCCAAATTAATTTATAGATGTAACAAAAATATATATCACTTCTCCACAGGTGTTTTTGTTGGAACTTGTCAAAATACATCTCAACTGCAGAGTAATCAGTAATTACTGTAGTAGAGAGAGCAGGGAACTGTCAAGTCTATAGTGCTTAGTACTGTTAAATCAGAGAAAATAAAGATACTTTGAAAAATAATAAAATAGGATTTACCAACAAAATGTTAAAATGTAGTGTAAAATAGAGTAATTTGAAAATGTTTGCATAAAAATCCACCAATAGGTAAATGTAATGGAATATGCAGTCTTGAAAACAATTGCATAAATATTAGCAACACTGACGGGTTAGTCACAAAAAGGTGCACCAAGCGGTGGTATTTGGGAAATTTTTGTTAGTTACAACATATATGCACCCCCAAATTCCAGAGGTTTAAAATAAGTTAAATAACAATTTTTATAAAAAATAACACAAATACTGCAAAATAGAGGTGAATAGCCCATGCGCACATAAATATACAGAGTAATGTTTTACCTGGTCTTTTAAAGCTGATATATTAGAAGTCATCTCAAGTAAAACTAGACAATTGATTAATAAAAATAATTTTGAAACTATTTTTCTTAAAAGTTTGAAGAACTCCAAATACAAAGTATAATGACATTCAAATTTTTAAAAGAGAGCAAAGGACTGAAACAGAAAAAAAAAAAAAAGGTTTAGCTTTACCAGTAATTTTTAAAATGCAATTTAAAAAACAGTAGGATAATATGTGCCCCCTTTCTCATTGGCTAAGCCTAAAATTAGCAGTTGATACAGTTAGGGATTCTCTATGCTTGTGGTGAAATGAAAATTGGTTCAAGCTTTTTGGAGGGAAATTTGGTTCTCTGATCAGTATTTTTATTTTTAAGAGTAGATCCTAAAAAATAATCAAGAATCAGACTATATTTGATGTTTTAGAATGTCCCTCAAAGGATTTTGAAGATTAAGATTGAAAAATAATTGAAACAACCTAGCAGTCAACAATAGAGGAAGAGTTTTATAAATTAAATAATGTAATTCAGTTCGGGTTAAATAAATGATGGTGTATTAATGTGATAACATTTTTGTAGCTATTAAAAATTGTCTTCAAAGCATGCCTAAATACATGGAAAAGTCCTCCATTAGTCCTCATATCATTTTTTTATGTGTTAAAATAATTTAATTCTCCCTGTACATTTCTGTCCATGTGAGCTAACCGAAATCAAGAACGCAGACTTTACAATATGTACCTGTTTTGAGACATTCAAGTGAATTCAGATAGCAAAGTAGAATTCAATCACTAATGAAATGTTTTAAAAATATATATTAAACAAAAAAAATGTTTTTACAAGATAAAAAATAATCTTCCACAATGCAATAAATTGCAGATCACCGAAATTTTAACTCTAGATGACTTCAGTTCAGTTTTTGGTTTCAAAATCTAGAGACAATCAAAAAGAAAAAACGTTGGCAAACATTTTTTGCCAAATGCTGAATACCAAATAAATGATATTAACATGGTTTTTAGAATGATCCCAATTGCTTTCCCCCATTTATATTACATATATAATGTATTCTATCTACCAATCTATCAATTATCAACTTCATCTAAGTACCCATCACCTATCATCTAAATTTAATCTAGTTGTACTGTATTGAAAATAATGCAAAGTGTGAAAATAAATACTCTCTTACACACACACACACACACACACGCAGACACACACACGTGCCTGTGCACGCATTATTTTTCAAAAGTGATTATATCTGGTTATAAGATTGCAGGTGACTTTTAATTCTTCTATCCACTCTTCTGCATTTTCCATTTTGTACAATGAAGATAAAACATTTTATGATTCAATAAAATAATTGAATAAAAGTACCTATAAACTTTTCCTCAGACCTACTGGAATACGATCACCAAACTCTCAGAGTTTCGATCATGGCAGTTTCACGCCTGTCTCAAAGAAGGAAGTAAAAAAATAGAACATGGCAGCTAAGTGTTGGATGTCACCACTTTCCTTTGCTGAAAAGCTCTTCTTTCAGAGCTACTCACTGTTTATAAATAACAGCACAAAAGAATAATTGGGAAGAATTACCTGATACAAAGAAAAAGGAATAAGTCTCTGGAAGTCTTCTGTCAGTTATTTTTGGAGATCTTTAGTGGGCAGAATGACCTTTCAGCAAGACTTGGGCTACCAAATGCAATGGTGGCTTTATCAGTTTTCTCAGAAAGGCTACAATAACTACCACCCCCCAGCCACCACACCAAAACACTCATAAGATTATAAGGTTTTATTCTTTTGCTGTGCAACAATCTTCATTTTGTTTTTATTTTTTTCAAGGATTTTATTTATTTATTTGACAGAGAGAGAGAGATCACAAGTAGGCAGAGAGGCAGGCAGAGAGAGAGGGAAGCTGGCTCAGCAGAGAGCCCGATGCAGGGCTCGATCCCAGGACCCTGGGATCATGACCTGAGCCGAAGGCAGAGGCTTTAACCCACTGAGCCACCCAGGCGCCCCAGTAATCTTCAATTTAAAGAGCCACAGTGTATCTCTGTCATTGAAGGGATGGAGAATTGCAATCAGAATTTTTGAAGGGAAAATGCTTCTTTCTGGACCTAGAGATGCTGAATTTGGGCAGTATTGTCCAGAGACTCTTATCAAGTCTTTGTCTACCGTTCTCCCTTCTGCGAAACCTGTCTACTCTCTTCTTCCTCTTTGTCACCTCTTGTGATATGATATACTTATGGTGCCTACTATTACATGATGTCCATAGATAAAACTGAACATGACAGACTTGTGAAACAAACCTATGCCAGAGTAAAAAAACTCTTCGTAGAGCATTTACTGTATGCAGTTGTTGTTTTTTACATATTTAATTGATTAATGAATTTTATCTTCACAACAGCCCTGTGTTACACAGCTAACATCCCTTTTGCTCTTAGATTAAGTTCGAAGGCACAGAGAAGGAAGATCTTACCCAAGTTTACACAGCTAGTAAATAAATGATGAGCTGATATATAGACCAGGGATTCTGGCTCTTAAGCCTCATAGTGAATTTCCTGCCATTTTTGCAATGATCTATTGAGTCCCTGTGTGAAAAATCCCCTCTAATGTGTTGGGTGTAGGTTTGCTTGCAAGTGCATGTGAATTCCTACTATGAATCAGTTTTGGGGATGGTTTTTCCAAAGGTTAAAAAAGTAACTTGAGACTGGAAGAGAGAGGCTGTTTCTTTCCTCTCTTCTTATTCTGAAGGATGTGAAGTTCTAGAGCATCCTTTAGAATACTTTTTTCCCTTTTGGCAATGGTGTTTGCAGTTGCATAATGGCAGTGCTTTTATTCAGTTGTCAGGAAAAAGATTGATTCTTGGTAAGGTAACATCTGGCTCCACCTTAAAATGCATCCGAGTTCTAGACCCATTGGCACGAAGTCAGGTAAAGTCTTCCTGACATTTTAGGTGTAAGGAAATTACAAGAGATCCAGGAAAACGATAGATTTCTGAACATGCTATTCATGTTTTCTCCTCATTCCCAATTCTCCCTGCACCTGCTCATAATTGCTCTGCCTTTGGGAAAATGACTATGTGTAAATCCTAAGAGTTATTCCCTTTGACTTATTCTTTTTATGGTCCTGAGCCTTTTGGTCTGGTTTTTCATGGACAGGGTTCAGCGCTGAAGATTTATCCAACTCTTTGGTGGGATAGAAGTCACCCAGCCCCGAGTCAATCAGCAGAAAACTGTTCGAGAAAGTAATTCACCAGGGGACAGCCGGAGTTGTGGCCAGCAGTGGTTTTTTTATTCAGGTCCAACAGCATATGCTGACTTCTCTGTGACAGATGGCACCATGGCTGCTGTGGAGGCAGCCTAAACAGTGGACTTTCCAGAGGCTGGCATTTATGAAATTTGGCGCAGGCGAACACGTGAGAATTTCCGCTTTCCTGGTGCAGCAAGGCAAACTGTTTAATGGGCCAATGTAAATATCCTCAGGAGTACTTCAGAATGTGTGAGGGCAGACATCTAGCAATAAAGTGGATTTCTTGCTCACCAGTCATCATGATTTGAGTATCTTTCTGTTGTAAATGAGATCTTATCATAAGACCGCAGGCTAGGGACATCTCTCTGAGTTGACAATGACAGCCAACCTAGAATTGTTGTGCACGAGGATGTCCTTAGGGCAAAGTCATCGTATGTATCTTTATACAAAATTCCTATTGCCCTCAGGGGTCTGAGTCCCATTTTCTCCTGCCATGATTATAATACTTCTCTCTTTAAGAGCTATTGGTTGATGAGTTTTACTTGCTGATTTCCATTGCTAAAATTACTTTCCTAATTTCCACTGGTGGGGACTATTTCTAAGGGTAGAACTGATGACAGAAATGCCAGCAAACTAGGCTTCTAATGGACAATAGGGAAGAGTGTCCATTGTCTGGCTGTACCCCTGATCCACTCGGATCTGCCCAAGTATAAAATAATCTTGAATGAAGTTAAGTCAGCTTGAGATTCACAGGTATTTTTCATTTTTCTGGATCTATGTAAAATTGCATGCTCGGCCCATCTGTATTCTCTCTTGTTAATCTTTATACAATGGAATTCCACAAATAACACTTGATAGTGGGTGGCAAGTAAAGCTATAGCTTTAGCACTGAACTAATTTGCTTTTATTTAAAATCTGCCTTTTGGAACGATTCTAACTCCCTCAAGGGCTGTAAGCAAAAATATCTAAGAAAAAGGAATTATTCCTCCTCCTCCTTCTCTTTTTACTTTGTAAAGAAATGAGCCTTTCTCGTGTATTGCCTTGTTATTTGCAAAGCACACGTATTTTAACCCTCGAAAAAGTTTTAAGGCAAGAATTACAATAAATACTCAGGTAGGAGCATCACCTAACCCAAAATCACACAGCAGGTGTCTCTATATAAGACACAACTGAAATTTGGACATTCTGACTCTAAATTTAGAAGGTTTTGTTTGTTCTGTTTTTTTGGTTTGCATATAGAAATATTCTCAAATATAAATAAGTTATAAATAAATAATTCAAATAATATTAAAGTTTTTAAAGTAAAAATGAAAAACTATTTTTCTTCCTCCTAAACCCATGACTCATAACAGTAAGATGTTTATACTTCCAGAAATTTTTAATGAATTTATAAAGTGCATAAGAATACTCACATGCATAAGAATACTCACATATAGGTTTCTTTTTTTTTCAAAATTTGGTACGTACTAAATACATTGGTTTGTAATTTGCTTTTCCCATTTAATATCTCAAGACTTCCAAGTTGTAGGTATGATGCCGACTGTTTTTGATAGTTGCCTGGTTTTTATTAAAATAGTACAGTTGACCTGCGAAAAATATGTTTGAGCTGCATAGGGTCCATTTCTCAGGTGAGTTTTTAAAATACAGTACAGTGGGGCACCCGGGTGGCTCAGTGGTCTGCCTTCGTTCAGGTCAAGATCTCACGGTCCTGGGATCAAGCCCTGCATCGGGATCTCTGCTCAGCAGGGAGCCTGCTTCTCCCTCTCTCTCTGCCTGCCTCACTGCCTACTTGTGATCTCTCTCTCTGTCAAATAAATAAATGAAAAAAAAATACAGTACAGTGTGGTGTTTTTCTTCCTTACGGTTTTTCTTAATAACATTTTTTCTTCTCTAGTTTACTTTATTATAATACAGTATATAATATAACATATAATAACATAAAATATGTGCTAACTGACCATTTTGTGTTATCAGTATCATACAGTCAACAATAGGCTCTCAGTAATTAAGTTTTTGGGGAATCAAAAGTTATCTTTGAATTTTCAACTGTGCAGAGAAAAAGTTGATGCTCCTAACCCCCACGTTATTCAAGGGTCAATTGTACATATATATATACATACATCCTTCTATGTTACTTATAGTACATACATATTTGGTAAATACATGTATAAGTCAAAGAATAATAAAAAAGCTTATTACAAAACACCATAAAATACAGGATTGCTAAATGAGACCCACAAGTTGGAAATCAAATTTTGCTAGAAATCTATAAGGGCACAGGTAATGGTGAGATACAGATAAATTATGGAGAAGTCTGAGATGGCCAACACATTTCTTCAGATTCTCTCTCATTGTATTAAAACACACTCTAGCCCTGATTCAACAAATACTTCAGTAATGCATCACTTCAATTCTTTTAATACCCAAATTTATTCTTCAGGCATATCTTTCCACTACTTTTTTTTCTTTTTCTTCTCCTCCTCTATTTATTCTAACAAATGTGTTCTTCAATTCAACCATTATTTTTTTCAACTTAATACTGTGCTTTTTTTTTCTATTTTCTTTTTCTAGTTTCATATTGCTGATATCTTCCTTACCCTTTTTCATGTTTATTTAGTTTATTTTTGAATTCTTAGTCCTTCTAATAAAATACTTATACTTTTGATGCAATCAAACAGTTTTCGGGACCCCTGGGTGGCTCAGTTGGTTAAGTATCTGCCTTGGGCTCAGGTCATGATCCCAGGGTCCTGGGATTGAGCCCCACATCAGTCTCCTGCTTAGTGGGGAGTCTGCCTCTCCTTCTCCCTCTCTCCCAGCTCATGGGCGCTCACTCTTTCTCACTCCCTCTTTCAAATAAATAAATAAAATCTTAAAAACAAACAAACAACAACAACAACAACAAAACATACCTTGTTGTCTCTCATTTTAAATAGTTGTACTCCACAAATGCCTAGTTATTTTGACTTGTGAGATTTGACCAATGTGTTAGATGCTTATTTACTACTCATTTAGATAATGGCCTAAGCTATGCTAAGTCCAATGACCTCGAAGTGTATCATGGCTCTTTGTATTTCTGTCCATTTGCTTAAGTCAAACTTACATTTCCTTGCACCTTCTGCTTTCTAGATTAGAGTTGGTTCTAGATCAGAGTTGGTTGTAGATTAGAGTTGGCCGAAAGGGGTATTTATGGAAGATTTGGAAGGTGGGAGCGAAGCAGCAACGGTCACTCTCTGGACGTTCTCACGGATGGATGCGAGGAGAGCTTGCCCTCGCTCTCCACAGGTCTATTCTCGGATCTTTTTTCAACGTGTTGGATTTGCTGAGCAGCAATAGCTTCAGGTCTATCGCTAGACACTTGGATGAAGACCCTCAGTGACAGCAGCTCCTAATCTATTTCTGGCTCCTCCTTTGTAGCCCCACTTCCATGCGCCGAGTCAGTGACTTTGAGTTTCCAGTTCTTCCTTCAGATCTTCACTTCCCAGCTCCTCCGAAAACAGCTCTAGGTAGCATTCCTAAAATAATTCCCTGTTCCTTTGTGCCATAATAAGTGCCGGGCCTTTCCTACTTGAACCCTGACCGATTCAAATTTGGGCTGAAAAAACTGAAGCACCAACAACAGGAAACCACAGTTAATCATTTCTTAGCAATTCCTCAGATCAAGAGGTTGTCCCTACCTAAGCAAAGAGACACAGAATGAAAAGGAAGCACCCTGTCCTCTTGTTAACCAGCCCCGGAGGTATGTATAAGAGAAAGGTGGTGCAGGCCATGTCCAAGGCATGTTAGACCCTAACACCTGCTTTTCCCACCTCCCCATCCACCAGTGGTTTTATGTTGCTGTGATTTTACTCCAGAGAAAACCTGCATCAGAGATCCGAGTCACTGCGAGTGTGGATTCTGGCATTGCTGGCCCCACGCAGAGTGGGAGGAAACAGAAGCAAACTTCCAACAACCCCTTCCTTATTTTTATTTTCTCACAATGGGGCAGAGCTGCCTTTTGTTCAAATACCTCCTCCCCTGTGCACACACTTGCTTCAAGCAGCCTTCTTGAGGTCTCTCTTAGTTTTTTCATGTCAGGGTGTTTTCTCTTCTCTTCAGGGGCAGAGCTTTTGAAACGTAGCCAGCACTGGAGCTTTCTTACAACTAGTTTCCATATTTCCTGTTTTTGTTTTTTCCTTTTTTCTCTGTGAATGTATCCATTTTGGAAAGCATTTGAAGTAAATAAATGTATTTAAACTGATACGTTTAATTGCAAACCTCTTTGGCTTTGGTTACACTTTGTCTTAGACAACTCTGCCTGACATAGCAAAATATCACAGACAGGTGGCTTTGACATAGAAATTTATTTTCACACAATTCTGGAGGCCAGAATCCAGGATTTGGATGCCAGTAGGTTTGGGTTTTAGTGTGAGCCCTCTTCCAGGCCTGCAGGTGGCTGCCTACTCAGGGTGTCCTCAAACGGCAGAGTGACAAAGAGTCTCTGATGTCTCCTTATAAGGACACAAATGCTATCAGATCAGAGGCCTACCCTTAGGATCTCATTAAACCTTAACTGTTTCCATTAAGGTCCTATCTCCAGCAGTCCTATTAGGGGTTAGGGCTTAAACATATGAATTTTGGGTGGACACAATTCAGTCCTTAGCACAATTCCAATTTTAGTTATCCCCTTTCACTCTCCATCTTCAATATAGGAACCCAGCATCTTTCCATTGTAGCTACTTATTTTGTTTTCAGCCCCCTTGCTTTGTTTTAAAGTACCTCCACCCCAACATAAAACCTCCCAGAAATTTCTGTAACATAGATCTATCTTTCTTCATTTTTTTTAAAAGATTTTATTTATTTATTTTAGAGAGAGAGCAAGAGAGAGCACAAGCAGGGGCAAAAGGCAGAGAGAGAGGGACAAGCAGACTTCCCACTGTGCAGGAAGCCCCACAACCTGAGCCAAAGGCAGACTTTTAACAGATCAACCACCCAGGCATCCCAGAGCTGTCCCTCTTCTAACTTCCATGAACACTTAGTTATCCTCTTTCCCAGTACCCTCGGCCAAGGAGGAAATATTAGTTTCATGTGTAACCAGTTTAGGCAATAACAACTAAATCTAATTGAAATGCATATACAGATTTGAACACCTTAGAAGAACTTTATTAACAAATATGTGTTGGCTAAGTGCTATATGACAAATACTGGGCAAAATATGGGAACACATAAATAGGGAAACTAAAATTCTAGCTCACAATAAATTTATACTAATGAAGGGAATTTGAAGCTCTTCAGTGATAAGATGTGGGATTAAATACTCATTAAATCACATTGCATAGTCAGAGGCTCCTTTAGTTTTTGGCAAGCACACCATGTATTTTCCAATTATAGTAAAGACTCTGAACTCAGACCATGTGTCGTTGAGTGTGAATTTGATCCCAATATCTGGGGCAGATAATAAGGATATCAAATACTTTCACTCATAAGTAATCTGTCTAGTAAATATGCTAATATCATTGGTAGTAGGCAAGCATAATTGAGTAACTAGCTCATATCCATAAGAGAAATGACCCATAAAGACAAAAAAATTTCATTTTTTCTGCACTATTGTTTTATATTTCCAGTGGGAATTCATGCAAAGTGACCTGATAGGTTTTGTAAAAATTTGATATGGTTAGAAATATAAAAGAGTTACAAAAATTTTATCTGGAATGTCTGTTTTTGAGGAAGCAGAGTGACCTGAGGTTTTGTCTAATGGAGTGTGATGGAATAAATTTTGGAAGATTAGTTGGATCCTGATTGCAGGGTGTCTTGGACTCCAAGAGTTTAGTTTGACTTATAAGAAAGGATTCTCTGATATGAAACCATCAAATTTTTTTGACCAATGGATTAATATAAGTAAAGCTTTTTTGTTTGTTTTTTTGAGGAATTTGCTGATAAGATTGACTTAGTCTTGGTAATTTAGGATGTATCAAGCTCATATATAAAGTCAGATAGGAGTCTATTACAAAAAAATCTAGATGAGTTAAAAACTGAGTTCAGTAGAGAAAAAAATCCCAAATATAGCAAGATCTCTGGAAAAGATCAATAAAATATCATAAAGTGTTAGTTGTCAATTTAGACTTAAATATGCATTCATAATGTGTATCTGTTTATAAATGGAGTCATCAGTCTTTTCATAACATAAAATACATTAAGGAAGAATTAACTCTATGAGGCGAATGGACTTCAGTGAAAAGGAAAAAAAAACATATTCCTACCAAACAGAACTGTTTCCTCATTCTTTCTTTGTCAAGTTCTAGAAGACTGAGTAATTTAAAGAGGTAATTAAGACAGGAACTTGGGTAGTGGTGTTTTTTTAGTAGTTTATATGATATATTTTTATTAAAAAGAGACAAAATTTTATTTAAAGAAAATATTAACATAACAATTCTGATTATTTTTAAACAAGTCAAAAATGTCATTGCACACTGTCAAAAGTTGTTCCTATGATAAAGTCCACAAGACAAAGTAAACTATATTTACATCAATACATAGGAAATAGGAGTTGTCTAAATTGCCATAAGAAGCAGAATTGACTTAATCATTCTGCTTCCATTTCCATTTTAATTATTGTGCTTATAAGGTTAGAAGAAGGCAGTTTTCAGTAAGTATTACATTCTATCACAGTGACAAAGTATCAGAAATGTCAGTCATTTATATTCCAATACCATGAAAATGTACTTATTCAACTGATTGGTATTAAAGAATAGTTCTGGGAATTTTCATCTGAAATTCATAGGCATAATCTTAACATATATGAATGTGATGCAGGGAGAAAGAAGAGAATGGTGAAAGTGAAGGAAAGAGAGAAAGAAACAGAGAGAGAGAGAGAAGGTAGGAGAGGGAGAGAGAGAGAATCATTTTCCCTTAAAAAGGAAATTTCTTATCAAATGATGTAAGATTTATAAAATCAGATTCAAACTCTAAAGTGTTATAAAAATAAAATGAGATTTACTACTCTACTTTGTCAATGAGGACTAAATCTTTGTTTCTGTGTATGTTATAAGGACATATGCATTGCAAGAAACTGAGTATATTGAATATGATGAAAGGCAATTTGTGTTACTGAGGAATTGTAAAATTTATTGAAAGTAGTATGTACAGGGTACCTGGGTACCTTTAGCTCAGGTCATGATCTTAGAGTCCTGAAATCAAGCCCTTGCATTGGGCTCCTTGCTCAGCAGGGAGCTGGCTTCTCCTTCCCCGACCCCCAAGCTCTCTCTTGCTATCTCTGTCTCTCTCTCTCAAATGAATAAAATCTTAAAAAAAAAAAAAAAAAGAAAGTAGGCCTTTGGATGGCCTTCTCTTTATTATTTTGTACATATGGTGCTTCTGGAAAACCTAAATGAGACTTAGCAAAATAAAAATTGTATTTTTTCTGTATCTACAATTTTTTTACATAATAAATATACTTTTGAAATTCTCTGTTAATAGCAGAGACATTGCCAGTCTCTAAACAAAAGCTAAGAAAGCATATACAGTCCTTAGAAGTAGTGATGTTTGAAATAAAACTTTTATAACTGTTTACTTCTTTGCACACCAGTCTTAGGAAAATTAAGTTTAAATGCATGGGACAAAATTAAAACATGTTCATTTTCAAAATTCCATATTTATTTTAAAGGAATTACTAATCTTTGTGATAAATTTATAATTTCCAATCATGAGAATGAATAGAGGAACCTGCTGGCTCAGTCAGTAGAGCTCATGATTCTTGATCTTGGGGTTATGACTTCAAACACCATTTGGTCAGAGAAATGACTTTAAAAAAAAAGAATTTCTAGATAATGTCTTGGCACACACTTTTTTTTTAATAAAAAAATGTGTGTGTATTCACTAAAGTGAAAGAAGAAGAAGATAAAGGGGGAGGAAGAGAAGGAGAAGAGAAAGGAAGGAAGGAAGGAAGGAGAGAATGAAGGAAGGAGGGAACAAAGGAAGAAAGAAAGAGAGACCATCCAAATTGTAAAGGAAGAAGTAAAATTATGTTTGGCGATGATAGCATTTTATATATAGCAAACTGTAATGACTCCATCTAAAACTGCAGTTGCAAGATATAAAGTGAATATACAAAATCGGTTGCATTTCCGTACATTAACAACAAAAATATCTGAAAAAGAATAAAAGAAAATAATCCCATTCTCAATAGCATTAAAAACAATAAAATATTTAGGTATAAATTTAACAAAGGAGGTGAAAGACCCATACACTGAAAACTATAAGACATTGATAAAAGAAATTGAGGAAGAGACAAATAAATGGAAAGCTATCCTGTATTTGTGGATTGGAAGAATTAATACTGCTGAAATATCCATAGTACCCAAAGTCATCTATAGATTCAATGCAAAATATCAAAATTCTAATGACATTTTTATATAGAAATAAAAAAAAAATCTTAAAATTTGTATAGAACTTCAAAGCATCTGAATAACCAAAGCAACAGTGAGAAAGAACAAAGCTCTAAGTATCATAACTCCTGATTTCCAACTATACTGCAAGCAATAGTAACCAGAACAGTATATCATGGACATGAAAATAGACTCACATACCAATTAATAAGGATTGAAAATCCAGAAGCAAACCCACACATACAGTGAACTAATATTTGACAAATGAGCTAAGAATACTCAATAGGGGAAAAATATTCTCTTCAATAAATGGGATTTGGAAAACTGAATATTCACTTGCCAATGAATTAAACCCCTGTATTATACAATCACAAAAGTTAATTGAAATTGACTAAATACCTAAATGTAAGACCTGAATTCATAAAACTCTTAGAAGAAAATACAGGAAAAAAATGTCCTTGACATTGGTCTTGGTGATGGCTTTTTGGATATAACATCAAAATCATAACAACAAAAGGAAAAATACACAAGTAAAATGGTTGCTTAATGGAGGTTTTTTTTTAAAAGATATATGCACAATAATCTCTATAAATATTATATACATATTTTAAAGGTAACAAATATTTACAAAATTGAATGGAAAAAGGAACAACAAAAAAATCTCAGTGTGACAGCGTATTATATGAATAATTGAGCATTAAATGAGTGTCCTATGACTGGGGAGCACCAGCAATGGCTCTGAGAGGGAGCTGGAATGTTCAAGAAACATATTTAGTATGACATATATTTTTCACTCTTATATGGTAATATTTATATATTGCATATAATGTAACCAGTATTAATAAAGTATGTACAAAATAGGCATAAAATCAAAATGATTCAAGAAATAAATCAATAGTATTTTGTTTTCATTCTTGTTTTGCCTCTAATAAAAGTCATGTATATTATTTTTGTGTTCTGTTGTCCTAATTTTCCAACACAGTAATCTGAAGGAATAGTACAGAAAAATCTCTAAGTCTTATCTGACACAATTTTTTCTTTAAATGTAATCCTACTATCAGATCAAACTCATACTTGGAATTATAAAGGATATGAAAAATGTCAGTATATTAAATAAATATTTTTTTTCTTACAGAAAATTTTTCTTACATTAAATTATTTTTTGGTATGGATAAATCAATATAGACTGATTTATTATTTAAAACATTCACTAGTACCTTGTAGATAACAAACTATATCCCAGATTTGCATAAATTATTCTCTAACAGACCAAAAAAATTCAACATTGACCTTTCATAAAACAGTAAATTTATTCATTTTCTACTGTTTCTCCCCCAGATTTGATGATGATTTTATTAGTTATTTTGGGTTATTCTACCCAAAAAAAACTCTTCCAGACTTTACATATGCAAATATTTATTAAATTACAAATTTGTTAAAGTTCTTATTGCAATAGTGGAGCCTAGAGGTCTATTATTGCAATGACTAATTGCTATATTTATTTGGGTCCTGTGACAATTATTCATCTGTTTAGACACTTGAGAAAACATGTTCCCAAAAGTCAGGATTTAATTTTATTTTGACCACATTACGTGGTTGTAAAACAAGTACAAAATAATAATAAAGACAGTAAAATTACACAAGTCAAAATTTGTTGGATTAACTTAATGCTCTTATTAAAGAGTCAGCAAGATTTCTAGCATTAAGAGCAAAAGCGACTGCTTTGTCATATTTGAAAAACAGAAAAAAGGAAAAGAGGAGAAAAGGAAATGGTGGAAGAACAAGGAAAAGGACAGAAAGAAAACAAATTTTAAAAATAATGAAAGTAGAACACCTTAGTGGCTCAATCATTAAGTGTCTGCCTTGGGCTCAGGTCATGATCCCAGGGTACTGGGATGGAGCCTTGCATCCAGCTCCCTGTTCAGGGGGAAGCCTGCTTCTCTCACTTCCTCTGCTACTCCCCCTGCTTGTGATCCCTCTCTGGCTGTGTCTTTCTCTGTCAAATTAAAAAAAAAAATTAAAATAATGAAAGTTATATGAGCAGTAGTATACAACATATTTCCAGAATAGCAAATCTTAATGCATTTATAGTACAAATTGTCTTCTACTCCCTTACTATCATTCAAACCACTTTGCTAAGAAATGTTAGAAGTGGAAACAAGAATATTTACTTGTCTGGATTTTTAAAAGCTTCTCCTAGAAGATTCCATGTGGAACTTTTATCCCTCTACTCATGCAAGTTCTCTCTCTCTAAAACAAAGAAATAAAATTTTTTAAAAACTTCTGTTTGGGTGCCTTTGAGAGAATAGGAAAATGACCATAAGCTGCATGAGGCAAGGGGATATTTTGCATTTTTACTTTATTCCCAGTGCTGATAGAAGACTTACTCATGGAGAAAAATCAGTAAATAATTTTTGAATAAATGAAAAAAAATATCTTTATCAGTGCCCTAGTTTCATTAGCTTGTTACCTTCTCCAACAACCTAATCTTTTTTTTAGTGTGTAATGTAACTATAAATGCATAACATGCAAATGTAATAAATCACAAGACTATAAATTATCTACTAAAGGCAATAGACAAAAGAGTATTTCTAGCCTGAAGTTATGCTGAAAGAGAATCTTAATAATTGGAAAGGAAAAAATAGAATAGTTAATGGGAATACATGTAAAACTAATGCATTATTGAGTTTTATTCCGTAGAGAGCTATGTACTTCAAATTTAGCTCTTGAAAAGATGAAGTACTTACTATGTAATTATTGTGCTCTTATATACACCATGATATTTTTGTGGTAGCACTAAGATAATATATATGAATATATATATATATGCATGTATATGTGTATATATATGTATAATATAATATGTGAGTTTAGATAAGGTTGCAGCATGAAATTATTTTTATTTATAAGATCAATGGTGTCAAGAATTTACCTCTGGTAAGAGATAATTGGAGCATTTCAAAATTTGGACCAACAAGGGACTTAGAGGAGTTCCTGAATGACTCAGTCTGTTAGGCATCTACCTTCAGCTCAGGTCATGATCCCAGCACTCTGGGATCAGCCCTTTGTCCAGCTCTCTGTTCAGTGGGGATTCTGTGCTTCTCCCTCTCCCTCTGCTGCTCCTCCGGCTTGTGCACTCTCTCTTTCTCTTACAATCTGTCAAATAAATAAATAAAATCTTAAAAAAAATAAAAAGGGACTTAGACAAAATAAAATATAATAAGCCCCCCAAATAAAAATGAATATATGGTATATCTCTACTCTGTTGATTTAAGAGAAAGAGATTTCCCAATATCCTCTTTTTATGTATTTTTCACCATAGCTAAGTGAGATGTTTTGGAAACAAACAAACAAACCAAGAACATTCTATCCTTCTATGTCTTACTTACTGCTTCCAGAATAGAATTATAAGGTGGTATTAGGACTCCTTACTACATCATCTAAATATTTCTTTAGGATGTCCAATGAGACTTAAAAGAAGTGGAATCCTTGGACAAAATGCGGATTAGAAATGCAAAGTTTTGGAGCTGGTGAAGAACTTTATAAGCCAAGAAAATAGACATCAAATGATGTCATTGAAAAGAATGTTATCATAGCCAGATATTGACCTTTATATGGGGTCATTACAGGTGAAAATAAAATTTCAGAAGGGGAAGAATGGACTCTGACACCAGATTGCTGTATTTTAAATTCTAGCAAGTCTATTAATTAGCTCCGTGACCTTGGGCTACTCACACAACATATATGAAATTCAGTAATGTTACTTATTTCATGTATTACTTTTGAGAGTTAAATGAGTGAATTTACTTCTACAATCACCTTCCTGCAACCCTCAGAGCAGAAGTGTTTTAGAATTCACAACTTTTCTAATTTTAGAAGGGTGAAATGGTATTTACATTGAAATATTCTCAATGGGTTACAAGGCATCTTAATATTTTTTTGTAGTGAATGCTGCCTACTAAAGACAATCAATTACCTCTTGATGAGTCAAATCAGGTTTTGCAGCAAACAAGTTTGCACCGCACATGAAAAAACTTTCATTTTTCAGAGCTTTATGGGTTGCAGAACTACAGAAAAGCAATCTCTATACGGAAAGTGTACTGAATCATGTTAGAGAATAAATGTATTTATTAATACAATGGGATATGTTAATCCTACTATACTATGTGTGAATTTGCTCACATCTGGAGTATTCTGTCTAGTTCTAGATGCTTCATTTTCTGTGTAACATGACACACTAACAAATACCACATAGATATTTTTATAACTGGAGACCTTAGCTGAACAGGGAGACCTTAGCTGAAAGCACAAGTATGTTCATTCTACCCATCTCCTTAAAATGGATCAACCCACATTTCCTATTTCAACCTGCCTAACTAGTAAAAGTGAGTCCAAAATGTGTGTTGAGTTCTGTGAGAAATTGAGTAGAAACCTACTTTCTACATATAATCTAAACTTTCTTGGCCTTGTTTCATTTATCTATCTATCTATCTATCTATCTTCTATCTATCTATCTATCTATCTATCTATCTATCTATCTATCTAATCTGCCAACTCTGGGTCTGCATCCTGCACTATGACCTCCATCTGTCACTTTATGGAGGAGTATTGTCCTAATCCTTTCCTGCTGAGTTTTTAGCTTTGCCTTCTACTATACCCTCAGTTTCCATAGGGTAGGTCCCTTGAAAACTGCCACCCACCTCTTCTTCCTTTGTGTTTCAGTAAGAGTTGCCATTGATAACATGCAGTAGCTGAAACTGTCATGTGGGTAGTACAGGCACCAGAGTTAACATGATGGTAATGAACAATGTAGATTTTAGTTGATAGAAAGAAAAGTGTGAAGCTGTTAATAGTACTATTCACTTTCAATGGTGCCTCTTTCAATGGCTCTATGACCATCAGAGATTTTGAATGTTGGCTATGCACTTAGTTATTAGAAAGGATTTTAGCTGTCAGATTTCCTGTGAATAATCTATGGTTCTGGTAATAAGGTACTACATTATATAACTTGTTTTTTGATTAACAAACCCTGAGATATTTCAATGAAATATTTTGTAAATATGTATAGTTAAAATGTATACATTTTTCATATTTGTATAAAGACCTACAATTTTAAGCTAAGTCAATGTGTAAAATTTATGCTGAACCTAGTGTTTACATTTTGTGAGAGTAACAAGATAAAAGTATAGATTAATAATTATTCTAAAATATGGAATGATGCTGCTTTGGCATAACTTCTCTACATGTTCAGATAATTTTGGCCAGTACTGATTTATTCAAGCAATAAATACCTAAAACAATTATTTTGACCCCACTGAGAATATTAAGATTCCTGAGAAATGTAAATGCTGAACCTCTAGCGAGATCTCTGTGGGAAAAATAAAGCAAATTTCCTTCAGTGAAGAAAGGCACTGCTGTGAACTTCTTTTCTGTCAACTTGGCTAAATGTATTAAGTAAAATTTAGTGAATAAGGTACAAAAAACAGCATGTGGTTGAAAATTGATTCAAATAATGAATTGCATTTAATACTGGAAACATGTTAAGGTAATTAAAGTAAATTTTGTTAATATTTGTACCCATTCAAATAGGAGTTTCTTGACAAATGTAGTTTGCCTTTTCTACTATTGAAACAACTCATAAAATACTTAAAGAAGTGTCTAGATTAATGTTAATTTTCTATAACATAGGATTCTTAAATAAATTCTGTAAAGTGAATACTGACTATGCCTATTATTACATTTTGTGCCTATTTGAAGTCTTTTTTTGAGAGGGGAGGTAAAATGTAACTTGTTACTTTTCAAAAGAACAAGGATGAATCCCTTTTCTTTACTCACCAGATAGCATGACAGTAGTAGACACACATTATTAGAAAAGTAACTATGTCCTGCTTGCTACATTCCTTATGAAGAATGGGTGTGCTGATTGCCAAGCCCAAGAAAAGATTCAAATTATTTAGTAATTCTTTTTCTCTAAATGTACATTTTAAATCAACTATTCAATGCACATTCTCCCCCTTCCTCATGAGATAAGACATGAATAGTGAGCGGCCACAAATATGACTATAAAACAATGTCTTATCTTTGTGAGGCCCATTCTACAAATCCTGTACTGAATAGTGCAAACTACTCTAGAACCTCATTTGTAACAGCCATCGTTTTCCAGTTAAATGAAACTCATCTAAAATGCAGTAGAATTTCATGTTAAAAGCAAATTGTATAATAGTGACTTGTTTTCATTTTGTCTCTTTCTATATAAATAATTAAACTGGAATGTTGGTAGATGGTTTGGATAAGGCAGTAAGAAATTATTTCATGCTTGTTTGGAAACAATGTGAAGCCAGTCTCCTTTACAGTTTAGACCCCTGGGGAAATACCAGATGAGAGGGAGCAGAAGATTTAGAATGAACTAATCTATCCACAAATCAAGAAGAAGAATAAGGAATAAGCCATTTCCACAGCAGAACCTTACTTTTGTTAGGCAATGTCTTTATTACTTCTCTCCAAAAGTTAACATGACAAAATCTATGTAATGGCATCACTTTGTAGCTGATGATATTTTAAAAAGGAAGACAAAAATGCAAGTCAGAGTGAGAAGATGGTCAATATAAGGTGTTTCATGCATGTTGTTTTTTAAGAGTAATGCAACCATTATGATAGAAATTAACTATATGTAGATCATATATTTCATATTTAATTATGAAAGTAACACTTCATTGGATTTTCAAATTAAACATAAAAAATCTAATAAATTACACATTGTGGAATTTTTAAAAAACTAATCATATGTGTCTGCTATCAAAACCAACATTGATAAAGACCATAGCCACTATTTCCTCATTTGTATGATAAATGAACATGTTGTGAATTCCACAAGCTCAGGAATAATTTCCTATTTCAATTTCTCCATCAAACCTAGTATAATATTATATGTAGAATGACTACTATTCACATAAGCTACTTGTCCTTGTGATCTTTTTTCTTGCATTGTGATTTAAAGATAAATTAAGAATATTTTATTAAAAATTTTATTATAAAACTATTACTCTCTTGGGCGCCTGGGTGGCGCAGTTGGTTGGGCAACTGCCTTCGGCTCAGGTCATGATCCTGGAGTCCCGGGATCGAGTCCCACATTGGGCTCCCAGCTCCATGGGGAGTCCGCGTCTCACTCTGACCTTCTCCCTTCTCATGCTCTCTCTCACTCTCTCTCTTTCCTAATAAATAAATAAATAAAATCTTAAAAAAAAAAAAAACAAAAAAAAAAACTATTACTCTCTTATTTGCTGCATGCACTTGTTAAAGGAGAGCAATTGGTGGTCTTCCTCCATTCTATGCTTGTAAGGTTAGATTGCCAGTTCTCTGCAAAGCGCAGTAAGTGTCATTTATACATCTAGTAAGCAGTAAACAGAGGGAGAGCTAAAAGAAAATATCATTTTATTTAGATTATGCTGATTAACTCTGTGTTAGCAAACATTGCGATGCTTAAAATTTTATTTCCAAAAGATTCGACCTTGTCATTATGAATCAGTTCTAAGAATCTTGATGTCTGTGCATAGTGTGGGAATAACACAGTTTAGGGCCAAAGTTAACCTTTAAACAAGTAAATAAAACATGGAATTTTATCACCTCTCAAGAAGTCCAGTTAGGCTAAATATTGACTAGCATTAAAGAAGAATAACTATTAGTAAAGTACTTTCATTCTCAATACATTCTCTTTCATGTGTGCTCTTTTTCTTTATTTTTTTCTCTCTGTAATCATTTTTTTCAATCAAAAAAAGGTTCTGTGACTGGATGGATGGATAGATAGATAGACAGATATTTGGATATGATGATGCTTTCTTTTCTCTTTCTGGTTATAAGAAAAAGAGCTGAACTCACCTGGTTTTACAATATGCTATTTCCATTTCCCTTAAACTTTTTGTGTTACATTTTCATGGCTTTGTTCATGTGGTATCAGGCATACTTTTATCTAGAAAATTCTTATTCATCCTTTATCACTAAGCTTAGCTATATCTCCTCCAGGAATTCTTTCCTGAAAGCCAAGGTGAATTGAATGACTTGCTTGCACACCATGCTACATGTACATCAATCCTATTACAACTTTTCCAAATGGCATTATCTCTTAAGGAAAAGGACTGTATTTTCTTCAACTCTGAGACACATGTCTACAACAGTGCTTGAACATAGCAGGCAAACACATATACTGAGTTCACTCATTTTGATCTCACTGTCTTGTAATATTGTAATACTTATTTAAAAACTACTTGATAGATTATGAAGTTCTTTACGTTCTTCTTTTGCTAGAGATAATATAGTGTTCCATCACAGGATTTTAGTCTTGTGTTTATAAAAGTTTGATATTTTATTTTGATGCTAATGATTTATAAATCATTGAAAATGACTCAAGAAGAATGATAAAGTGTGAAAATACTAATAAACAAAGCAAGTGAAAAATTTGAGGCAAGAGGAAAAATTAATATAAATGGCATTCAGATGAGTATGACATTTTTGGACAAAAATTAAATCATAGATTTATTCTCTACACAAAAATAAATACTAAAATATGAAATACTTTTTAGTTAAATAACAGATGTATTAAAACAGAATAAAATATGAGTAAATATATATCTTTTGTCTATACAAGAATATATCTAAATATAAAATTCATACAAAGTCATAAGGACAAATAAGATGGAAAGATTTGTCAGTATAGGAGTGCCTGGGTGGCTCAGTGGGTTAAAGCCTCTGCCTTCAGCTCAGGTCATGATCTCAGGGTTCTGGGATGGAGCCCCGCATCAGGGTCTCTGCTTGGCAGGGAGCCTGCTTCCCCCTCTCCCTCTGCCTGCCTCTCTGCCCACTTGTGATCTCTTTCTCTCTGTCAAATAAATAAATAAAATCTTTTAAAAAAAACATTTGTCCGTATAAACTAATGTATGTGTCAAATTACCTAGACAATATTAAAAATAAAGAATAAAATATCTGCTTTATACATAAACTGAGAATTGCTATCTTTATTTTATTAATTCTTACAAACAAGGCAAACATATATAAACATCATAAAACAAGAAAGGACAGAGAAAAGGACAGGTTGTCAAAGATAAACATTATTAGCAATATTAGCATTATTAGCAATAAAAAATAATTGGCAAAATCGTATGTTATATCCAGGTGATGAAAGTTTATGCAAACATTGAAAGAAATGTTGCTTATCTTTCAAAATGTTAATGATAAGATAAAAGAGTAGGCAGTAAAACAAAATGCATAGGGTAATTCTAATTTGTGTCTTTTAAGTATTATATGATTAAATTGATAGTAGTAATTAATGAAGATATTGGAATTAGAGAAGATTTTATTATTTTTTATTTTTTTTAAATATTTTATTTTATTTATTTGACAGTGAGGAGAGAGATGACAAGTAGGCAGAGAGGCAGGCAGAGAGAGAGGGGGAAGCAGGCTTCCTGCTGATCAGAGAGCCCAATCAATGCAGGACTCGATCCCAGGACCCTGAGATCATGACCTGAGCCAAAGGCAGAGGCTTTAACCCACTGAGCCACCTAGGCGCCCCTAGAGAAGACTTTAATAGTCATTTTTCATACCTTTAAAATTCATAAAATAAACAGTGATTATAAGAAAAAATGTGGAGTGTTTGGGTGGTTCAGTCAGTTGAGCCTCTGACCCTTGATTTCTGCTCAGGTCATAATCTCAGGGTTGTGGGATCAAGCCCCCTGTTGGGCTCTGAGATCAGTATGGAGTCTATTTGAGGTCTTCTCCCTCTACCCCTTTTCCTGTTTGCACGCTCTCTCTCTCTAATAAATACATAAAATAAATCTTTTTTAAAAGAAAAAAATTAAAATTAAGAGTACATGTCAACCTATGAAAGTTCTTATTCTCTAAAAAACCTTATTTACATCTAAGTTGTCATTAGACACTAATTGGTGTATTAAACTTTATAGAGACAATAATCATTTTCTGTATGCTGTATATTCTTTTGAAGCACTGCCCTTATAAAAATACCCCCTTTTTGTTTCAAGTTAACTCATTATTTTTTCACTATTTTAATATCATCTTCTATTCATGATGTACACAAAAGCTACAAACTTCTCAAAGCAGACAATATCTCCAGAACAAGAAAGATCATATCCAGAAATTGTCATTTCATTTCAGGATTTGACATCACAGAGAGTCAAAGATAAAATGCCTAATACAAGGATGTTGCAATGCAGTTTTGATAAACAAGATATCCTTCAGGTTATTTTAAAATTCAGCATTAGTTACATTACTTTCTTGCTCATGTGACATTTTCATGTCCCCTTTCATACCCGGTTTTTGAAAAACTTGTTTCAACAATGTTCAGCTAGATAATAGGTCCCTTAGCAAGTAAAAATGAAGTGGTACAAATATTAAAAGCATTCGGTGCCCTTTGAAAATATTATGAAAGTTACTGCACAGATGGGCTGAAAGTTTAATTACCACAAAGAAGAGTGTCAGAATCATCATTGCTGCTGCAACAACTGGAAATGTAGCAACCAAAATATCCATCAGGAAATTACTCTGAGAGTATATATCAAATACACTGAAGAAACAGCTGCCATTCCATTTATGTCTCCCAGACAGGAGAATTGCAGGGATTGGAATAACATGGAGATGCCGCATTGGCTTTTTCTTAATTTGACATTTTCTAGGCATTTCTCAAATGTTCCAGACTGGGAGAGATGTATGAAATAGAGTCACAGCGCACCAAGTGAAATAACACCAGTTCAATTTCATGTATTTTTGGTGTTAGGATTTGTGTGTGTGTGTGTGTGTGTTAAAGTTCATGGTTCGATTACAGGATACAAAATTGTATTTTTAGTACATTTTTATTATAAAGATAAGACAACTGATGTTATCTTTATAGCATTACTAATCTTTTTTAATTTATTATTATTTTTTTAATCTTTTTTTAGATGAAAATATTATGTTATTTGGATCTTTCTAAATAATCTTTAATAATGTGTGCTCTAACGTATTATTATATAATAAGTTGATATAAAATCCTATTTTAACATTATAGCTGTATGTCAGATGTCAGAAAGCATGAGAAAAAATATTCAACAAAGATATTTTTTGAGTAATTATTCCTCTGCAACAAAGGAGAAAGTGCGTAAGGAAATTGTAAGAATTTTAAAAACTGCTCTTAAAACAACTTACTATAAGTCATATGGCTCACTGTGGCATCTTGCCATTTTCTGCATTCTGTTGTTTCTGGCAATGTTCTAGCCAGAATTCTTTGAACCTGATTTATTATTACAGATAATGGTAAACTATATACTTAAAGAAGCACAATATAGTTGAAAGCTATAAAAGAGATGTATGTTCATTTATATTTAGCTGAGCAAGTTTTAAAAGTATAAGAAACAATACCATATATTCTGGAAAATATTAAGGAACCTATGATAGTATAAAGATATATATATAAATATCATCAATTTCTGAGAAATATTACAGTTTGTGGTTACTCAAACCTAACTATGCTGAATCCTGATTGAATTAATGATAACTTATTTTTACCTCCCAAACATGCATTTAATGTAATAACCCAAGTCTTACTTGAGGTCTCAAAAGATGAGAATGGACTGGGAACACGGTTACATATAGAGTAATAGCTAATAAATAGTTGGTAGGTTCTGAAACTTGGGCATTGTATGTGAGCCCCTATGACCAAGCAGTTTCTAAAACTTTATGCTCAGGAGAGTATGCAGAAAATCATAAAGTAGTTTGCAAGGCAATTAAAGACCCAGAAGGTATTATAATTATGAAGTTCTTGAAACAATTGTTATGCCTTGAAATTTTAGCATGATCTAATGGAATCTCCTTTCAGTAGGCCAAAAAACTTAGATTTTAAAAGATCATTCTTTCAAGCAATAAACTCAGATCCGGGATTTATATGGAAGGATTATGTTACCTATGTGGATTCAAGACTATTGGGTGAATGGATTTAGTATGCTAAAAAGACACTTTATAACTTCAATTAAATGAAGAATACACACATATAATCAATTGGCATCTTGCATGACATAGCACTCCATTATTTGTCTGACCTCATGATCTATCACCTGATTCTCTTCCAGGCACACTAGACTGCTATTCCTCCAAAATGCCAGAGGTAACTCCTGCCTCAGGGCCTTTACACATGATGATCCCTGTCTGGGATCCTCTTCCTCAGTAAGATACACACCTCACTTTCTCATTCCTTCAGTTCTTGACTCCATATTCTACCCTCTCAAAGAGACCTCCTAGGTTTTATCTCCACATCCCTACCCTTCCCAGCTTACTCTCTTGCTTAATTTGTGTACTTCTTATTACTTAGCATCCGACATAATATAGTATGTATAGATATCACCTTACTTGAGTTTTTGTCTGTTTTCCTCACTGGAATATATGTATCTTGAGAGCAAGGATATTTGTTTGTCTGGTTTGCTGTATTTCAGGCCCAGATTAATATTTGTTGTATGAATAAATTAACAAACTGCAATACAAAGCAAAGTGAATTTAGTGCTGAAAAAATTGATCCATAGAATAAGTATTCTAATTTTCTCAAAGCAATCAAATGAAAGGGCAGGTCAGCTACTGTACTTTTTCTGACTTAGAATTCTATGATTTTATAAGGCATAGATTTAATAAAGCTATTCTGTGTGCAAAACATATTTTGTATCCTTTCACTAAAAAGGAATTAATATTCTCAATAATATAAAGTGGATGGGAGGGAAGCAAATATGTACATCTGGTGACACACTCCTGGGGAAAGACAAGTCATCTTGTCTAATATGTGTATAAGCATGCTGGTAATTGTAACTTCTTATAAATAGACTGCTTCTATTTGCCAGGAGAGGAGGGAGCCCTTATATAAGAAATGTACTTATCGTGATGTCCCTGGTTTAGAATTATTTATGATAACCCAACCTAGAATCTATGGATTTATGAGTTATGGCTCTCCAATGTCTCATAAGTTATATAAATCTCTGGGTTATAACATAGAGAGATAGTTAATGTAAACATTTGCTACTGTATGAGGTGACCAAAACCTCACTTAGAAATAATATCTATTACTTGAGCCAGAGAAAGAATGTCAGATGCTGAAAGGAAAAACCTGGGAGCCATGACAAATGTCCTCAACTCTCACTATTTTCTTTGGGCCTCTTGCCTGCTAGTTCTCTTGAAATTATTAATAATATCTGATAGCTCAGTATCAAACAGCTGTAATGTCTTTAGAGGTTGATGCTAGAGCATCATTCAAAAGGACTTTTTTTTTTAAGTATAAAAAGCTTGAAATTAGAAGACTGGGAGTTCGGGTTTGTTCCTGAGTGTGATATCTTACAGAATTTACTTAACATCTCTCAGCTAGGATTCTTTATTTGTAAAATAAAGATAATACTTCAAAGATTTGAGATGAGACATGAAATAAAGCAATGCATTTGAAATATCAGTTGCCAAGTAAGTAAGGGCCATATATTTTTCTGTGTGTGCTTATGTTTGACTTCTGCCTTCTGAAAACAAAAAGATAAACATATCAGAGATCTTCTCTCCTATCTTGAGCTTTTATTTATTATCCATAAGGAATAGTTATTAGGCAAATCTGTTTCAGGGTGAAATAGAGTAGAGCCAAAATTCTGTGATTTTCACACATCCACAATGATTTGGAGATAAAGATGTTATATTTGTTAATGATCAACTCTGTGGCCCTCAGTGAACTAGGTGTTTCTATACACTATTTTATCTAATTCCCAGAGCAACTTTCTGATGTAGTGTAATCCTCATTTTATAGATGAGAAAATAGAAGTTTGAAGAGGTTACATAATGGAAGTAAAGGATTGATTTATATTGTGCATTTGTCTCTGCCTCTAATGCCTAAGAGAATGACTAGAACTTACTAATTAGATTTAATACATTATATAAACAAACCCTAACAACTGTTCCGCGGTAAGACAGAAAAGAGCACATATATATGAAGCTGGAGACTGAAGGAAGACAGCAGAAGTGGTAAATCACTGCAAAAGACTAAACTCCTAAAGGGTGTGATTGATTCTAAGTTAGGATTTATGGAATATTTCAAAGTACAGCAAAAACCCACAAATAACAAGCCTAGCAAATATCAGTTAAACCTGCACGGAAAATGTCAAGGCATTTCTCAATTTACAAAGGGAAGAAGACCAGTCAAGACATTTTCCTGCGAATAGAAAGACTTTCCACAAGTTTGTAATTTAAAGCATAAGGCTATCCATATCGCCTATTTTGTTAATTTAGACCATAGACAATATATACCTGGAAATTTAAACAATAAAAGTAAAGATTAATTTTCACCATTTTCTTCCTAATTTAATTACTTTGAAAAGCTACACAACTCAGCTATATTTTGTTAACTTCTTATTTCTTCAAAGATTCTAAGAGATAAAATTATTTTAAAATTATTTTCATTTCCAAATGCTATACAGCAATGACAAACGGCACCTTTTGTCCCTGGGCCTCCGTTGTGTTTTCTGACAGTGTTAACAATGATTGTCCTTATTTAAACATTTACATTCAGTGCAATCTGGTTTTAAGGAAAGACCATTTTAAATGAGCTTCTTTAGAGTTCACCTTCTCAAAACGATCTGTTCTGCAGTCGGCAGCAACTTAGCAACTTTCTGCCTTAAATATCGTCAGTGAGAGGAGAAAAAAAAAATGTCTTGAACAAATGTCTCTCCTCAAATGGGAGAAAGTGACATTGTCAGTGAATAGAGGTGCTGCCTCTTATCTGTGCTTAATAACCTCTCTTCCTGGCTCCCATTCAGGTGCCACTTAGCACAAAGACAAGTCTGCATGTCATTTAACAGGTCTGCATTAATATACCTAACCAATCAATGGCTTCTACCCATTCCACAAGGACACCGGTCTGTTACCATTACCAGACACTGTCAACAGAAAATGACACCAGAGTCACAAAAGGCAAAATGATGTCAGTTTAATCAGAGAGCAGACAAAAAGGCAAACAATGCGACCCAGGATAGAAGTGTAACAAGGAGACTCAGAGGTTGGCATAAGCCACTCTTGGCAGGTCCCAGTGAAACCAGCTTGAAATTCAATGATATAAAATCCAATAGAATGACATAGACAATCAGAACTGTTTTCCTTCATTCAATTAAAATTGGTGACTGCTGTTGGCAGAAGGAAATCCTGTAACAAAATATTGGAAGAAGGTGCAACTTGAAAGATTCTATAGGAAATCAAACTATTTTTTTTTATTCTAAGAAAAAGACCATCCACCTAAAGTATATGATTTAAAAATTTGTTTAATCAATTACTTCAGTTGTCATTCCATGGAAATTAAATTGATGTTTTAAGAGAAGTCTTGTTATATTAAGCCAGCAGCTTTGAAGTGGTGTATGTATACACTGACAAGATAGCTGTTCACATTAAGTAGTGATAATAATGATGGATTTGTACAATTATGCATGTGGAGTAGGCCTCGGAGATTATCTGGCCCAACCTGCTCATTTTACAGATGAGAGAACTGAATCTAAGACAGAGCAAGCGAGATGCCCGGGAGCACAATGGCAGAGGCAGATTCCTGGCTCTCCGTCCAGCTCTTTTTCCATAACACGGTTAAAGGTTCATGATTTACAATCATAATGTAATTTTTATCTAGAAAAAAAAGAGCATTTCATTAATTTTCTGTATGCATGGAATGCATAGTATTGTCAAACAGGGAAAAGGAAATTATTTTGAGAAAGTTACTTCAAATCAAACATTCATGAACAATGCTGTATCGTTTTACTGATCCTGTAAACCTTGTGAGACTCCTCTTCCACCCCCTCAAAATACCTGAGGACGTGCAGTGCCCCCAAAATACGCTAGAGATAAGTGCCACAGCGAGGCCCAGGGGAGCTGCACGAAAGTGGCAAATACTTGGGCAAAATCTCAGAGGTTCCAAATCTCGATCCCCCACTGCCCTAATCTGAGTTATTTGGCAGGCTCATCACCCAGTTTCCACAGGGCTCACTATTTTGGTTTCATCTCTGACATTGTTCTCAGCACCCCTTTGTGTCGAAGTCCAGGGCTGACTGTGCAGCCCGCTTCAGACAGTACGCTCACCCACGGCTGGCTTATCCTTTCTTCCAGTTCAGTTTCTCCCAGTCTGATTTCTGCTAAGTCCTGGAGCTCTGGGACGGGTTGTGCATATGGAGAGCCAGGTGGATAGGCCTTTCTCCCCCAGACGCATTCCAGACAGCTCCCTGCCTTAGGCTGACAGCTTTTCCTGGTAGGGAAAACTGAAATTTGGTTTCAAAGCTTACTCTTCCCTTATTGTCCAAAGAGGTCTATCTCAACCCTTGAAAATCCATGCCCTTTTTGAATAAAGAAGATATATCTTAAGGATCCCCAGCCTCTGCCGATGCCGATATAAGATTTAAGGGTGATTTGTGACACTAAGAATAGTGTTAACTGCTGCCCATGAAGAATGTGTTGGGCATTGATATTGGGAGTTCTGTTACAGAAAACTATTTCTTTACACTTAAAAATCTTACATATAAAATATTTAAAATGCTTATTCAAGCTTCACAGATCTTCCTATGGGATTCTAATATGGGTGCTCTCATTTCCTTCTTCCCAAGCTTTAATGCGAGCCTTACTGGTTAGAGGGGAAATGTACCTGCTGTATTTTAAACTCTTTGTCCTTTTCCTTTCCCTGTCTTTTACTTCTCCCAGAATGGGTAATTTCATCACAAAACAATTTCCTTCTCACATAGTTACACAGAAACTTTCTCCTAGCTTTCTTTGTCAGCAACCACACTTGGCACCATATCCTCAGGAAAGTGTGACTTTTATTTATCCTCTTAAGTTCAAGATTAAACACACACACACACACACACGTACACACAGTGAAAGAGAGAATTATAATTATCATGGCTGATTAGTATAAGGATATTTCCAGTAATATATTTTTGAAAAAAAGATACTATCCTTTCCTTAATATTAGGATGAATAATCATTAGCTGCTATCAATTTCTGGATTCCTTTAACATTTCTAAAAACAGTAGCAAAATCCCTCCCTATCTCTACTTTAATTCTGTAATCACCCAGATTTTAAGATTTTTTTATCCACATAAATTGTCAGTCTACTTCATTTAGTTATAGTATTTAAATGTTGATAACTTCTTCACAAGTTTATACTTCTTCAAGTATACAGCCATAAATTCTAGGTTAAACATAAACCTTGTGTGTAAAGTAAATGCACCCTAAATTCTCAATAATTAACTTGTAACAGTTTCCAAAGCCACCATTTTGTAAATTGAGGATTGTCTAGATAGGGTAATTTTTTAAAATCTCAAAAATAACGTAGAAAAATGGCATTTCACAATATTCGCTATGGAAACAAATTTAATGTTCATTGACAGATGAATAGATAAAGAAGATGTAATACATACATACAGTGGAATACTATTAACCTTAAAAAAGAAGGAAATGCCACCATTTTCAACAGCATGGATAGCCCTGGAAGACATTGTGCTAGGTGAGATAAGCCAGTCACAAAAGGATGAATGTTGCATTATTCCACTTATATGAGATATTTAAAATAAACTCATAGAAAGATAAATAGAATGATGGTTGCCAGGGCATTAAAGTAGGGAGAAGTGAAGCATTGTTGTTAAATGGGTATAAAGTCCCAATTATATAGATGAATGACTTGTAGAGATTTTCTGTACAACATAGTGCCCATAGTTAACAATATAGTATCTGGCACAAAGAAATTGTTGAGAGGGTAGATTTTATGTTAAATGTTCCTATCACAAAAAAATAAAAAAGCAAAGGTACACAAGAAAACTTTTAGAGGTGATGGATATGTTTATTACTTTGATTGTGGTGATGGTTTCACAGGTGTGTGCCTATGTTCAAACTCAAAAAATTATATGCATTAAACATATGCAGCAATTTGTATATAAATTATGCCTCAAAAAAGTTGTAAAAAGAGATACAGTCTGCTAAAGAGTCAGGCTATGGATAGTAAGGATATGTCAAATTTTAATCAGTAAAGAAATAAACCACAAAAGGTTTATTTTTCTAATGTGTATCACAATAGGGTAGAGGTTAAGCATGGAGTCTAAAGTCAGACTGACTGGGTTTAAAACCTAGTTCTACAATTTACCTTGAATAAAGTGCTTATATTTTCTCTTCCTTTTTCTTAATCTATAAAATGAGGTCAATAATAATACTGCCCTTCTGGGGTCATTAGAAAGGATAAATGAGATAATACACATTAAGCATTTGGAACCATGCCTGGCATCACTAAGAGTTAGTACCTATAATTATGATAATAATTAGTGATACACTCTAGCTTCTGAAGGGCTGTTCTGATTTCAGTGATGTCTCCTTTCTTGTGTACTCTTGGTGCAATTAATTCCACACAAGGAAATGGATGTAATCATTCAATTCCTGGTACATGAAAAGACATGTACTGGTTACCTGATTCCTTTGTTGTCTAGGGGAATAACACTTTCAACTCTTGAAAGAATTAAGGCCTTTCATATCAGTTACTCATTTAAATGTGAATGAATGCATCCTTACCATAAAGTATGTAGTAGATTATTTTTATTAAGACCTCAATCACCCATCCATTATAGGTATATCAAATCCATCCTTTAAAATCATATGATCCTGAATAGCCACAGCAAAACCATATGCTTCTACAAATGCAGCAATGTTTGATGTGTAGGTAAGCCCATTGGATTTAGTCTGTTGCAGCACATTTCAAGATGTGTCTGGGTACCCTTCTGATATGCAGATTCTAGTTCTGGGGCCCACGAGTCTTCATTTCTTTTTTTCAAATTTTTTATTAAAGTATAGTTGATACACAATGTTTTATTAATTTGAGGCGTACAACATAGTAATTTGACAATCCTATACAATATTCAGTGCTCACTGTACTAAGCATAGTCACTATCTGCCACTATGCAACATTATTCATACAATGAATTATACAATATTTGATACAATTATTAACACAATATTATTGACTATATTCCCTATGCTGTACTTTTCATCTCTGTTATTTATTTTATAACTGGAAGTTTGTACCTCCTAATCCACTTCACCTATTTCACTCATATCCCCATCCCTTCCCCTCTAGCAACCACCAGTTTGTTCTCTGTATTTATGAATTTGTTTCTGTTTTTTGTTTGTTTTATTTTTTAGGTTCCATGTATAAGTGAGGTATATGGTATTTGTTTTTCTCTGGCTGACTTATTTCACTTAGCATAATACCCTCTAGGTCCAACTATGCTGTGGGCAAATGAGTATCCACTTCTAATAAACTGTCAGATACACTGATTCTGTTGGTCAAAGATACCACTTTGTTCCACGTAAGGATATATATATATATAGGACATTATGATCTTCGATACATACACAATTTAAAATAGATCTATTTATATGTTGGCTAATTGAACATAATAAAAAATAACAGATCTCATTTTCATTTTCATATTTGAGCTTTCTGGGTTTTAGAGTCAATTTTACTTAAATTCTAGTTTGCAGTTATTTGATATCACAGAAAGTTGGGTTGGTGTTGGGTGTGTCTGCATGCCTATTGCATATTTCAAATAATTATATTTCTAGTATGACTATTCTAATACTTCACTTGAATTCATCAATCTAGAAGATATTTTCCAAAAGAGAATGTGAGAAATGATGTGAAAATAAAGTCCAAACATGGATTTTGAACCAATGTCACCAAGAAAATGTCTTGTCTTTTTATGACAGGCCTTATGATTTAAAGTACAGCAAGGTTTAAAAAAATACCTTTGGTTCTTCTAGTAGTATACACTACAGTTCGGGAGCAGTCAAAGTGGTACTTCACTGCAAACTTTCTTTAAATAGCACTGGTATAGAGGCTGGAAAAAAGCATGCAATATTAAAAATATGACAAGCAGAGAAGAGTAGAGAGGAAAGAGAAATGTCAAATTGTAAAAATACATTTGAGTGGAAAAGAAACATGTTCTTGGTAAGGGTACATCATGTTAGGCTTATATACCGCAATGAAGATGAATAAGGTATGAGAAAAAGATCCTACTCATAATTAATTGAGAATATTAACTCTTGTGTTTTCTTCCCTGATTCAGCACATTGATACATTTTTAAAATATAAAAGCCTCAAAGGGAAAAAAAAGACACCTATAGCTGTCATCATTCCTTCTGGCTGTAATCCTAAACAAGATATGAGAGAAATAGAAATGCAAGTGAATTTTTATAAGATTCCATTAGATATGACAGTAGGGGGACTAAGTGATTACCTCTCTTCTTTTGAATTTTTCATTTTCAAATAATTTTAGATTTTCAATAGACTTGCAAGGATAGTCCAGAGAGCTGTTACACATCTTTACTCTGCTTCCCCTAAAGTTAGTAACTTAAGAAAGCATGGTGTGTTTATCAAAACTAAGAAATTAACACTGGTGCAATGCTGTGAGCTGAACTACAGACTTTATTTCAGATTCATCCACTTTTCAAATAATGTCACGTCTATGTTCCAGAATCCAATCCAGTTTATTGCATTGCACCTGTTCATTATGTTTCTTTGATCTCTTCCAGTTGGTGACAACTTCTTAAATCTTTCTCTGGTTTTAATGTCATTGATATTTTTCATAAGTAGTGGTGAGGTATTTTATAGCTTGGCCCTTAACTGGAGTTTTCTCATTATCCGATTGGGGTTACAGGTTTCTAAAAAGAATGTCACGGAGGTGAAGCTACCTTCTCATGTAGCACCCCAGAGGGCTCATGGTATCAACATGACTTATTACTATTGGTGAGAAACTTGATCCCCTGGTTATGATGGTTTCTGCATTATTTCTTCACTGGGAAACTATTCTTTCTCCATTTCCACACTATAAATATAAATTGGTGACTGAATCGAGCCCACCCTTAAAGGAGGGGTGGAGTTTATTAAGACCCACTTCGTGGAGGGAGGAGTACTCTGATATGCAAAATATAGCCTTCAAAGATGTCCCTTTCCTAATCCCCATGAACCTGTGAATATGCTTTTCTCTGGCTGTCTTCAAGGTTTTCTCTTTGTCTTTGTTTTCAGCAGTTTGAAGATAATATACCTACATGTGCATTTTGTATTTATCCCTCTTGACTTTACCCAGGCTTCTTGGATTTGTAGTTTGACACCATCATTCATTTGGGAAATTATCAGCCATTATTTCTTAAAATAATTCTTCTGGGTTTTTTTCTCTTTTTCCCCTCTCCTTCTGAAATTCCAGTTGTATATATTTTAGATCATTTGATATTATCTCACAGTTCATAGATGCTTTGTCATGTTTTCTTTCTTTTTTTTTTTTCCTTCCACTAACTTCTCTTTGGCTTTCAAACTGAGTAATATCTACTGAATATCTTCATTCTTGCCATTTATTTTCTTGATTGTGTTTAGTCTGCAAATGAACCCTAAAGACCGTGAAGACGTTCTTTACCTCTGTTACTAATGTTACTGATTTCTTGCATTTCCAATTGACTTTTTCTTAGAGTTTCCATCTCTGCTGAGATTATCACCTGTTCTTGCAGGTGTTTACATTTTTTATGAAAACCTTTAACTATTCATTATGGCTTTTTAACTTCTTTACCTGAAAGTTTCAAGATTTCTGTCATACATGAACCTTGATCTGACAGTTGATTTGTTTCTTCAGACTGTGATTTCTCTTGTCCTCTTACATGCAACATATTCTTTTTCTTCTTAGATGCCAGACATTTTGTACAGGACCATCAACACTGATGTATAATAATTTTTTTAAAGATTTTATTTATTTATTTGACACAGAGCGATCACAAGTAGGCAGAGAGGCAGGCAGAGAGAGAGGGGGAAGCAGGCTCCCTGCCGAGCAGAGAGCCCAATGTGGGGTCGATCCCAGGACCCTGAGATCATGACCTGAGCTGAAGGCAGAGGCTTTAACCCACCGAACCACCCAGGCATCCCATGATGTATATCATTTTTATGTTTGGAGATGCATACACCTTTCTTTCCTATAGGCTTTTAACTTGGGGGGATTGTGGCTAATAGGATCAGGGGCTGGGTTTGAAGTGTATTGTAATACTTAACATCAATGCAACAGAAGCATCAAATTCTAGTAATATCTTCTGCTCATGGTGTTGCCTTATGTGCCACATGGTTTTCTCTCTGTACTGCACTTGGTTTGAAGTCTTCCTTTGCTCCTTAGAGAGATTCTATGCTGTGTAGCCCTTTCGGCTTTATTCTACTCTCATTATTTCCTGATAATTGTTAGTGTGGATGCTGATGGGGGTGGGGAATGTACTTTCTTGTTTTGCTTAAGCCTTAATATTAGGCAATCTACTGAACCCAAGAGCCTGGATCTTGAACCTGGCTCTCCAGGTAAAGCTTACACAACTGCCATTGTTTCTTTTCTATTGTAGGCTTGGACCCAACACGTACTACTACACTTCCCCCAGGATAGTTTTTTGTTCATAGTCTCATCTTTCAGTGGTTGAATGTTTACCATGTCTTCAGTGTTCTTTTCTTTCCTTCTTGCAGATTAAGGTGTTCTCTCCTTAGGTGATGTAAGAGGAATGAGTCTGGGCACGGTTTCTCTCTCTTCCTCCAGCTTTGGAAGATTTCTACCAGGGCCCTCAAGCTACAGTTTTTGTTTTTCCTTCTTAAGATGTTTTTATTTTTTTCCTTAGGACATAAGGACTAGATATGGGCAGTTTCTGCAGTGACTACTTTCCCATACAGCTAGAACCATCAGGAAAGCTTTCTCAGGATTCATCCTAATTTTCTCATGGGCAACTGGTGGCATTTCCGAGATAAGAAGCCTGAAAGTGGATGGGAATTCCTACTTGTGTCCATGGGCCTTACACTCTCTTCAGAGCCCACACTTGAAGGTTTAGCGATTTATTAAAAATTCTCACTGAATCCTCTTTCCTACTTATGTGATGGTCAGTGGCGTCTGACCCACATAAGGAATTGCTCGAGTTTCTTTCTACCTATTGCACCCTCTCCAGATTTCAGGTTAGTTTGTTCTGTTACCTCAGTTCTTTGATGAATTTCAGAAAACTTTGGTTTGAAGTTTGTCCAGTGTTTTCACTTGTAATGGTGAGAGTAACACTCTTCATTTCTTTCTAGCTCTGAACTAAAATTAGAAGTCAGGCACCTGGCTGACACAGTTAGTGGAATATGTGACTCATGTGACTCTTGATCTCCAGGCTATGAGTTCAAACCCCATGTTGGGTGTGGAGATTGCTTAAAAGAAAAATATAAAAATAAATTTGGCAGTGGATTATTTCTTTTTAAGTTTGAGAAAGTATTACCTTGCCAGTGTTTTTTGATATAGTTTGGTCACTTTGTAATAAGTCTTGGAGATGAAGTGATTCCAAAAGTCAGCCAGAAGTCAGGAATAGTCTTAATTTCCCCAACTCTTGCCCCATGAGACAGGAAACAATAGGATGACCATAAGTGTTGTTTGAAAAATATAAGAGAGATGCATTTGGAAAAATGATTTCTTTAACTCTATTACATAAATTTTCTTACTGCAAATTCCCAAAGTTTCGTTTTGTTTTGTTTAAGATTTTCATTTATTTATTTGAAAGATAGAGCAAGCTAAGAGCACCAGCAGAGGGGGTGGCAGAGGGAGAGGGACAAGTAGACTCCCCACTGAGTGGGGAGCCTGATGCAGGGCTCAGTCCCAGGACCCTGGGCTAAAGGCAGATGCCCAACCTACTGAACCACCCAGGTGCTCCTTCCCAAACATTTTAATATGTAAATGTGTCTGGTAAATCAACAACAGTAAACTTATTTCCACAAAAAAATTCTTTGTCCCCCTCTGGAAATGTCTGGAAAGTTATTTATAGGCAGAATATGCTTTTTAATATCTGGTTACTTTAATTAATATACAAGTACAGTTGACTCATGTTTTTGCACTGTGAATCTTCATATCCACTCCTGCTTTGATGAGACTCCCTCCTCTGAATAGACTCTTAGGTTTTAGGTAGGTCTGGAGGCATGGGACTCCTGACACAACACCTGTTTGAATGGAGCTAAGGTGGGAAAAGGGAGGGGAACTTTCCTAGAAACCCAGTGGTTACACAACATAGTCACTAATTATACTGGCTCCATCTGATTTGACTCTGAAGAGAAGAGACACGTTATCATGTGTTATGTGTGAAATGGGTAGAAAATACAGCATCAAAAAATTGGGAGTAATTTTTTCTGTCTCACATTGAGTCATTTCATTGTCCTAGTCAGAGCATCTGCAACTGTGCATAAATGCCGTGGCTCCCTTTTGAAAGAAAACCAAGAAACAAACTGAGGGTTTTAGAGGGGGAGGTGAGGGCATGGATTGGCCCAGTGACAGGTATTAAGGAGGGCATGGATTGCATGGAGCACTGGATGTTATATGTAAACAGTGATTTTTGGAACACTACAGCAAAAACAAATGACATACTGCATGGTGACTAACATAATATAATTAAAAAAAAAAAAAAAGAAAGCCATTAGTGTATATCTTTATTGACCACTTTCATTAACATTTCTTAGCCACTTAGTTGCACTGAAGCTAATTCTTCCTGGGGTTTAATATTTAGAATATGAGTAAAAGGATTTTTTAGGTGGTATATATGTTAGAAACACTCTTATTTCACTTTCATAAGAAGTTCACAGATAAAATTGGATTTAAAAGCTGCTCAAACAACATTAAGAAATCCACCAATGTTATGATAGCTAAAAAAAAAAAGGTCATTTCAAAATGCATTTTTTTTTAACTGGAAGCAGAGAAGGCTTATGGTTAAGTTTATGTCTCCAGGAACCCAGGATATGAAAAGATGCTTTGTCAATGGTTAAGTGTTGGTTTTTCAAGGTTAAAACTTATTTTTTATAGTCATCAATTCATCTCAAACTGGTTTCCTGCAAATGTCAGGTAAGTCAGCTGGTGAGAACAAAGAAAATATTCAAAATCCAGATCACACTCTCTTCATTTTATTCAATTAGTCATTTTCTGTAGGAAAAAAAATCATAGGTTTTATTTTATGGTCACTTCTGAAGGATTTTGGAGATATCACGTAGACATGGTCTCAGGAGAATTTCTTTCCTAGTGCAGGCAACCTGTGTAGTTGGCTGTGCAGTCTTATATTACTTTAAGAGTGTGTAACTTTTGAGTCAGAGGTTCTTATGGTATGAAAAGCCTGGGTTGCCCTCAGGGGATTTGTCACACTTTATTTAGCTCAAGCATGGACTCAGAAACCTGGAAAATGTACTCTACTTGGCAGCCCAGTACTTCTTGCAAGTCGTAAAGTTCAAGCTATCAAAGAACTTTTCAAGGTGACAATTATATAACATAGTACGTGACCTTTACAACAAGACTTAGGTTGGGAAATCTATGCTGAGGGGTTTCCCTCCTACTGGCAGGTACCTTGCCTCCTCTCTTAAACATACAGTTTGGACAGAAAACAGTCTGGCTATTATGTAAACCATTTGTTCTATGCCATACTAGGTAAGGGAAGGGTTTTAATGTTACGAAGATGTAACACATGTTACCTTCCTGCTGTCTTACCTGAGAATTTGATATAATCACAACATCCAAATAACTCCAATCCGGTTTGTAAGAGATTACAGCGGTTTAGGACTGATCACAAAAGGAGTCCCTTGAAAGGATTACACTGATGGCTATTATAATTGGACTATTATAGAGTCAATAAAATGGCTTAATCTACAAAATACAAAAATCTAAGAAGGTCCAGAAGGAATGGAGACTCTATTCGATAGGGAATGCAAGCTAAGAGAATGATATGCAGGTTTGATTAAACAGAATTGAACTACTTTTTTGTAGAAATTTTTTTTCAGTGGGATTTCATGACTTTGTATTAAGTGTTTGAAATTGTGTAGAAATATATTTCATGTAGAAATATTGTTAGTTTTTTTTTGTATTTAGTTTTTAACACCTTCTATGATATGGAAGGAATATCAGAGTATTTGATGTCAAAACAATGTCAGGCTTTGAGTGGCTATCATTTGTGACCCACCTTTTAGGGATCGGAAGGCTAGGAGAAGCATGAACATGCATCCTTTCCTTTAATATACATTTATTGAGCACTTACAATATTCAAGAAATGTTTCCCTGAACCACAGTGCAGCAGTGAGGGGAGAAAAGATAGAAAACTCCTTTACTTCTTTGTTCTTGTCTTTTTCAGGTCATATTAAGATAGCAGTTGATTTCTTCTTTTTTGGTCAAACCTGTTGAAACTTCACACTTTTGCCCAAAAATCACAGTGGACTCTGTAAACTACACCTAGGTTGGCAGGAGAAAAAAGAGAGGCCACAGGAGTTGACAATAAAATAAAGGAAATTAGAGTACTTCTAGAACTCTTTGCTTCAAGTGCAGTCAAGGGTGACCCCCAAGAAGTGAGGGAAAGTGCCATTGTTGGTGGCACTTTCTATGAAATAAGCCCTGGGGACTGTGGTCCCATCCTAAAATCTGACGTCCACTTGTATTGCATGCAGTAGTATTTTATGGGATCAGGAGTTAGAACAGAGTCATTTCTTAAAATATTCTTTTTTTTTTTTAAGAAACTTTCCCTTTTTTTTCTATTTTTCACTTTTTCCCCCATATCAATCAGCATATTATCTTTCTTTGTAATGCGATTTTTATTCTGTTGTGACGTAAAACAAAACTAGCAAACAAAACTCAACCAGAATGTAACAAAACTATTCTTAGGAACCACTGCAATCAATCGAATTGAGTTTGTATTCTAATTTTTTAAATTGTCTTTAAAAATTGTTTCTTTAGGCATGTTGAAAGTTTTGATATGACAGCCTATTCAGTTGAAATATTCTGATATATTTTCATTCGAATTCTTAACAAAATAGAGGCATCCATCCTTGCTTCAATTAACATGTACCAACTGTACAGAATTTAAATTTCTCACTTTGAATCAATATCCCCTCAAAAACCTTTTTTGCTTCTAATGTAAATGTTTGCTCCTTATCTCAACATTACAATTTGGGGTATTTCTTAATATCTTCCAAAGAACTCTTGTGTGTGGAGTTTATAATGAGAACTTAATAAGATTCTTGAGAGAACAAAAACCTGACATTTTTATAGCCCCAAGAAAAAAATCCTATATGATACATACAATAGAAGTAAAATGAGAGGGACCTATTTTGGTATTAATATTTTTAAAAATGAAGGAAACATTCTTTATCATTAGGTCCTGATGATGTATGAAATACATATATTCTAGATTAGTTTTGACATCCAAACCTTCAGTCAAGCTACACTTCATTTTCTTGGAAATTGATTGCTCTTCTGAAGACTTTCAAGGTCTAGTACCTTGAAAAAAAAGATCCTAGGAATTAGTGAAGCTCGTCTCAGCTCTGGAAATCTTGGATATAATTGGAAATGAGTACCTCCTTGAGATTTGAGATGATGGCTTTGTGTATAATGAGAATCTTGAACCTCCAATTTACACTGAGCCTATGCAATAATCAACTGAAAATTATCTGAAAAATGATGTTAGTTTTCCTTAATGCCTACCTTTGCCACTCCTTAAAAAAAAAAAAGTTTTATTTAAGAGAAAGTGTGCGAGTGCATGTGAGTAGGGGAAGGAAGGGTGGGGGAGAATCTTTAAGCTGAATGGGGATCCCAACAACACAGGCTTGATCCCAGGACACCATGAGATCACAACCCATGAGATCACAACCTGAGCCAAAACCAAGATTTGGATGCTCAACTACTGTACCACCCGGACCCCTCTACTCTTGCCATTTCTAATTGATCCTATAGGTATTACTTTTGGTCAGATCTCAGATATGTGATTAGGGGGAAAGAGTCTCTGAATAGAAGAAAATAGCGTATGTCAAAACATTGCAGATTCTGGATAAGTATCCAGAATCATGAGAACATATATGGGAGTGGGTTGTAGGTTATAGTATAAGGAAAATTTAAAGATATAGAGGCAATTATTCTTTACCCTGGATTCATTGTTATAGCCAAGGTTCTTGGCTGGTCCTAATGATTTGTCTGCATTCTTTTATTAAGGCATATAAATGATTATAGCTTTATATCAATATGATGTAATTGCTAGAACTTCTTTGGCATTTTATTTAGGAAGGGGCAGAAGGCTAAGAGAAGTAGATATATCACAATGGATTTATATGTAAGACCTGAGAATTCATCATTTGCCTATATTCTACTAAAAGGCCCACAAGACACTTCCATCTCTAAGATAATAAAGAATGTACTGATGGGGAGATCATTCTTTTATTTGATAAAATCACTGCAGCCTCTGTCAATTGTCATAAAACTGTTGATTTGGTATGTGTTCTTTTGGATTTTACTAACAGGCAGGAACAAAATCGTGCTCTCATGTGGCAAAGACAGAAATATACATTTATTTTTTCCCATTGTTCACATTAACTCTCCTGATCACCTGCAGTTACTTTAATTATATTAGTACTCAGTAAACACCAACCGATCCACTATATTTTGACATTCATGTTAATTGGACCTGCCCTGCAGGAAGTAGTAAGTAGTCTAAGTGCCCTAGTAACAAACATGCATGTCAGAAGCTGGGAGATAAATCCTTCAGTAATGCAGGGATCTTCTACATAAGTGAAATCTAATGGTATAGGTCTTGCAGGGACATAGACTTTAGAGCAATTGAAAATTATTTAAATCTTGAACTTTGTACCACTAAAAAAAAAAAAAAAAAACTCTTTGGTTTTGGTTCTTTTGGTAGACCTCTTTGGATTGTGGTGGCAGCATTTATCTCATTTAAAAATCCTGCTCCAACTCATTGACTAATTGATACAGATTGGTCGTGGGGATGATGACCCATCTCTCCCTTGGTCATACCAGGGCTAGTGCAATAGGCACATGAACATAGATGCATAGGTGCAGGGATGGAGATTATGCATTAGCTCAGAAATATGGAATTAACCTTGCCAAGAATCTTCTAGCTACTGTCATTGGTGGATATCCCAACATCAATAGCAGAGAATGTGACCGAGCTTTGATCTGACACCATAACTTGGTGAGATTTATCAGCATTAATTACATAGGCCTTTTCCCTTTGGAGGGAAAATGATTTTGTCCCTACTGAAACTGACAAATACTCTGGCCATAGATTGCATTCCTTACCTGCAACACATTGGACTGCAGTACCATTCAAGGGCTTGTAGAACACCAAAGGTGGCTGGCATAGAAAATATATATCCTAGTGAAAATCTCATTTATGGAAAAATAGACATGTACGATGACTTTATTTTACAGCCCAACGTGCATCAGTGAGAATAAATTATGGCTTATTACAGTGGAGTGCTACACTTTATTTAAAAATGAAAGTTAGGGGCACCTGGGTGGCTCAGTGGGTTAAAGCCTCTGCCTTCAGCTCAGGTCCTGATCTCAGGGTCTTGGGATCGAGCCCCGCATCGGGCTTTCTGCTCAGCAGGGAGCCTGCTTCCCCCTTTCTCTGCCTGCTTCTCTGCCTACATGTGACCTCTCTCTCTCTGTCAAATAAATAAATACAATCTTTAAAAAAAATAAATAAAAATGAAGATCCAATTCTATCAATAAAGGTTGGTGGTAATTATAGTACTCTTTGTACATTTCAGCATTCTTTTGTTCGACATTCTGAAAATTAAATATGTGTGTATATTTTTTCCTAAAATTATCCGAAATAATCTCTGTTTTTAAACCAAATCTGGATACTCACTAAAACCCAAAAATATGAGAAATGTCAAAACATTTATCTGGTATAGTTTCTTTTCAATTTGAAGGTCACACCCAATCAGGGCTGAGTATAATTACATCTAGGGCATGTGTTGCATGGAGCACTGGGTGTTATACACAAAACAATGAATCATGGAACAATACATCAAAAACTATGTACTATATGGTGACTAACATAATATAATAAAAAATAAAATTAAACAGTAATGAATAATAAAAAGACATTATCAAATATTCCTAAGAAGAAATAAGTGAGGAATGTTTTAAATGATAGAATCCCAAGCCTTTCACATAGACATTGATATTTATTTAGTTTTCTGGGGTTAAACTAAGAATTTTGACTTTGTAACTCAACTAATGTTCATAACCTCAAATCAATTGGGAAAATAACACACTGACTTATAATACTAGGGTGACCTCAACAACAAATTGAGGGCATTAAGATTTTAAACATGGAACTGATTATATTTTTATGACAGACATGTTTAATTACGGTATTATTGCATTGTCTTTTTGTCCTCCTGGTTTGCATTTTTAAAATTTTATTTATTTTTAAAGATTCATTTACTTATTTGAGAGAGAGATGGAAAGCAAGACAGTGAGTAAGAGGGGGAAGGGAGAGAGAGAATCCTCAAGCAGACTCCCCAGTCAGCTGGGAGCCTGACTTGGGGTTTGATCCCAGGACCCCGAGATCATGATCTGAGCCAAAATCAAGTATTGGCCACTTAAGTGACTGAGCCACGTAGGTACCCATTGGTTCTCATTTTTTAAACTTAATTTTTATAATTAAGCTGTGAGATTAGTTTATGTTTTATTTCTTGAAAATTAAGCACTGTCTTATACAAAATTTGAAATTTGAATGCCTGTTTATTCCTGACTATATGCTATGCAAATGATAATAGTGCTACCAAATTACTCACATGGCCAAAAGTTATGTGATGAAAGGTGAAATAATTCTGTTTGATAATGATAATAATTTTAATTAAAAACAAATAAGTGCATCCTTCCTTAACATGGAGAGTGGATGTAGTCATCTTAAAAAAAAAACAAAAAACAAAAAATATGGTTGACATAACACTTCATTTCATATAGCTAAAAGTGAAATGAAAGAAATAGATATATTCCTCCTTACACTAATATTTCAAAGCAGAAAATAATCTCCATGAGCACCTGGGAACTGTTAGGGTAGTTAGCACTACATTTCAAAGTGATAAACCCGCTATACTGCTGTGCTATGAAGTAATAGATTGTGTCACATAAACACAGGGGAAAAAATAGACATTATATGCTTCTTTGGCTCTCATTTGCATGAATAACTTCAGAATTTTCAGGTTCTTGAGAATAAGGATGTATCTTTCATAGAAATTTAAAGTTACTTCTGTTAGTATTATTTCCTTTTTGGTTCATAAGTTAATATCTCTTGATAATCCAGTATATGCAGTATTCACAACACACAAATTTTCAACCTGACAAGGTGACTTCTATATAAAAAACTATTAGTAAAAAATAAATTATATCCTATGATTTCAAGTTGTAATTTTTGTAGAAAATGAATATCTTGTTTGTTGTTAAAACAGGGGAAATAATCATTTGAGCTAAGTTAATAACAAACTGAAGGCAACCAAATATTTCTTACTATTTTATTTGCTAATCGAAGACTTTCTTAAAGTTGTATTTCTAGAATTAATGTTTTATATGAGTAAAATAATTTGCTCTACTCTGCCAGCAGAATTTCAAAGAAATTTTGCTCATTATCCGACGAAATGATTGTGTATGGTATATTCTATATTGCTTCACTAAGGTTTTCTCGAGACAATTAAGGAACACTAATTATGTTCAGAGTAGACAGTTTTAGCAAGAATTACTTTAATATCTGTTACAGAAAGCAATTAGTATTGAGTATTTTTTAAATTAAGAGTTTAGATAAGTATTCAGGGTCATAGGTCCTCAAGGTGAAACCCCATGATGTGTAAACCAAAGAAAAATACCATCTTACAGCAGATCATAGTAACTATATAGGTCACTAAGGGTATTTCATAAAGAATATAATTCACAACTCTGATCCTTGTTACATTCTACTTTTCTAATTCTGCCTTTCTCTTTCTTGAGTATCATTTTCCATATCTGAGATATAATCTGTCTTAAGATATGAAAATGTCATTGTTTTATATTCAAAGGATTTTGAAGTGCTATAGTACCTATAAATACTTGAAAATTCTTCTTGAAATCTTAAAGCGCTTTTTGGCGAGTTAAAGTAAGAAACAGGTTATTCAAGTGGAAAAAGATGAAATTAGATCCTTGCCTCAGACCACATATGGCTCCAGATAGATTAAAGACTAAAAGCCAAAATACAAAATTTAAATTTGTCAGTAAATTTAAAAAAAAATTAATTATCTTTTGAATATTGGGTAGAAGAACACTTACTAAGATACAAAATAAAGCTTAGCAAATTTGACTATTAAAATTAAGAACTCTTATTTATTAAAATACACATGAAAAGAAATGAAGAGGGATCCTATACAACAAAAAAATATATTGATAATTGTCTTATGTGAAAAATATATATGAAGAACATTACAAATCAATGGAAAGATTATAGACACAAAATAGAAAAAAATAGACAAAAGACACAAACATGCATGTTAGTTAAGGCCAACTAAAAGAAAACAAGATGATTAACCTTATCTATGGTCAGGAAAATATGCAAAAATGACTTTATGACATTCTGTGATATTTCTATTACACTGGCAAAATTTAAATCTGGCATTACTGGGCATTAAGGACAAGAGGATCCACAGAATCTTTTATATATTATTAGTGGTAAAGTTCATTGATTTACCACTGAAACAGTTTGCATTATTTTCTTAAGAAATAATGATGTATAATTTCATTTTTTCATATCCTATCATAGAAAACTCATTTCTAGGTATGTACACAAAAGATTCTCTTGCACTTGTGCATCAAAGACAGGCTCAGAAGTATTATATCACTAATGTTCACAAAAACAAAAATTTGGAAACAACTCGTGCCCATCAAGAAGTAAATTCATGAAATAATATTCCAGAAATAAATTATGATTGAAAAATCATAAATGATATATTATACATTAGTTAAACATAAAGCCAAGACTATGGATGAATTTCAGCAATATTAACGCCAAGTGAAAAATGTTCAAAGGTTGCATATGCCTTTTTTTAGTGAAAGAAAACTCAAAATACATTTTTTTAGGAATACAAAGAGCTGAAGATTTAGAATTAACAGTTGGGGGAGGAAGTGGTATAAGAGCAAATGACAATTTGGTTAGCTGTCATTTATTTTCAAAGTACGAGATTTTATTTTGGATGATATTTAAGATTGTTTATTACACAATTAAAATATACAAGTACATAAACAAGTACATAGAAGCCAACTATATCTACACTTTTGATTAAAACTTTTCATAAATCAACCATTATGTTTAGCCAGTTCTGAACAATTAGCATCCACTGAAAATTAGTAAGTATGGAGGAGTAGCTGTCCCATCCCATAGCTCAATAACATGTAAAAATTTACTTTTGATTCCACACTATTATACTACTTATGGAATTGCATATGCAAAATAGGTATTTCTCATTTTATATAGGCTTAAAAGATATTTATTTATTTCTCTTTTCTATTTTGATTGTTTAATGTTATACTTCCATGTTAACAGGATACACTTGAACATATAATGAAGGAATACAAGTGCTGTCCAGTCAGATGTCTATCCCCTGAAAGGGATCCACACAGGAGAACGTATGCAATTGTGCCATTTACTGTTACAGCCTTCTCTTCCTTTATGTTGTGAATACAAGAGGCGGAAAGATAAAATTGTTTTCTGGGTTAAGTGTGATAAACCATTCTGTAAGTTTATAGTTGTATATCTATCAGAGCTAAGCTAGTACTTTTTTTTTTAATCAGCAGACTATTTTTTAGAGTAGTTTTAGGTTCATAGCAAAATTCAGTAGAAAATAATTTCCATGTATTCCCTGCTTCTACACAGAGCCTTTCTCCCCTATGGACATCTCCCACAGACTGATACATTTGTTACAATTGATGAACCTCATTGACACATCATTATCACCCAAAGTCTGCAGTTCACATTAGAATTCATTCTCTGTGTATATTCTATGGGTTTTGACAAATGTATATGATGTGTATCCACCGTTTGTTGATAACTTTTAACGACATTTAAAAAAAAATTATTACTGAAGTATAGTTACCATACAATGTAGAGATGAAAAGTACAACATAAATATGGTCAATAATGTTGTAATAACATTGTATGTTGACAGATGGTGACTACACTTATCTTGGTGAGCACTGAGTAATGTACAAAATGGCCAGATCACTATGTTGTACACCTGAAACTAATATATCATTGTATGTCAACTTTTAATTACCTTTCTGAAAGCCTTTTGGATTCTACCATGTTAGATTATACTCTCTACTCTATAATAGGTACAGCATTGTCTTGATTATTTTATTATTATTATTTGTCTTCCTTACTATTACATTAATAAATGTAGGGAAGGACCTATGGCTTACACTTTCACAGAGCCTCAGAATTGATCAGAATGACTTAAATATAGAAGAATCCTTATTAATGCTTATTGAATAACTAAGACCTGGATGTACAATTCATATTATGCCCATCTTTTTTTAAAAAAAAATTTATTTATTTGACAGAGAGATCACAAGTAGGCAGAGAGAGAGGAGGAAGCAGGCTCCCTGCTAAGCAGAGAGCCTGATGTGCGACTCGAACTCATGGGACCCTGAGATCATGACCTGAGCCAAAGGCAGAGGCTTAACCCACTGAACCACCCAGGTGCCCCATTATGCCCATCTTTTTTGATGCACTTCATCAGAGTGAATCATGGTTTAAAAAAAAAGTCAAGCGAGGACAGAGTGATCATAAACAATGTCTCATTTTTTATATCAAAGCAGAAATAACTTTTCTCATAACAAAGTGATAAGGACGCCAAAATGGAAAGACTGTCCCCTGAAAGAAAAATATATATATAGCTAAGTGTAAGGACTACTGAGAGCAACCTGTTCTAACTCTGGGATGGTGAAAAGAATGGGGAAAGAGAAAGTCAGCACACAAATAAGCACTAAAAAGAGTTTCCAATACTTTGTGATGAAAGTCAACTTTCAGAGAACTGTAGACAGAGCAAGCAGGCTTGTTGCAATCAGGGACTGTGGAGTTTTTGGAGCAAGAGGATCTGGGCTTAAGGTGAGCTCGAGAAGCAGAGTTGCAAACAGTGACAAGCTCTGCAAATAACAGCTGCAAATCAAAGAGCAATCTCCATGTGTGCACAGTGTGGAAGGGACTGGAGGTTACAGATCGGTCTTTTCCGCTTCACCCACACACACAAATAGCAATTACTGACAGTAACATTCTCTTTGAATAGGAAGTTTGTTTGTTTGTTTGTTCATTTATTTATATCCTTTTACTTTCTGTGAGGCAGTTTTATCATGAAGGATCCAATTTAATAAATATATTACATAAAAATCTGAAATAAGATGATTTATGTTCCAAGAATGAGTGACCTCTCATAAAGACATTTTATTAAATCCAATTCTTTGCAAAGTGGTAACTGCTCCCAGCATATAGGTCCAATAGCATATTACAATTATATAGATGTATTTATGAAACAGTAGGATGGCAAATCAAAATCGCCATCTCTGGGGAATGCTTCTGTCATGTAACCTGTGCTGTGCATCACCTTCCCTGAGAGCATGAGGAAAACTAATTCCATTCCGAAGGACAGTCTAACTCAGATGCAATTCACATTCACAGTGCCTCTAAAAAGAAGATAATGAAACTCTCTATATGGTATCCAAGCATTTTCAGTGTCTGAAAATAAAAGTAATTAGATATTCTTAATAAGTTGTTACTCTCCATTCTTTTTAGAAATACTAGGGGGAGAAAAGCGCAAAGGATCCATTTCCAGAAAGTGATTATTCAGAATTGAAATTATTTTTTCTCAGATTCAGTTGAAAATTTCCCTTAGGTACATCCCAATCGTGGGGAAGCAAGAAAAGAGAAAGAAGCACCACTAACTTCAAATTCGTTTTTGGCTTCCATCTCTCTGCAAGTGAATTAGTTAAATATTTTCTTTTATGTAAGCAGAACATGTAACAAGAGAAATTCGTTCAGTCATCATCAGGCATTTATTAGGCACTTTTGTACTGTTCACTTTGTTAGTCACTAAAGACAAAGAGACATGAATAAACTAACATTCCTGCCCTTGTAGAGGTCACAGCTTAGCAGGGGAAGACAGACGTGTTAACAAATATGTACAGTGCTTTAAGGAACGCTGTCATCCAAAAATGCTGTTTGCTGGAGCCACAAAGGAAGTACGCCATGTTTTGTGTGGGTTGAGCAGAGCTAGGGGTCGAATAAGTAGCACTTCTGAGAAGAGGTAATATTAAACCCCATTTTGAAAGATGAATAGGAATATTCATGAATGAAAAGGGGGCCAGGAGGAAGGGCAGGAGCACTTCAGGCTTTGGGAATAGGACTCAAAGACAAAAAGAAACATTACTCATGCTGCATGTGTGTATTTCCTGGAGACTTAAAGCTTAGATCACAAGAATGAACTTTGCCAGTAACTGTATTCTTGAAACACGTGAAACTTTTTTTTAAATAATATATTGCCCCCTCAGGGTTGTGAAAACATAACCATCCTTGCTCTTTGAACGTAGAGGCATCATGAATAGTGGAAAAAGTGCATCAGCTTTGAGGTCTGGTACACTTGAGTTGAGATACTGCCTCTGCCACTTATGAGCTAAGTTACTTTTGACATGTCTCTTCACTCTCCGCCTGGATTTCCTCAGCTTTTGCTGTAAGGAAAGTTCTACCTCACAAGGCGTGGTGTGGAGTAGAAGAGACGGTCCTTCCAGGTCTGAGAACACAGAACACAGGCCAAAAGACGCGCTAGCATATAACACCTTGCCTTCCCCATCTGTTCACCACTTCTAAATACATTGTTTCATTGTGGTCACATCCTTTTGCTCTAACCTGTTACTTAAAGAATGGTTTTCAGTCTTGTTAACAAAGGTAATACTTTTAGCTATTAGCAGTCATTTTCATCTTTTTCTAAATTCATTATAGAAACTTCCTTGGAATTAAGTTTATGTGGAAAACTTCAGTGGGACATATGGAAAAGTAAGACTAAAACTGATTTTGAAAGTCAGAGGCAAGGTCTAGTTCTCACGCCTGTCTATCTCCTTCCAGGTTTGGCAGCTCCGGGAGTCTCGTTTCCAAATCCAGGTTATTGGTAAATTGTCTTAAAAGGAATTGGTGAACAAAAGCAAGAATACGCCCCATATTTACTGTATTTTGCTTAAATTGATTATTAGTTTAGAGGGATAAGTAATCAAGAATTTTGTGAAATAATTACACCAATTGTCCTAGAAAATGTACAGGTACCTAGTTAATACGTTTAATGATCTGCAAACTCAAGATAAATGTTACTATGGCAAGAGGAAATGCCTTAAAGTGAACCTTAGTGAATAGACCTTGGAGAAAACTTGTGGCATTCAAACTATCTGGATGTCTCTGAAATACTATGTTCTTGTTTAGAACCTGGGAGCATCAATTGTTTTCCTTCTCATTTTCCTGAAATTACAGCAGCAATATTTATGGTGGTTGCAATAATCGAGTATCTATTTTGTGCTTGTACGGTCACATTGAATCATTACAAAGTGTTGTGAGATAGCTGTTATTACCCAGGTTTTGCAAGGAAAGAACTGAAAGGCGAGTTTCAGAGATGACACAGGGAGTAAGTAGTGGTCGGGGCAGTATTGTCTGATTCTAGTGCAGAAGATGTCCCCATTCTCCATCACTTCTTATTTTTCCTAAGTTGTGAAAATGTAAGGAAGTAATGTTCCCAAATTCTTCCTTTCCAAAGTTCTCTTGGAATTCCATAATGCTTTTCTACCCAGTTTTCTACTCTATTTTCATTTTCCCCAGAGAGGTTAGTTGCAAGAATCCCAGACACTGTTTCTATACCTGCCACCATAGTCTTTTCTATTCTTATACTCTTGTATCTTCTTCCACATAATCTGTTGCTATGCTCTAGGCTCTTCACTACTCTAGTGGTTCTTCCAAATAAATGGAGGATGTGACCCTACTTAACCAATGTGAATACCAACATTAGCTTTATGTAATCATGTTTTTACATGAAAGTCAACTCTCTCTCTCTTTTTTATTTTTTTTTCAGATTTTATTTATTTGACAGAGAGAGAGAGAGAGCACAAGCAGGCGGAGAGGTAGGCAGAGAGAGAGGGAAAAGCAGGCTGTCCTGCAGAGCAGGGAGCGTGGTGTGGGACTTGATCCTAGGACCCTGGGATCATGACCAAGCTGAAGGGAGTCACTTAACCAACTGAGCCACCCAGGTGCCCCGTGAGATTCAACTCTCACTGGACCTTTGCTTTGGTGTGTTCTTCCTCTCTGAAAAGCTGACTCACGTTCATTAGAAGACTGTTCCAATAACTTGAGAGACTCCATATCATTTCACACTTAAGAACATTGCTTCTTACAAATCATTAATCTTGGATCAAACTCATGCACACCAATTCTCATTCTATAGAGCGAATTTCTTCTCTGTGCTAGTCTTACTATGGGCATTTTAAAGAACATGTTTATATTAACCAGATGTTTTTAGATTTAGACCTATAATCTGATAATTAATCTTTTAATAAATTACTTTATGACTAGTTTATGGGGGCTGAGAACTATGAGATTTGACCCCCAATCTCACATATTTCTGAATGTTTTTGTTGTTGTTGTTGTTGTTTGTTTTGCATATAGGAGTCATCTTGCGAAAATCAGACTATGTCTCCGGAGTTCTAGCAGAGGAATTAGGTCCTAGATAGTTTTATCCACTGAAGATGAGATGTAGAGTAATATATACTTCACAACTTTAAAGAACTGATAATACCTTAAAGTGACTTTTGTGTAGTTATCAATTTTAACAAATGAGGCAACTGACACCAAGTCCATTTAAGGGAATGACAGTGATGTAGATAAATAGTATGAGAAAACTGCAACTACCTCTAGCCTTGTTTTCTTCTTAAACTTAGACAATTTTCTATGTTTTCTAAGAAATATTATAAGTATATAATATTGGACATTTGTAGGCCATACCCATAAACATTAGAATCTTCTAACTAATTTGATATTCACCCACAGCAGTATATATTTAATCCTTTAAAAATGACTGAAAAACAAAATTCACCAAAGCATGGTTTACATGCTACCTTTTGAAACATTTTTAACCTAAGTTTTGCATTTCTGCTATAAGGACAGTAAAATAGCTTTGCATGTAGATAGCTTTCTCTACAGTGTCGATGGCTATCTATGTAAATATAATGGAGATTAAATTAATAATGGATTGATATTTGGAACAAGTTGTCTGGCACTTTTTACGCTTTATTATTAGAGAATTTTAAGTTAGAAAAGACCTATTTAACAAAAACTTGTTTTCACCATGTTCAGACTGCTTTGGAATTCCCCATCCCAACATTTTCAGCTGTTTCTGTACTACTATAGACATTTGCTTCTTGATGTTTGTAGTGTTCTGTCCCCTAAGTTTTTTTTTTATGTGTTTATGCTTTTTCTTTCTTTCTATTTTTTTATTATGTTCAGTTAGCCACTGTACAGTACATAATTAATTTTTGATGTAGCGTTCAATGATTCATTAGCTAAGTAAAACACCCAGTGCTCATCACAGCACATGCCCTCCTTAATGCCCATCACCCAGTTGCCCCATCCTCCCAACCACCTCCCCTCTGAGACCCCCAGATTTTTCCTCAGTGTCCATAGTTTCTCATGGTTCATCTCCATGATTTCTACCCCTTTGGATTTTGATCCCTTCCCCTACGGCTCTCTGTGATATTGATTATGTTCCACATATGAGTGAAACTATATGATAATTGTCTTTCTCTGTTTGACTTACTTCACTTAACATAATCCCCTCCAGTTCCATCCATGTTGATGAAAATGGTGGGTCTTCATCTTTTCTGATGGCTGAATAATATTCCATTGTGTATATACGCACATCTTCTTTATCCATTTGTCTTTTGAAGGGCATCTCAACTCCTTCTACAGTTTGGCTATTGTGGACATTGCTATTATGAACATTGGCGTACATGTGCCCCTTTTTTTCACTACGTTTGTGTCTTTGTCTACCCCCAAAGTTTATTATGAATTTCTTTTAAAAAAATATCTACTTCTGGTTAACATTAACTGTCCACTTATCAAGAATGGAATCATAAATAAGATTAAATGATATGGCCTATGAAATACATATTTGTTCTTACCAATGTATAAAGGGCAGGAAATATGAAGGAAATTGAACTATGCTATGTTTTTTAACAGAAAAATTACAAGTATCATTAACATTTCCATAAATCATATAATGTAGACAATAATAATTAGTTTTAAAAGGAGAGATACAAACTGCAAGATTGCCTATTTATTTTTTTAACATGGGTAAATAAATACATATGTAAATAACTAAAGGTGTTTAAATTATCTTTAAGTTCAATTCTGAGTAGAAGATTTTACTAGAACTAGCAATAATTTTTACTTGCCTGTATTAACCTGTGAAACTTACCTGCATCTGAAAGCTAATGGTACTTTTTTAGCTTACCTTGGTTTTCTGATAGTAGTAAATTCAATATGACTGATTTTCTGCTCTAGTTTCTTTATGTATTTGTTCTATAAGCAGAAAATACAGCAAAATAACTTAAAGGTGATTCTATTTTGGAACCGTCTTTTAAGTCAAATATTGAATTTTATTTAATTTTAAGTAGTGTTCTCAAACTATATAATTCATAAGTCTCAATAATTTGATGAACCAAAATCTATTAACTAAATTTATTTTCAGACAATGTCATTTCAGACCTTATACATGAATGTAGTTCTCAAAAAAATTTATCATGAAAAAGCAATTTACTCTTACCTGAGTTTAATTTTTTCATGTAACTCTTTTGGCTTTGGAAAAGCAATTAAAATGAAAGTGTGTGTCCATGCATTCCATCTGGATGTATGTGTTGCACACAAATTGTCCTGAAGGCAGAAATACAAGTTTATATAATAATCACAATTGAAAATTAATAGGTGCAATATTGTTTATCCCTTTAGGACAATACTTGTAATAAGTATTTAAAGGATGAATCTGCAAGTGTTATGTAAGTACTGGACCATCCATTGATAATTTTACTATTGATTCATTTTTTTCTCAAATATGGTAATATAAATCAAACCCAATTCAAACCAAGAGATATTTATTCAACAACCACTATGTTGTAAAACATTCTTCAAACATATAAGACACTGTTTAACATGTAGTTCCACACAGACACAAATCTGTATAGTCATACAGTCAATACCTTGTTAGAACCTTCAATGTGTCAGACTGTCTTTAGTGTTGGAAATAGTATTAAGAACAAGAATAATATGGTCTTTGTTCTTATGGAATTCACAATCTGGGAAATTTCCCTCTTTCAAAAAGTTTCCATTTTTCATTTTAATAATGAAAACTATTAAGGGAATTTGATAGATTAGAACAATTTTAATGGATATTTAGCTATGAAATAAGATTTTTTTAAACATTAACTCATTATGAAATATGGGATGTGGTCTATCTTCATGTCACCTATGAGCTAACATAAATTACGTTTGTCATGATTAAAAAACATCTGCTCGGGCACCTGGATGCTCAGTGGGTTAAAGCCTCTGCCTTTGGCTCAGGTCATGAACTCAGGGTCCTGGGATTGAGCCCTGCATCGGACTCTTTGCTCAGCATGGAGCCTGCTTTCCCCTCTTTCTCTGCCTGCCTCTCTGCCTACTTGTGATCCCTCTCTCTCTGTTAAATAAATAAATAAAATCTTTAAAAAAATCTGCTTTTTTACTTTCAGTGTGGCTAATTACACACAAATGTAACAAACCATTGGCTACTTATTTGGATAAGATTTATCTGAATTTTTCCTTTGATATTTCATCTGAAATATTATTATTCATTTACCTGAAGAGCATTTGGGAAGCTCAGAGTTATAAGGTTTAGATTAAAAGATTTAAACCACTGATTTTATATTTTCCTAGCACTTCAGAAAGTTAGATACTTATGAATAAAATATTATATTTTTGAGCATTTATATTATATATGCTATATATAGTGTATATACAATACTTTCCATAGATTATGTATATATTATTTATCCTATATTATAATATACATATTGGAACAATTGAAGGTCATAAAGTATTTCTATTATGCAAATAATATGGGAAATTAATATAAATTTTAGTGTAAGTCCCTAATACTTCTCACAAAATTAAAGTGCATATAAATCATTAGGGAATCTTTTTGAAATACAGATTCCTGAGCCCATCTCCCAATGATTTTCATCTAGTAGGTTTGGAGGCCTGCCATTAATTTGGATTTCTTACTCTCAGGTAATACTGATACTGGGCTATTATTTGAAGGTTTGAGGAGCATTACACTAGATTAAAGCTCTTCATTAGATCACAGTCAGTTTGGGAGCCTTGTTGTCTCATATTTTTCTTCTCTAAGCTGTATGTTTTTATCATAGAAGAGCAACCATGATGCAAGAATGCTTACATCTAGATTATGTACCTATCAGACCAAATCTATGAGATCACAGACTAATGAAACCTGTTTTGTCATTAAAAACAAAGAAAAGAGGGACGCCTGGATGGCTCAGTTGGTTGGGGAGCTGCCTTTGGCTCGGGTCATGATCCCGGCGTCTTGGGATCGAGTCCCGCATCAGGCTCCTTGGTCTGCAGGGAGCCTGCTCCTCTCTCTGCCTCTGCCTGCCTCTCTGCCTGCTTGTATTCTCTCTCTGTTAAATGAATAGATGAAATCTTTAAAAAAAAAAACAAAGAAAAGAAAAAATATATATATTATATATATAATATATATATATATGAACTAATCAAAGACACCATGGTGATTCTACTTAAACTTAAGTTTGTATTTCCATTTTATTAAGGATGGTAATTTAAAAAAATAATTTACTCCTATGCTTAGAGCTATGCCTATTAGGAAAAATTTTAAAATTTTACTCAAGGAATATCTAGGAATGATGTAATGCAAGAATCAGTCTCTGTTTGAACTTCCAGAACAAAGTGCTTCTCACAAATTATGAACTTAGATGCTGAATTCTACAGTGTTTAATAAAAATACCCTTATAAAGGGAGGTAGAAAATCTGGAAAGAGTGGCATTGTATAGCCCTTCTGGTTATTTTGCAAAGCAAGTAGGAAATATTCTGCAGAATATTTAGGGAAGAAATAAAGATTTCCATAAAACTCATTTGGAGACAATTTGGTACCTGAAAAACTTATTTTTTAAAAACAAATGAGTGCAGAAACAAGCACATAAAATTATGGGTATTTTTATGTTTCTTGACACAAAAAGTGAAATGGATAAGACATTGTTACTTACTCAAAAGTCAACTTTACATCAAGAATATAGCCTATTACCATTATACAGTTTCTAAGTGATTTTTTTAGTGAGGAGGAAGTGGATCTTTATGACAGAAGTCATTAAATATGATTTATATTTAGTTGTAAATGAATTTGTAGAAAATGCATATCGTTCTCAATTTAAGACAGAATTCAAACATTATTGGTAAGATTTTTTGACATCAAAATATTTTAGAAGATTTTCAGGTATTATTTTAACTTTTGTTTTAGAGGATTCTACTTTCCAATTATAATCAGGATACCATGATACAGAATGAACAAATATAGTTAAAAGCACATCATATAGAACTCAGTGTTAACAAGGCTTACTTCCCTGGGTATGCTGTAACTTAGGAGTCATTGTGAATTCTTTGCCCTTTCCTTTGTCAGCTTCCCAAAACAGTTTTCTGTTCTACAGAATTTTCTCCAATTTCTGAGTGTAGGAAATCATCTTAGTAATACATACTTTGCTCTTCTAGTGTAATATGCCTTGTCCTTTAAAAAAAAAAAAAGAGAAGCTAAAACAAAATACTTATGATGATGCTCAGATCTAATTCTTCTCTATTCTCATTGATGACCTACCTAGTTTCCTTTATGATAGATATGAAGACTAAAAGATGAAACTATATTATAACACAGTGATGTTTCATTTAATAGATGTCTAAGGATATCAATTTCCTGGTATTTCTGACAACCAATGTAGAAAGACTATAAAACTGAAGAGATTTTGAGACTGGTATCCACTCTAAAATCTGTTTAATGATACATTTCTACTAAAAAGCCAGACCACTAATGTTTTTGAATGATATTTGAGTGCTTTAATTTTAAAAATGGAATAGTTATTAGAAAAGTATGTAAAAGTAAACTGAAAAAATATATCAAATATACTAAATGTATCAGTATTATCACAGGCCTGGATTTGATGCAGACATGCAATTTATTCTTTATACCTATAGGAGAAAACTCTTTAGGAAGCTCTGGAAAATTATCTGGTCCATGTTAGTCATATGCCACGCACCAGTGTGTCTGAGGAAGGTCCGACGACCTAGAGGCCCTGTACCTGATTATAGGTTGAGTTGTTTCATTCCTCATAGCTATTAGTTTATAACCTCCTGGTGTCAAAAATTTTTCTTGCTATAAATCCACTGAATCATTTCAACAACCCCTGGGTTAAAGCTACACGTTCCATATATAAATGGCCTAACAGACTAGTGCAATTAATGTATGAGCCATACATAGTAAAAATAAATGTTATTGTTATGATATCAGGATTTTACAATGCTAACCATGAACTATTACATGTTTTATTCAGTTTTGGCAAAAGAAAATGGAAGACTGAACAAGAGTTCAGTTAGTACTACTAATATATTCATTCTCCAAAAGACCCCAGACTTTTTGTGGGTGGAGGAAATTTTTTATAGAGCAGAGAAAGGGAAAGGGTGTCAATTTCACACACCAATGCCATGTCTTCCTTCAGTCAAGTGCCAAAGTGAATTACAGATTTATTTCCTTTGCTCATTATTTATCATTTCTTCTCTGTCTCTTTGTCTTAACTCCTACTATGGACTGACAAATTCATCAGACTTTTGGATAGCCAATGTCCAGGTAGTATTACTGTGCATTACGTAAAAATATTAGCCAAAATTAGAAGGCTTATAGCTTGTCTTTTAACCTTTAATTTTAGAAATAACAAAGAAAGAGACATGTTCTGTACTGGTTTTTGTTTTCTTTATCCGCATCCTCCTTTACACAAATCTCCTCCTAAGCTAGACCTCTATACTCTTGAAGCCATGATATTTGAAGATTTATAAAATCATCTCTTCTTAGGGAAGTGGCATCATTCATATATATTTGAGAAATGCTGTGATAAGACTGTTATTAGCTCTATGATCATTTTAGTAAGCTATTAATGCTATATGCTGTAGTTGTACTATAACTGAACTATACTATACTATAGTTGAACTATATGCTATAGTTATATATGGAATAAGTAGCATTTCATTTCTAAATTTTCTTTCACTTAAGACTTGTCAAGCCAGTTATTCTTATCAGTGACTAGCTTATGTATTTGTTTATGGTTTTGATTTGCTTTTTTTTGTTGTTTTTTTTTACAGTTATTGCTATTATTTTACATGTGAGCAGGTTGGTCATCTCTGTAATTGATGAAAAATGACATTCTATTTCAATTTTGCTAATAATCATGGGCCAAGAATTGAAATATTTTATAATAAAACCTTAATATATCAGTCATTAAATGAATGACATTATTAATTGACAAATATAATGAAATTGTATAACTATACAGTAATAGATTTTAATATTTCTGGTAAATTTATAGTAATTGTTATATTGAGTTTCACTTTTTTTTTAATGGTAGAAAGAATTTCAACAAAGTTTGGGAGCTATTTACAGTTTTACTTCTTACGTTTTAGAATGGGAAGTTCAATAAGAATAAGAAAACATAGTGTTTAAATTAAAGAAATCTAATTTTTATGCTGTTGACTTACAATAAGCCTCTAGGTTTTAGTCAAATCCATTATTTAATGAAATGTCAAATAAAATTTTTGTTATTTTTGAATAACAACTGCACGTAAGAATGTGTTGTCTCAGAATATTTACTCCCAAAGGTAATCCTTTCGACTGAGAAGGTCATTGGGAATTAGGATCTGAGCTGCTATTAGACTAAACACTTTATCTATTTTTGCAGTATGTTTTATTTGTTGTGATCACTGTGACTGCTCAGATAACATGTCTCCATTTTTATGCTCTGCTTAAATATCTATGTGTCACCTTCTCCATAGAATGTCAGTGGCTGAGCACAGAAATGGAGGAATAAAAATTTTCAGGCCATTCAGATATAGTATTAGTGACTGTAAAAGACTATGTTTGAACTTAGTGATATAAATCAGAGTAAGCAATAGAAGGCAGAAGAAGCTGCATTAGCTAGTGCTTATCTAGTCTAAGATTTACACACCTGGGTGGTCAAGCCGAATGTTAATATCAGACAGTCCAAGATTTGGTAGGAAGACACAGCCAATGCTTAGGCTGGTCCCATTAGATAAAAGAAGGAGGAGAGGAAGGTGGAAGACCTGCCATCTCCTCTGCTCTTTCTCCAACTTGTTTTTTTGGTCAGTATTTTTGGTGAAACTTGAACAAAACAATTTAGTATTTCCTGAAACACATTGATTTCACGAGTCAGCTTCCATTAGTGCAAGGAGAATGAACATTTTCTAGGCTACTAAGTCTTTCATCATGGATCTGAGTTTTGCAAACTCAGAGAACTATCTATGCCTTAATGTATTATTCACCACCAGAAAAAAATAATTTTAAATAAGGGTTTAAACGGAAACAGTTTTGTTCTCCCAATGACAGTTGGGAAACATTTGCCCGGAAATAGTGTATGTTATGACTCCCATTCCCCCATGGCCCATGGTTTTGCCTCGCTGGTTACAACCCTATTATTATTATTTTGCTATGTGCTAATCTACACATGTTTTTGGAACTATTTTGCTACCCTTTAAAAAATGAATATTTAAAAAGTTTCCTTCAAAATGATGATAGTGTTCAATATGACATATAACAATATGATTATTATGATAAGAATAACAACTAGATCTGAACAAATCCAATAAAAAATTACAATCATTTCTTTTCTAAATAATCAAAATCATTTTAATGGTATAGTACCTTTAATAGTTGGTTTAAGGACACATCTGTGATTTTTTTTTTCTCCTACTTGGAGCAATGGAAAAAATGTATGTAGTGCAACCACAATTACTTTCAACCTCATGTTAAAACTAGTCCATGCATTAAAAATGTATAACCTACGTCTTTCCCTTGAGGGAGTGATTATAGATTAGGTTCTGTGTGGCACCTTAAATTCCTCAAGAAACCACTGTTAGTAGATTTTCTTCTAATTTACAGGCTTTTAAACCTACAGGATAGGGAAGCAGCTGCCTTGCTCCTCATATTTTGCTATTTTCCCACTCCTCCATGCTGTGCATTTCTGTTGCATTATGCTGAGAAGAAGTAAAAAGAATCAGCCCAACGATGTCCCTGCCTGTCCAGCTGCTTCCAAGGAGAACTCAACCCTGTTCCAACTCCCAATTGCCCCTCCCCATCACTTCTGTACCTATTAGCGAAGAGGGCGGAGCATCCTCCACATGTTCAGAAAACTGGTTTCTAAAGGGGAAACAGAAGCATAAGAAGACAGCCTGAACTTTCACTGTTTGGAAAAATAAAAATTCTGACTATTTTCTATTTATAACTAAACCAAATGAATAAACATCATTAGCATAAGGATTATTTTATTGCAAATGAGTTATTTATTTATTTATTAAATTTAAAAAACAGTATTCTCTTACACACAAGTAATTTATCACCTGTCTTTGAATATTGTTGAATATTATTACAGGCAGAAAGATTAGAAAAAAGTAGAAAAGAAAGAACTTGCGTGTAAAAGACAACACATGTCAAAGCAGAAAGTTAAAGTAAGGAGACTGAAGAAGGGAGAGAAAAATAAAATCACTATTTAACAAATAAGAGTCATGTTCTAATATCCTGGCATATTGCTCATCACATATCTCTGTCTGACAGATTTTTTTCAGCATAGCTCCTGCTGAATTCTTAGTGTGTACTTAAACATGAATTTTGAACTATGTAAAGTCCATTTTTTGAACTATATAAATTTCAAACAACTTAGGCTAGAAGTTATGCTCCTCTATAAGGTGCCCCTAAGTTTATCGTGTATTTTATGCAGAATTCTCCACCCGAGATTCTTTTATCTCTATCTTTGCAAATACAAATTTTACCTGAGTTTCGAAGTTCTAATAAAATACCTCTTGTAACACTGAGATTTCCTTGACCCTTGAAATTTTCTTGGTATTTTTCTCTGCCCTTACTATCCTCAATGGAGTAAGGAAAAGACAGAAGGTAGGAAGAAAGCTTCTATTTCTCTGAATATTATAGGATTTTCACCTCTTCTGGAGCTGAAATGGGCTGAACTGCTGAATTACTATTACTGACTTAAAGCCTGTATTAGAATATAAACATTTAAGATAATGTTCTGGTATGATAAATCTTCTTATTAGGGATGGTTTAAATAGGTGATGGAGATTAAAGAGGGCACTTGTGATGAGCACCAGGTGGTATATGGAATTGTTTTTGTTGTTGTTGTTGTTTTGATGTATGGAATTGTTTAATCACTATATTGTACACCTAAAACTAATAGAATAGTTCACATTAACTAACTGGAATTAAAATAAAAACTTAAAAATATCTCCCTACTACTCAGTGATCATACCCCGTGTTGCTCATAGTAAGTGCCCATCCAACGTAGAGTAATTACACAATATGTTTTTGAAAAATAACAGGCAGGGACGCCTGGGTGGCTCAGTTGGTTAAGCAACTGCCTTTGGCTCAGGTCATGATTCCGGCGTCTTGGGATCGAGTCCCGCATCGGGCTCCTTGCTCTGCGGGGAGCCTGCTCCTCTCTCTGCCTCTGCCTGCCTCTCTGCCTGCTTGTGTTCTCTCTCTGTTAAATGAATAAATAAAATCTTTAAAAAATAAAAAAAAGAAAAAAAAGAAAAATAACAGGCAAATCTTCATATTTATTTCTTAAATATCTTTTTTTAGTAGGCTTTCAAAAATTTTTATTCCCTTAGTATTTCATTTGAACTATTGTGATGAATTTTCAACTTGCCTGAAGAGGATGATAAAATAGTTTCCCCATCAATGTACTTCCCTCCCTTTCTACCAACTTAGGAATCATTGTGGTCAATGATACCATGGGGTGGGGTTAAATGGAGACTCTTTATGGAAGATTATGAAATCTATAGTTAGGAGAGCTGATCTAAAATTCAGCGTTACGGGGATGCCTGGTTGGTTCAGTCAGTTAAGCATCTACCTTAGCCTCAGGTCACTATCCCAGGATCCCGGGATCTCATACCCCATCGGGCTCCTTGCTCAGTGGAGAGCCTGCTTCTCCTCTGCTTGCTCTGCCTCTCTGCCTACCCCTCTGTCTGCTACTCCCCCTGCTTGTGCTCTCTTGTTCCCTCTCTGACAAATAAAGAAAATTCTTAAAAATAAAATAAAATAAAATTTAGTCTTATGTTAAGGATTAATAAAATGGAGTACTTGAGATTATATAATCATAATCTCAAGTATGAGATCATACTTTCAGATCTCTGGAAGTAGATCTGGTACTATGTTTATCACAAATGACAATTTGTCTCTCAAGTCTCCAATCAATAGGGAAAAGTAAGATGAAGATAGGATCATCTCATTCAAGGTCCTACGTAGTGACATGGAATGGGAAAAAATGTAAAACATTAAATATTTTATGAGACTCTAATCTTCTCTATGTACTAAGTAGTGGGATCTGATCTAATCAATTCTAATAAAACTGATGCATTTGCCACCCACAATTTCTGTTACAATTATTAAGGTGCACAGGGTTTTATTAGGACTCATAACTATCCTTTAGTTCTATATTTTCATGTTGTGGTAGCCACTGTTGGTGATCTAAACTTCCTTTTTTCTGGCTGAAATAACTGCAGTGTTTGGGAGCACCTGGGTGGCTTAGTAGGTTGGGCATCTGCCTTTAGCTCAAGTCATGATCCCAGGGTCCTGGACGGAGTCCTGTATTGGGCTCCCTGCTCAGTGGAGAGTCTGCTTCTCCCTCTCCTTCCACTCCTTCCCCTGCTTGTGCTGTTTGTCTCTCAAAGAGAGAGAGACATTTGACAGAGCGAGATCACAATTAGGCAGAGAGGCAGGCAGAACAAGAGGGGGAAGCAGGCTCCTCGTTGAGAAGAGAGCATGTTGTGGGGCTTGATCCCAGGACCCTGAGACCATGACCTGAGCCGAAGGCAGAGGCTTTAACCCATTGAGCCATCCAGGCGCCCCTAAATAAAATCTTAAAAAAAATAAATTAAAAAAAAATTGCTGCATTTTTCTGGAATTTGTCAGATACTGAACAATAATTTCCAGAGAATGAATTCCTTGCACTAATGATTGGTTTAGGGATGATTATATGACCACATCTGGCAAAGAAATATAAGGGGAATTTTTACTGGCAGAGAGAACTTCTGCAAAATATTTATTTAAGAGAGAGAACTGCTATGCAAGCTGTCTCACCATACTTCATCTCACACCTCTTTCTTGGTTTGAGATATTTTTATATGGCTTAGAGATGCTATAAGGCATTTTGTAACCATGGGGAGAAGGTCAAGAGCTCTGCAGAGAAGCTGACCCAGATTCCTGACATTATTGATCCATCCACAAAACAAACTCTGGAACTTCTGATCTATGTATAGCTATACTAGGATAACTATATATGTATAATACATCGTTTATACCTAAGGCTTACTTAAAATACCTAATATATTTGCAGAAAAAATATAATTGACACAAATAGCAATTTTAATATGGCTACATTGTCATATAAATGGTCATCGCATGAAAGAGTATTTAAGACTACTTGAAATAATCTGTAGCTTCTTGGCAATAGTGTGATTAACATTTAGAAGCCATATCTACTATAGTATAAACAAGATATGACATCTTTAAAATACTAAAGCCAAATAAAAAGCATGCTAGTTGATATCTATAGAAGGGTAACCACTTAACCAAGAGCAGTGGCCTGACTCTAATGCTGGCTCTTTACCACTATTTTCAATACAACTTCAAGCTCAGGGGGCATGTGGTCTGCCTTTCCAGTTATTCATAATGAAGAGTTGCCAAAAAATGTGTCAGTTCATGACTAAGATGGCTAGCTTTTCAAACTCTGGTATCAGTTTTTTTCACACTGCCTGACCATTATGAGTAAGTACATTTGTGTTACCGGTGTTAATGACTGAGGACTGAAGGGGTCTTGAGAGACAAAGGTCTTATAAGATTTTTCATTTAAGCAAATGACTTATATCACAGAGAAGATTAAAGCTTATTGTTTCAGATTAGAATTTATTGTTAAAGATTTCAGCCTTTATTTCAGATGACTTAAAGTAGGCATCACATATTAAGAGTGGTGGGTGAACATGGAGGCAAGGAAGCCAAATATAATAAAATGGATTTCAAAAGTGTGTATAAGAAAGGACTTTGAGTATGGTTACTATATATGGAAGAGTTAGAAGAAAATAAATCACTTTTTTAAAATTTGGAATTATTGGGCGCCTGGGTGGCTCAGTTGGTTGAGCAACTGCCTTCAGCTCAGGTCATGATCCCGGAGTCCCGAGATCGAGTCCCACATCGGGCTCCCAGCTCCATGGGGAGTCCGCTTCTCACTCTGACCTTCTCCCTTCTCATGCTCTCTCTCACTCTCTCTCTTTCCAAATAAATAAATAAATAAATAATCTTTTAAAAAAATAAATTTTGGAATTATTATAGGTGCACAGGTAGTTGCAAAGATAGTGAAACAGGTCCCGTGTATTCTTCCCCCAATTTCCCCAATGGTAATGTTTGCTTAACTGTAGTACAAGATCAAAACCAGGATTCTGACACGGGGACAAGTGTGTGTATGGTTCTATACCACTTTATCACAAATGGAGCTCACCACTGCAATCAAGATAACCAGCTATTCCATCACCACAAAGATTTCCCTCATGTTACCCCTTTGCAGTCATGCTCACACCTTACTCTCCTATCTCTATATTTCTGTAATTTCAAATATTTTATAGAAATACAGTTCTTCAGTATGTCACCTTTATGGGTTTTCTTCTTTCACATGGTATGCCTAATACACTTCTCTGGAAATGCATCCAAGCTGTTGTGTACATTAATAGCCAATTCTTTTTCTTTGCCCAGTATCGTTTCATGACATGGATGATCACCATTTGTTTGACCATTTGCTCACTGAAGAACATCTGAGTTGTCTTAGGTTTTTGGAAAAACTATTTTGGCTGTTACAAAGGTGTTATAATCATTTATCTATAAATTTTTATATGAATGTACATTTTAATTTCTCTGGGATAAATGTCCAGAAATATGAGTGCTAGACCAACTGGAAGATACATGTTTAGTTTTTAAAGAAACTGACAAAGTGTTTTCCAGAATAGCTGTACAATTTTGCATATTTTAATGTGGTTTTCATTTGCATTTTCCTGATAATTAGTGATATTGAGCACCTTTCATGGACCTGCTGGCCATTTTTGTATCCTATTTGGAAAAAAGTCTATTCAAGTCTTGTGCCAATTTTTTTTAAAATTTATTTATTTATTAACATATAATGTATTATTTGCCCCAGTGTACATGTCTGTGAATCATCAGGCTTACACATTTCACAGCATTTACCATAGCACATATCCTCCCCAATGTACATAACCCTACCCCCTCTACCTCTCAGCCACCCTTAGTTTATTTCGTGAGTTTAGGAGTCTCTTATGGTTTGTCTCCTTCCCCATCCCATCTTGTTTCATTTCTCTTCCCCATCCCCCCATGACTCCCCGCCCTGCCTCCCAAACTCTTCATATCAGAGTGATCATGTGATAATTGTCTTTCTCTGACTGACTTATTTCGCTTATCTTGTGCCAATTTTTAATTCGATTTTCATTTTCTCACTTATTGAGTTGTATGAGTTTCTTACATATTTTGGATATTAAGTCCTTATCAAAATTATAGCTTGCAAATATTTTTTCCCATTCTATAGGTTGCCTTTTAATTTTTAAAAAAATGTTTATTTTTTACTTTGATGTCCCACTTGTTTATTTTAGCTTTTGTTGCTTATGTTTTTGGTGTTATATCAAAAAAAAAAAAATCATTGCATGTCTGTGTGTGCTTGATAAGAATGTGTATTTCATTACTGTTGGAAGGCATGTACTTTGTATATCTATTAGGTCTGTTTGTTCTATAGTATGGCCCAAGTCCAACATTTCCTTATTTGATTTTCTGTCTGACCAGTGTATCCATATTAAAAATGAGGTATTAAAGTCCCTTATTAATATTGTATTATAGTCAATTACTTCCTGAAGATCTGTTAGTATTTGCTTAAAATATTTAGGTCCACTAATGTTGTATGCTTTTATATTTAGCATTGTTATAGTCTCTTGAAGAATCAACCCCTCTATTATTCTACAACAATCTTTTTGTCACTTGTTACAGTTTTTGACTTGACATCTATTTTGCCTGCTCTCTCTTGGTTTTTATTTGTATAAAATATCTTTCCTGAGCTTTCACTTTCAGCCTTAGTGGTCCTTTAAGCTGAAATGAATCTCTTATAGGCACCATGTATTTAAGCTCCATTTGTTTTGTTTTGTTTTCTTTTTTTCCATTCAGCCACTCTATGTCCTTTGATTGGAGAATTTAATACCTTTACATTTAAAGTAAATATTGCTAGGTAAGGGCTTACTATTGCCATTTTGTTAATTGTTTTCTGGCTGTTTTGATTTTTTCCTTTCTTCTTCTCTTGATGTCTTCTTTTGCAAATCCATAATCTTCCATAGTGGGATACATTGATTTCCTTCTTCTTATCTTGTGTTGTATCTACTGTGAGTTTTTGTTTTATTTTGAGGCTTACTGAAAACATTTGTAGATACTACAGTCTATTTTACCCTGATAACAACTTTAACTTTGCATAAAAAATCCTACCCTTTCATTCTTCCCCCACATTTTATGTTTTTGATGTCACACTATATCTCCTTACCTTGTGTATTCATTAACAAATTATCTTAGATATAGCTATTTTTAAAACATTAGTCCCTTCAGGGGCACCTGGATGACTCAGCTGATAAAGTGTCTATCTGTGGCTCAGGTCATGATCTTGGGGTTCTGGGATGTAGTCTGGTGTCCGATTCACTGATGAACAGGGAGTCTGCCTCTTCCCCTACTCATATTCTGTCCCCTCCACTCTCTTTCAAATAAATAAATAAAAAATCTTAAAAAAAATAGTCTCACAACTTTTATATTAAAGTGGTTAGTACATCAATATTTTATGGTAATAGAGTATTCTGAATCTGACTATATACTTGCCTTTACCAGAGTGCTGTTTATTTTCATGTATTAATGTTACTAGGTAGCATTTTTTGTTTCAGTTTAAAGAACTTTGAACATTTTTTCTAAGCCAGGGTAGTGGTAGTGAACTTTATCAGCTTTTCTTTTTAGGAAAAGTCATTATCTCACCTTAATTTTCTTTTTTTTTTTTAAGTTTATTTATTTATTTGATAGAGAGATCACAAGTTGGCAGAGAGACAGCTAGAGAGAGAGGGGGAAGCAGGCTCCCTGCTGAGCAGAGAGCCTGATGTGGGGCTTGATGCCAGGACCCTGATATTATGACCTGAGCCAAAGGCAGGGGCTTTAACCCACTGAGCCACCCAGGCGCTCCTCACCTTAATTTTCTGAAGGACAACTTTGCTGAATAAAATATTCTTGATTTGCAGTTTCATTCTTTTAGCAGGTTGACTCTTATGTCCCATTCTTTCCTGGCCCACGGTCTCTGCTGAGAAATGCACTGATAGCCTTATTGGTTTTCCTATGTATGAGATAAATATTTTTTTCTACTACTATTTTTTTTAATTCTTACTCTGTCTTTGATTTTGGACAATTTTATTATAATATGTCTTGGGGAAGATTGTTTTAAATTGAGATTTAGGCATCAATTATTAGCTTCATGAACATGTGTGTCCAAATCTCTTCTCAGGTTTGGGACATTCTCAGCCATTCTTTCTTTTTTAAAATTACTTATTGTTATTAATTTTTAAAATTTTAATTTCAGTATAGTCAACATATAGTGTTATATTAGTTTCAAGTGTACAATATAGTGATTCCACAATTATATGCATTATTCAGTGCTCATCATAAGTGTCCCTCTAGTCCCCTTCACCTATTTCACCCATCTTGTCACCTCCCCTCTGGAAACCATCGCTTTGGTTTTTACAGTTAAGTTTTTAGTTTCTCTTTCTGTTTTTCCTTGTTTGTTTTGTTTCTTAAATTCCACATATGAGTGAAATCATATGGTATTTGTCTTTCTCTGAGTGACTTATTTCACAGCATTGTACTCTCTTATTGTTCACAGCATTGTACTCTATGTTGTTGCAAATGGCGAATGGAAAGCTATTTATAATATATATAAAATATATTATATATATAATCTCACCTCTTCTTTCTTCATTCATCTATCGAAGGACTCATTGGCTGCTTCCATTGTTTGGCTATTGCAAATAATACTGTAAGAAACAGTGGTGCATATATCATTTCAAATTTGTGTTTTCATATTTTTTGGTTAAATACCCAGTAGTGGAATTACTTTATAATATTGTAGTTCTATTTTTAACTTTTGAGGAAACTCCATACTGTTTTTCACAGAGGCTGCACCAGTTTGCATTCCCACCAACAGTGCACAAAGATTCATTTTTCTTTACATCCTTGCCAACACTTGTTGTTTCTTGTGTTTTGATTTTAGCCATTCTGATGGGTGTGAGTTGATATCTTATTGTGGTTTTGATTTTCATGTCCCTGAGAATGAGTGATGTTGTGCATCTTTTCATGTGTCTGTTAGCCATCTGTGTGTCTTCTTTCTTGAAATGTGTTTTCATGTCTTCTGCCCAGTTCAATTGAATTATTATTATTATTATTATTATTACTTTCGTGTTGAGTTATATAAGTTCTTCGTATATTTTAGATGCTAACTCTTTATTGGATATATCTTTTGCAAATATCTCCTTCCACTCAGTGGTTTATCTTTTAGTTTTGTTGATTGTTTCCTTTGCTGTGCAGTTTTTTATTTTGATGTAGTCCCAATGGTTTATTTTTGCTTTGTTTCCTTTGCCTCATTAAACAGCTAGAAAAATGTTGCTATGGTCAGTGTCAAATAAATTACTGCCTGTGCTCGCTTCAGGGATTTTTATGATTTCAGGATACACATTAATCCATTTTGAGTTTATTTTTGTGTGTGGTATAAAAAAGTGATCCAGTTTCATTCTTCCACATGTAGCTGTCCAGTTTTAACAGCCACCATTTGTTGGAGAGATTGTCCTTTTTCCCATTTCGTGTTCTTGCCTCCTTTGTCAAAGATTAATTGACCATATAATTGTGGGTTTATTTTGAGACTTTCTGTTCTGTTCCAAAAATCTATGTTTCTATTTTTGTGGCAGTACCATACTGTTTTTGATTACTAGAGATTTGTAGAATATCCTGAAATCTGGGATTATAATACTTCCAGTTTTGTTGTTCTTTTTAAGATCCCATTGGCTATTCAGGGTCTTTTGTGGTTCTATAAAATTTTAGGATTATTTGTTCTAGTTCTGTGAAAAATGTTCTTCATATTTTGATAAGGATTGCATTAAATCTATAGATTGTTTTGCATAGTATGAAAATTTTAACGATATTTGTTCTTTCAATCCATGTGCATGGACTATCTTTCCATTTGTTTCTTCTTTATTTTCTTTCATCAGAGTTTTTCTTTCACCTCTTTGGTTAAGTTTCTTCCTAGATATTTTATTATTTTTGGTGCAATTGTAAATAAGATTGTTCTCTTAATTTCTCTTTCTGCTATTTCATTATTGATGTATAGAAATGCAACAGGTTTCTGTACATTGATTTTGTATCCTGCAACTCTTACAGAATTCATTTATCCATTCTAGTAGTTTTTTTTAATGGAATTAAGGTTTTCTATATTTGGTATCATGTCATCTGCAAGTAGTGAAAGTTTTACTTCTTCCTTACCAATTTGGATGCCTTTTATTCCTTTTTCTTGTGTGATTGCTAAGGGTACGACTTCCATTAGTGTGTTAAGTGAAGTGACGGTGGATAGTCTTATCTTTTTCCTGATCTTAGGGGAAAAGCTCTCAGTTTTTCTACCATTGAGTATGATGTTAGCTGTGGATTTTTCATATATGGCTTTATTATGTTAAGGTATGTTTCCTCTAAATCTACTTTGTTGAGAGTTTTTGTCATGAATGGATGTTGCACTTTGCCAACTGTTTTTTCTGCATCTAGTGAAATGATTATTTGGTTCTTATCCTTTTTCTTGTTGATGTTTGTATCATGTCTATTGATTTGTGAATATTGCATCTGGGGAATAAATCACACTTGATCATGGTGAATTATTTGTTAAATTTATTATTGGGTTCTGTTTGTTAATATTTTGTTGAGGACTTCTGCATATATGTTCTTCAGAAATACTTGTCTCTGGTCTATAATTCTCTTTTCTTGTAGTGTCTTTATTTGGTTTTGGTATCAGGATAATGTTGGCCTCCTAGGATGAATTTGGAAGCTCTCCTTTCTTTTTTTTTTTTTTTTTGGCATAGTTTGAGAAGAATAGGTATTAACTCTTCTTTAAGCATTTGGTAGAATTCACCTATAAAGCTGTCTGGGCTTAGACTTTTTTCATTGGGTGCTTTTTGGTTACTGATTCAGTTTCATTGCTGGTAGTCAGTCTGTTCAAATTTCCTATATCTTTCTGACTCAGTTTTGGGACATTATATGTTTCTGGGAATTTATTCATTTCTTCTATGTTGTTCAACTTATTGACATAAAATGTTTCATAATATTCTTTTATAATCCTTTATAATTTTTTGGTGTTGGTTGTTATTTTTCCTCTTTCATTTGTGATTTTCTTGATTGAATCTTCTCTCTTTTTTTCAAAGGAACAACTCTTGGTTTCATCGTTCTGTCTTGTTGCTTTTTTCAGTTTCTATTTTGTTTATTTCTGCTCTAATCTTTATTACTTCCTTTCTTCTACTGATTTGAGGTATTATTTGTTCTGCTTTTCCGAGCTCCTTAGGTGAAAGTTTAGGTTGTTTATTTTAGATTTTTCTTGCTTCTTGAGGTAGTCCTTTATTGCTACATACTTCCCTCTTAGGATAACTTTTGCTTCAACCCAAAGATTTTGGACAATCATACTTTCATTTTCATTTGTGTCCATGTAGTTTTTTATTTCTTCTCTGATTTCTTGGTTGATCCATTCATTGTTTAGTGGCATACTATTTAGCCTCCATCTATTTGTGCTCTTTCCAGACTCTTTTCTTGTTGACTACTAGTTTCACAACATAATGGTCAGAAAAGATGCATGATATAACTTCAATCCTTTTGAATTTCTTAAGACTTGTTTTGTGATCTAATTTGTGTTCTATTCTGGAAACTATTTCATGTGAACTTGAAAAAGATGTGTATTGTGCTGTTTTAGGATGGAATATTCTGAATATATCTGGTCCAATGTGTAATTCAAAGCCGCTGTTTTCTTGTTGATTTTCTGTGTGGATAACCCATCCATTGATGTTAGTGGGGAGGTAAAATTCCCCTATGATTATTGTATTATATCAATTACTTCCTTTATGTTAGTTATTAACTGTTTTATGTATTAGTCTAAATATATGATCCCAATACATGTACCCAAATTCCCATGGTGGGTGCATAATTATTTACAATTGTTACATCTTCTTATTACATTGTTTCCTTTATGATTATATAGTATCCTTCTTTGTCTCTTATTACAGCCTTTGTATTAAAGTCTATTTTGTCAGAGGGATCATGGGTGGCTCAGTTTGTTAAGCATCTGCCTTCACCTCCTAGGATCCTGGGATTGAGCCCTGCATCAGGCTCCCTGTTCGATAAGGAGTCTGCTTCTCTATTTCCCTCTGCCCCTCTCCATGCTCATGCTCTCTCTCTCAAATAAATAAAATAATTAAAAAAAAAAATAAAGTCTATTTTTTTCAGAAATCAGTATTGCTACCCTGGTTTTCTTTTCACTTCCATTTGCAAGATAAATGATTTTCATTCAATTACATTCCATCTGCAGATGCTTTAGGTCTGAAATGAATTCCTTATAGGCAGCATATAGATCAGTTTTGCTTTTTTTAAACCATTATGTCACACTATGTCTTTTGATTGGATTATTTAGTCCATTCAAATTCAAAATAATTATTGGTAGGTATGCACCTATTGCCATTTTGTTACTTGTTTTATGGTTATTTTTGTAGTTCTTTTTTTTTTTCTTCTTCTCTTGCTCTCTTCTCATGCTTTCTGGATTCTTTTAGTGAAATACTTGAATTCCTTGCTCTTTATTTTTTGCATATCTGTTACTGGTTTTTGATTTGTGGTTACCATTCAGTTTGTATATAACATCTTATGCATATAGCAGTCTATATTAAGTTTATGGTCCCTTATGTTTGAAGCCATTCTTTACTTCTCTCCCCTTATATTTTAGGTATATGGTATCATACTTTACATCCTTTTATTTTGCAAACCCCTTGACTAATTTTTATGGATATACTTATTTTTACTTCTTTTGTGCTTCCTACTTTTCTTACTCCTACTTCTGGTTTTTCCTTTACAATCAAAGTGTCCCTGTTTACATTTCTTTTAGGGCTGGTCATGAAGATTGTTTAGTGGTTTTAGTGATCATGAATTCCTCTAACTTTTGTTTGGGAAATTCTTTATCTCTTCTTCAATTCTTAATGATAGCCTTGCTGGATACCATTTTCTTGGCTAATTTTTTTTTCTTTCAGTATTTTGAATATATCATGTCTTTCTTTTGGCCTGCAGTTTCTACTGAAAACTCAGCTTCTAGATTTATGAGGTTGACTTTGTATGTACTTTATTTCTTTTCCATTACTGCTTTTACAATTCTCTCTCTACCAATACTTTCTGCCATTTTAGTGTGTCTTGGTGTGGACCTCCCTGTGTTAATTTTTTTGGGGGCTGTCTGTGCCTCTTGGATCTGAATATATCTCTCCTTCCTCAGATTTGACAAGTTTTCAGCTATTATTTAATCACATAAAATTTTCACCCTCTTTCTCTCTCTTCTCCTCCTAGGATACCTGTAATATGAATGTTATTATACTTGCTGGTGTCATTACTGAGTTATCTAAGTCTATTTTCATTTTTTTTCCTTTGTTCACCTTGTTGCTTTCCATTACTCTATTCTCCAGGTCACTAATCTATTCTTCTGTTTCATCTGGTCTGCTATTTATTCAATCTAGTGTATTTTTAATTTCAGTTTATTGAGTTTTTAATCTCATTGGTTCTTTTTCATATTTTCTATCTCTTTGTTAAGCATCTTGTTGAGTTTCTCCACTCTTTTCTTAAGTAGAGTAAGTATCCTTATGATCATTACTTTGAATTCGCTATTAGGATATTATTTATCTCTTTTCATTTAGATATCTTGCTATGATTTTCTCCTGTTTTTTCATTTGGAACATTTGCTAACCCTGTCTCTTCATTTTTGTCTAACTCTGTGTCTGTTTTTATGTGTTAGGAAAATCAGCTATGTCTCTTGCCTCTTAAAAGTAGTGGCTTTATGAAGAAGAGGTTCTGTAGTGCTTTGCATTACAATGTCTCCTGTTCACAAGAATCTTGTACTTTGGGATGTCTTATATGTGTGTTGTGTGTGCCTACTATTGTGGCTGAAGCATATTTACCTTCAGAAAAGTCATCTGCAATGACTCTTTTTGCCTGTTTTGTGGGAAGCACCAGTTGTTAGTGGGCCAGTGCAAGGTTGCCTTGGGCTTGAGTTCAGTCAGACCAGGCATTTGCCAGAGATGTGGTAGGGCCAAATTGTAGGGCACTTACCTTCTGTTGTGACCTGAAAAGCTTTCATTGGTGGGCAGGGCTTGCATCCAGACCAGATATCTGCCCCTAGGACAGGGCTGGGACAGCAGTCAGACTGGTGTATGGTTATCTTCCCCTTTCCCTGTATCAGGAGTCACTTTGGAGTGGTGCTTACCCTTTGGGGCCTTTGTGCACCACCAAGCTTATGACACTTTCTTGGATGGTCTCAGGTGTGTTAAAAGGGTCAAGTCTGCAAGAAAAGACAGGTAATATGTGAAGTGTTAGGAAGGTTTGTGTAAGTCTTCTATGAGAGGAGACCTTCAGAAAAGTCCTTCCACAGGGTTGGAGGGGGTGGATCCACAAAAGAACTTGAGGGCAAGGGTATGGTTCCAGCAAGGTCCACTGGTCCACTGCAGGAGGAGACCTGCAGCTACTCAAAACTCCTGCCAAGGCCAGCCTGGTTGGAGGTCGTGGATCTACAGAAGTATGTGAGGGCAGAGTACACTGTTAGCAAGTTGTATGGACAGTGTTGTCTCTGAGCTGGTTCCCACAGTTGTTCATTTATCTAGGCTGTGGGTTGAGGGAGGAAATTGGTGTCTGCCAGCTCTTTTGTTCCTGGAAAAGTCTCCCAAAGATCCCTGCCCCTCCAGCACACACTCTGAGGTTCATAAACAAATCTTCCTGTATACCCAAAATATTTTCCAAACTTCTGCTTCTATGGTGTATCTTCTAGGGGCTGTTTGTTGTGCTAGCTCTTTAAGGGTAGGGACTCAGTTTCCTCTTGCCCTCCTGGATCTCTAAGAGCTAAGTCCACTGAGTTTTAAAATACAGGGTGTTAAGTCCTACTAATTTCATGAACTCTAAAAATTATGTCGCTCTGGTTTTCAAATCCAAATGTTGTGGGGATTTGTCTTCCTTGTGTTGATTCCCCACACCTGGGCTGTCTGGTGTGAGAGTTTCTTTCCTTCCTCACTCCACACCTGAGGTGTCCTTCTTCCAGTGGATAGTCCTCCATTTCTTTGGGACCAGTTACTGGAGAGATATCATATTCCTTTGGTGAAGCCATGTTTCCCTGATTCTCTATGATCCCTGTAGCTGTAGCTTTTGACAGGTATTTCTGAATTTTAAGAAGCAGTTACCTCTTTCACACTTAATGGACTGACTTCAGTAGGAAAAGATCTTCACTTGTGAGTGAAGCTGGTGCTTGCTATGCTTAGTGCAGGACACCCAGTGTGGGAACAAATGACAGGACCAGGTCAGGAAGTCATGGTGACTTACTGGCCCAGACCATTAGGTCCACAGAATCAAAACCTGTGTGGTCCTGGGAAAATGCTGTAGGAGACTGTTTAGGTGCATCTAGGTCCAGCAGTTTGGGATCAGGGAAAACAGTAGTAGTGGCTGTAGTCAGTGGATGTGCATAAGTTCAGCTGTGGGGACCAGCTGCAATGCTTGTGTAGTAACCAGGTCTTGTTGCGAACACACATATAGTACCAAGAACCATGGCAGGCAGCAAGGGCTAGGGCCACCTGTGGGTCACATTGTTATAGGAGCCCTGGATGCCAGTATGTACTATCATGGCTGCTGGGTCTTTCCATGAGTACATAGCAGTAAAGATTGGTGCCAGGGATCTAGGTAAGGGTGTGTAGGTGCACAGCTGTAGAGCCTAGGTACAGGTGAGTGTAGTGGTGCAGCAAGTGATAAGACAGGGCAAAAGATGATGAAATCTCTAGGGAGTCTGTGGTGGCTCTGCTGGCTCTGCTGGCTATTGATTTCTTCAGTGGCAAAAGCTGCTAGGGCTATCTTCAGAGCATGTCATTGGAAACCCTGTTACCCTCACTGCATGACTGACATTGGTAGTCCCTACTTTTATTCTTTGTTCTTAGTACTCATTATATGTCTCAGCTTTACCATTTTTTAGGTGGGATGAAACCAAAGTGAATACTTTGTGAGGTACCCCTAATAGCTGGGGAAGTTGCTCATTCACGCTACTCTTCCTTTCCTAGTGAGAAAAGCCCTTGCACTGGGGCTTTCCCTCTTTGCAATATGAAGTCCTGGACTTGGGGATGGTATGATATAGACAAAATGAAGCTCTTCTTTTCCCCTATTTTGTGCTGTTATTCTCAAGTTTTTCGTTTGTTTCAGCATGTTGCCAAAGTTCTTAAGTAGGCTCCAGAGCACTCTCAGAACTGATTTTGTGTATAGATGTGTAAGTATTGACCTTTGTGTGAGAATGTAGGCTGGGGTCTCCTACTTTGCTATGTTGGAAACCTCATTCTCCTCCATCCATTTCTAATGGAATTTCTACCTCTATTTGGGGGTATTGCAGATGCTCTAAGTGTCATTTTGAGCGTTGAAGTTGTTAAGAAATAAGCTTACCTTCCTAATGATTACTACTCACTAAATAGTGACTTGAAGAAACATTGATGATGGAGACAAGATTTGGAAGGAACCTGAATCCTTGAATCAGCTAATAGAAGTTTGGTTACTAAAAATCTACACTGTACTGCTCAAATAATGAGAAAGAAATTCCACTGAGACTTATCCTCTTACCCAATTACAGGGCCTACAGAAACTATTGCAATTAGTAGCCATATAATCTCACAATTCTCATATTTTTCTGATGAATCTGAAGCTCCAGGAAGTAGATAGACATAGCAAAATAGAAAGAGCATAGCTTAGCTTTCATAAAGTTAATGTTTTTTCTGTTACTTTAAATTATTTTTATAAAGTTAAGTAGGATTTATTCTCCAAAGCAGATAATACAATACTATAGGCATTATGAGCATTCAACAATTTTGATCTACTAAGTGAGCTAAGGTGTAAGGAAGTTTACATGAGTAGTATATAAACACAAGTAGCTAAATAAATACAGTAGATTTTTCTTGAGTGTGGCTATAAAATGTATTATCTTATTCTCTAGGAAAGAACACAAATCACTATTATTTTCTATCTAAATGTTACAGTCCGTTCCAACTGGAGAAACTTCAGTAAGGGAAGATCTCTACAGCCCAGTTCTATGAAGGGTGATCCTTATTGTCTTTCAGGAAGAATAGAGCCCAATGCTGAAATAGTTTATCTCTTTCCCAGTCTTTAAATATGTATGAAGGATAGGTGTTTGTTTTGATATACTGGATCACTGGTGTTAATATTTAAGTAGTTCCTCTTTTATTACTAAAGTAACGCTTCATTAATATGTGAAATATAACATCACCTTTGATCATATTGTTTTAGTCTATTTGGCTGCAGGCTTAGTGTGACAGTCCTGCATCAATTTACATAGTGAAGATTATTTTTTGCTGTTGAAGGGGACTAAAATTTCATGTTTAAGCATAGATTTTTTTTCAAAAAATAAGAGAAAATGGTTAGGATCCATAGATTTCAAATGGTTGTTAGATATGAAATATGCTGGTATGTCTGAAGATCCTTTTCTTTGATTAAGATATACATATCAGCTTCTTCTTAATTATAAGAGATCATCATTAAACTGACAAAGATTGAAAACTGATGTTCTCAAACTGTTTCAGGATTAGTACTATTTAACAACTTTCTATCAGAAAGGCAAACCCCGCAGTATTACTCATATGCCTTTTCTTAACCTTTATTTTTTTTTATTGAAGTCTAATTAACATACAGTGTTATATTAGTTTCAGGTGTACAATAGTAATTCAACATTTCTATACATTGCCAAAGTTCATCACAGTAAGTATACTCTTAATTCTCTTTATCTATCTTAATCTTTTTCATGAGAAAACTTCTGCATTTAACTTTTTATTATGAAAAACTTCAAACATATACAAAAAGGTAATGAATAGTATAACTAATCCCCAAGTATCAATTTATGGCCAATATTGTTTCATTTGTATTCCCACCCATTTCTCCTCTCCCAAAATTAATTTGAAGTAAATCCAAGGTGTCATAAGAATTTCTTAAATCAGGGCCCCTGGGTGGCACAGTTGGTTGAGCGACTGCCTTCGGCTCAGGTCATGATCCCGGAGTCCCGGGATCGAGTCCCACATCGGGCTCCCAGCTCCATGGGGAGTCCGCTTCTCACTCTGACCTTCTCTCTCTCACTCTCTCTCTTTCCTAATAAATAAATAAATAAAATCTTTAAAATAAAAAAAAAAAGAATTTCTTAAATCAAAATCTTAAGGAGGTTTAGAATTATGGTGAATAACAAAGACTATTAGAAGAAAGTCAAAAGAAAATATATATATATATATGTCTTCCACAATAATATCGTTTGAGTGTGTATACATATTGAATGTTTACTGTTTCCCTTCCTTAGAATAATTGATTGGGAATAATTATCACTTTGTAGCCTACTATAATTCATAATGATTATTAATTTTACCTCAGCCATTTACTAATATAATTAGTTAAGAAATATATTGCAAGATAAATCTTGCCATTCTGGAACTCACATATAGAAAGATACATAGACATGGATAAGAAAATAACAGTGATGATAAGCCGTATATCAAATACATGCTGCAACTTTTAAAAATTCAAAGATAAACTCAAAATGGATGAAAGACCTCAACTATCAATCTATCAAAATCCTAGAGGAGAACATAGGCAGTAACTTCTTCGACAACAGCCACAGCAACTTCTTTCAAGACATGTCTCCAAAGGCAAAGGAAACAAAAGTGAAAATGAACTTTTGGGACTTCATCAAGATAAAAAGTATCTGCACAGCAAAGGAAACAGTTAACAAAACAAAGAGACAACCCATGGAATGGGAGAAGATATTTTCAAATAACACTACAGATAAAGAGCTGATATCCAATATCTATAAAGAACTCCTCAAACTTGACACCCCAAAAAAGATAATCATGTCAAAAAATGGGCAGAAGACATGAACATACCCGTCTCCAAAGAAAGGTTACAAATGGCTAACAGACACATAAAAAATGTTCATCGTCATTAGCCATCAGGGAAATTCAAATCAAAATCACACTGAGATACCACCTTACACCAGTTAGAATAATCAAAACTAATAAGACAGTAAACAACAAATGTTGGAGAGGATGTGGAGAAAGGGGAGTTCTCTTACACTGTTTGTAGGAATGCAAGTTGGTGCAGCCACTTTGGAAAACACTGTGGAGATTCCTCAAAAAATTAAAAATGGAGCTACCTTATGACCCTGCAATTGCACTACTGGGTATTTACCCTAAAGATACAGATGTAGCAAAAAGAAGGGCCATCTGTACCCCAATGTTTATAGCAGCAATGGCCACAATCACCAAACTGTGGAAAGAGCCAAGATGCTCTTCAATAGATGAATGGATAAATAAGATATGGTCCATATATACAATGGAATATTACACAGCCATCAGAAAGGATGAATACCCAGCTTTTGTATCAACATGGACGGGACTGGAGGAGATTATGCTAAGTGAAATAAGTCAAACAGAGAAAGTCAATTATCATATGGTTTCACTTACTTGTGGAGCATACGGAATAACATGGAGGACATTAGGAGAAGGAAAGAGAAATTGGGATAGATCAGTGGGGGAGATGAAGCATGAGAGACTGTGGACTCTGAGAAATAAACCGAGGGTTTTGGAGGGGAAGGGGTTGGGGGGATGGGTTAGCCTGGTGGTGGGTATTGAGAATGGCAGGTATTGCATAGAGCACTGGGTGTGGTGCATAAACAATGAATCTTGAAACACTAAAAAATAAAATTAAAAATAAATAAAATAAAGTACTAAGGCAAGAATGTTGAAATAAAAGAATCCCGACTCCTTATTTATGACCAAGTCTTCTAACACATCTGTGGGTAGATTGAGAAGAGTTACCACTTCAAGATGTAACAGCCAATGCCCATTTTTAGTGGTACTGGCCAGAGATAGGTGTAATGTATTTTTTTTTTAACTTTAGAAGGTGTAATGTACTTTTTAAAATAAATGATGCAACCTCTGACCATAATTTTTAATTGTGAGCTCTTTTTGATGTTTTGATGTTGACATTTTAAATTTTAAATTGATTACCTGAATATATGCTAACGTTAATGTAAGGAAGAGGTAAGTACAGATATTACAGAATGAATATATGGTATACTGAAGATGGCTTCATATCCCTGGACAATCCTCCACTGAAAAGTAGGAGGGGTTCTGTGCTAACCCCCTCCTTGGAATTTTTTAGGGCTCTGGGACTAATTAACCAGGAAGAATACAGGGAAAATGGACTGTGCCTCTTTCCAGGATGACACTTTACGGGACTGGCAGCTTCTACTTTCTGTCTCTTAGAATACTCCTTTTTGGAACTTAGCCACCATCTTGTGAGGAAGCTCAGGCTTCCCTCTGCAAAAGACCCCAGTGAAGGGGACCCAGCTCCTGCTGCTAACCACAACTAGGCTTCCAGATGAATTACCTGCACCATTTTACCCATCACATGAGTGAATCGTTTTAGAAGTTCTCCTCTAATCCAAGTGAAGATGTTGCATCTCAAATTGATGAAGCAAGGATGAAGTGTCTTCAGTTGCAGATTCAGGAGCAAAATAATTGATAACAGTTGTTTTAAGCCACTAGGTTTTGTTTGGTTTGAAGCATTAAATAATACTGGATGAATAAATCTCCACACAAATTACTTTAGGAGTAGGCTATATGAAGGAGGGCTGTTTCTGATGTTTACACTATATTATCAGACATTACTATCACCATTAAAGCATCAAAGTGTTTGTTTGTTGAGTGAAACAACTTTTTGATGCCTCCACTAATTCTGTATACGACTCTAAATTCCTTTCATTTTTTTCCCCCTGTATGTCATCTTATATTCCTCTTGGCTTAGTACTTGAGAAAGTTAAGATGTATGTTTGATATATTTTAAACCTCATATGATCTGGTGTCAAGCTGGCCACTACATGGAATATAAAATCTTTGAAAATAAGAACTATGTTTTTAATCTCCCAAAGGAACATATTAGTCACATAATCAATGTTTATTTTTGAATGAGTGAGTGATTTAAATACTGCTTTGCTTAAGGTTCTTATTCAGTGAGTGTATATAGCTTTTTTCTACCTAAATATAGCTCACTGTGGTAACTTTATAAATGCTAATCTATCTTTTTTCCAATACGATAACTTGCAGTAGATTATAATGAAAATGATACTTTTTTTTAATAACAATGATGTATGTTGAAATAAAAACCAGTAGACTAACTGTAAGATGTGGCGTTTTTTTCCCCCCTAAGGAAAATGCTATAAATCAGTCCTATGATCCAGTGTTTTCTAAGGGAAATTGTACATGCAGTTGAGTTGAGGGGAGAAATGAACATCCAGTCCTATCTCTCTAGTTATTTCCACTTAACTACATGTAGCTAAGAGCTAGTGGCCTGAAATAAGAAATAGTATATCAGACATCATCCATTCAGGAGATCAGAGACAACACTGCTATTTTAACAAAGAGAATTTATTTATTTATTTGTTTGTTTGTTTGTTTGTTTGTTTGTTTATTTTAACAAAGAGAATTTAATAAGGAATTCTTCAACAAGTATTAGAGAAATGAGAACACGGGAAGGAAACACTATGGTAGTAACTATAAGAGATAACTACCACCAGTGGGGTAAAAAGAAGCTGGAATTATTAAGCCTCACAAACTTGGAGAAAGGGCTTACCATGTGAAGCTGGGTGCTAGATTTCTGAGAAGGGGCTCAATGGGTTGTGACTTATATTCTGGGAATAATGGAAAAGCTCACCCTGGAAACAACTGCTGCTGGAGGGACAAACTGCCACTGTCAGGGTAAACCACTGCTGGAGTTTTGCAGGAAGCAAGGTGTCCTTCTCTCCTTCAAGTGCCCTCTGTTAACAGAATTCTGCAAGAACTTTGCTAGAAAAACTGAAATCTGTTTTCCAGAGTCCCAGCATTCCAGAGAAGAGTATAAAAGTGTTGTCCTTTCAGCTAAGGGAAAAGAGCTTAAAAATCAATCCATATGGGGCACCTGGGTGGCTCAGTAGGTTAAGTGTCTGCCTTTGGCTCAGGTCATGATCCCAAGGTCCTGGGATGGAGCCCCACGCAGGCCTCCCTGCTCAGCAGAGTCTGCTTCTTCTTCTCCCTTTCCCCTCCCCCAGTTTGTGCTGGCTTTCTCTCTCAAATAAATAAGTAAAATCTTATTTTTAAATAAAATAAAATAAAATAAAATAAAAATCAATCTATATGGGCTGTTAATAAAACCATTGGTTACTCAATTATCATGTTACTATTGGCAAGAGGAAGTAATTAACATATCAGAAGAGTGGTCCTTTACAGCTTCAATAGTTATCATTTAAAATAAATGGGTCCGACTTCATATTTATGGTTTTAGCCTGGAGTACAGTAACTTTATTCAGTTACATAATGAAAACAGAACCTGTAAATTTGAGTCAATTTGGCCTTTTAGTTTGGTATTTGAAAGTAATGCATACATCAAGATACATTTATAATTCCCAGACAGTTCCATTGCTTAATTGCATATAAAATATTAGGATAGTTCAGAAATATATGACTCCAAAATATCAGCTACTGTAATGAGGGAGCTAAGAGAGAGAGAGAACGAACAGGTTGCCATTATCAAGTTTGTTTATTAATAGAGACGCAATTAAGATATTTGAAATTTTTTTAAAAGTGTATGAGACAGAAAAAAAGAAGGGGGTCAATGGTTAGAACAAGGGACAAGGTTAGAGAAAAATGAGAAATAACAATGAAAAGGGAATTGAAATTAGCGGAGATAGGAAGTAAAGAAAGGGAAGGAAAAGTGAAAGCAAGCAGGTAAGAGAGAAAGATATGAAACAGTCTTGCCAAAAATTGTCTAAGATTATATCCACTTTGTTATAAAATAAAGACTCTGTAGAGTCATAGAAAATCCACCAGTTTAGAGGTTGATTTTTTTTTTATATAACTGAATTTTCTAATGATCTTAATCAGGGTGTAATTTCTTGTGCATGAAGACATTCTGGTATTTTTAAAGAGCTTTACATAAGTATTTCTATTTTCTTCAGATTCTAAAATTTCACAAAGGCCTAGATTTTGCCACTTTTAAAATACTCAACACACTGTAAATTAATGCGCCATTTTCTTGTTAAAATCAGCCTTGCATAAAATGATCTGTAGCTGAGCAGGAGCACTAGCAAAGGTGTGAACTACTTCAGGGAAGTGCTAACTTCAGAGCCCAAATGAGAACATTTAAATGCTAAAATTTTTCAGCAACAGCAAACAGATGTTTCTGCAAAATACCATTTTTTTTCATGTTTCCCAAACTGCTTTTTCTATGTACATTCACTTCTTCATTCTTCAAACTTGGACTTTCCTGCCACTTTACCAATTTTCAGTGCCCATTCATCCTTGAAATGTTTCATTTTTACTTCTCAATCTCTCCTCCTCTGCAGTAATTGCAATGGAAGATGGGTATATGGCTTTGCTCTAAAAAATGAATTCGGTATTAGTGACATGTACAAACTGCAGGCCATTGTTCTAATCACAGTAACCCAGGCACCAAACAATGTATCTCACAGTTGCCTGAACAACTATTCTCAATTCCATCTTGAAAGAAGGGACAATGATTAACCCTTTGGCTTAAAACATAATTTGTGTTAATTTTTGAAATGACTGTGCATGATATAGGTTTCTGCTTGAAAAGACATAATGTATTGGTGTCAATCAAATAGCCATTAAATAGCCATTAAATGCTATTGAATTTGGATGGCTCACTAAGGCAGACACCTGCCTACTAATTGTAAGTTCCAATTAAATTTGTGATTGTGTAGAAATTAACTCTCAAAAAGAGGATAAACAGATATTTCAAAGGCAACTTGGATGGTTCTAATATCATCATTAGGACATGTGAATTTCTAGTAATGTGTGTTATAAAACATGAAAGAAATAAGACTAGTCTCTCCACGCATAAGTAGACTATGTGTGGACTACATCTAAGTTTCCCACTGTCTAAAACAGGGTCCTATCTCCACAAACATCAACTGAGAGTGGTTTCTAGGGACTAAGGCAAAAAAAAAAAAAAAAAAAAAATGGGCATAATACTCAGGAAGACTAGATTTAAGTAAGACACATCTTCACAGTGAACTGATGGCATGACCCTGTGCAAATTTCTAAATTTCTCTGGGCATTACTTTTGTCAGCTATAAAAAAGATCTGGTAGAGTAGGTAATCACAAAGATCCCATACTCTTGTAATGCTCTCTGACTGAAACTGCCATGGGCTCTTGAATCTAAAACAAACCCTAAGGAAAAGTAGAGAGATTGAGAGTCTGTCTCAATGAATCTTTAGTATATGTGCTGCCGAAGCGAGCACTGTCTCAATGAATCTTTAAAAGAGTACGACCCCTTGTGGGTAGTTAGAGTCAAAAGTTTTCTCAATGTTGTGATTTGACATAGTTTTTTTTTTTTGATTTGACATAGTTTTAAACTATGTTTCTAAACTATGTTTAGAAACTATGTTTCTAAAATATAACCCCCTCATATAACTTCACCATTAGAGCTTAATTACTTTGTACTTTAATGGGTTTTGCTTATCAAGGTTCCCTTTAAAAAGCAAATAACCTTTAGGACACACAATATTTTATGTTAGTCATTACTTAATATAACTCAGATTGGTTTATTGCTCAAACCTGCAGAATAGGACATAAACAAAGAAGATGAAGCTAGAGCCCTGTCTTTGAGGAAGGGAAGGAGATCAGAGAAGGAAAGAATAATTCCTAGCTGCTAACTCCTGTGTTCTGTGAACTAACCGGATTACATTTCATGGATTAATGTGATGATGAGATTATTTGAATTTCAATTATGAGAGGTACAAATGACCAAATTAGAATGTTTTAGTTCAAAAGGAAAAAAAAAAAGCTAGAGAGGGAAGCATGACAACATCTTCAAATATTACAATGAGTATCAGGACGTCAAAAGATTGAAATCAGTACAAAGAAGTAGAAATTACATAAAACAAACTGCAAGTAAATATCAGCATAAATGTAATATTTATAGTTGTGAAAAATCAGAATCATGTGTTTCTAGAGGTTAATAAGTTCTTCCCCCTTGAAAATATCAAGTAGAGTTTGGACAACCACTGTCAAAAAAATATACAGACAAGTTTCTTGACTAAAATTAGCATTTAGACTAGCATTTAGAAAAAGTAGTCCTCAAAACGTTAATTCCGATGGACACTAATTGTTATCTCTAAGGGGGGAAACAGATTCTATTGTCCAATAAGTATGGTAAATGGTATTTGAGTAAAGTTAATCATACAACTTAGATGTACATTTTCCCCTAATCTTTAAATTAATAACATATTATACAAATCTTCAGTGGGAAATCATGCTTTTTAAATGTAAGTAACCATGGAATCCTTTTCTGTGAATGATCATATGACATAATGTTTTATATATGTTGAAAAGTGTAATCTGTTTCACAAATTATATAAGATCTTATGTTCTTTCAGAATTTAATCTGGTTCAAACTATTAATATTCCCTATTGGAGTACAGTGTGGTAATTATGATTTAAGTATAAAATGCTTTTAAGCCCTACAACTTTTTTCCCCCTAAATTATATCTCATAGATAAATGCCCAGTTTGCCTATACAGAAGACTCGGTGATGTCACATCTTTAGAAGGTGCAATCTTTGTTAGGAAGACTATGGCAGTATTATAAACACCATGCTTTTTAAAGAATCAACATGAATTATGGCAGTTAATTCTTACAACAAACACATGAGAGTGTACTAGTACTGTGATTTTACAAGTGAGAAAACCACGTATCAGGTAATTGAAATAACTTGTCCAGAACCATACATTTAAAAAATGGGTTAGAGGGGCGCCTGGGTGGCTCAGTTGGTTAAGCGACTGCCTTCGGCTCGGGTCATGATCCTGGAGTCCTGGGATCGAGTCCCATATCGGACTCCCGGCTCTGCGGGAAGTCTGCTTCTCCCTCTGACCTTCTCACCTCTCATTCTCAGTCTCTCTCTCTCTAATAAATAAATTAAAAAAAAAAATCTTTAAAAAATGGGTAGAATTCAGTGTTTTTGCCATAAGAATCCATCCTAAGGGCGCCTGGGTGGCTCAGTTGGTTGAGCAACTGCCTTTGGCTCAGGTCATGATCCCGGAGTACCGAGATCGAGTCCCACATTTGGCTCCCAGCTCCATGGGAAGTCTGCTTCTCACTCTGACCTTCTCCCTTCTCATGCTCTCTCTCACTCTCTTTCTTAATAAATAAATAAATAAATACAATCTTAAAAAAAAAAAAAGAATCCATCTTAAAATTCTTACTATTTTCCTATGATATCAAAATATGTGTGATGTTTCTTCAGGAAGCTATCAAGCAAAGTTCTTTAAAAATAGAATAGAAAGCAAAGTGATCTTAATGATTCAGCTACTTTCTCACATGAAAACACTAAGGTGAATAAATTATCCCTGGAATTTCTTTCTGGCTTTGTAATGGTAGAGTTAAACTTAAAAATAATCTCCATACAATGGATACGTTCACACATTGTTATTAGATCAAGAGACCTCACCCTCACTTGTTATAGACATCTGAGACAAACAGGATTGATTTTTATCAATCTGAAATTGCTCAGTGGAAATAGTCATTACTTTACAGAGAAGAATGGACCAAATTGCCTCTAAGCTACTTCATCTATATGAATGTAGGAGCCAAATTTTAACTACTTTTCCTGCAAAAGATACATATAATGAACATTAAAAGAAAAGACACATGGTCTTTTCAGAAATTTAGCAATTTTTTTCAGCGAATAGCACTGCCAATTTGCTAAGAAACATAAAGAATTTTAAGAAAATTAGCTCTAAATTCAAGTCTATGAGGAAAAGTCTAGCATTACCATACATACGCCAAGATAGTTTTACATTCTTTGCATTGAGTATTTTAATTTTTTGAAATTGCCAACAGTTTGTTAGTAGATAACCTAAATTAGCAGTTCCTGTAAAAAGAATGATTGCATTTTCCCATTCATCGTCATTGTTAAACATTAAATCTGCATTCATTATGGATCCGTGAGATAAGTAGTTTTAGTATTTTTTTTTCCTACTGTGGAAAAATGTAGAAACTGTAAAATATCAGAGGAAACATTTTATCCTCAATAGAAGAAAGTACTAATAAATCAGAGATAAGGAGTTTAGACTCATTCACTTTTCAGACTTTTGCTGTTTTGGCGGTAGCTATATAATGTAAACCTTGTTCTGAATCTATATTTAATAGAACTTTTAGAACTTATTAGATCAACTCAAGTTGTCTTTTCCAGAAAAAGTACACTGTCTATGATTCTTAATGCTTACATGATCAGAATCCATAAACAAGAAGACCACTAAATTCATCTATCAATGCTATTTAATTTTCTTTAGTTTTCTTTTATTTTATTGGGGAAAAGTTTATATTTGACTAATAAATACGACTTGTGGGCTCTGTAAAGCTCAGTACCTTTGATTTGTCTAAGGCCTCCCAATAAAACACTCATGACTAAAGCATTGAAACCCATTCTGTTGCTTCCTTCTACTACCTTAGTTCATGGAGGTGTTCTGAGGACATACCATATACTTTCTGAATTTTCCTGAATGACAGCTGCCTAGTTAATCAAGGGTAGACTTCTAAAATACTATGAAATTCTGTTTTCATCTGCTTTGCTTTCTTTGCTGCTTCTTTTTGCATCTCAAAAATGGAACAAATGAGAAGAATAGGAATAAATTGGAGGAATAAATCCTATCACTTTTTTCTAATCCATGTATATGGAAAATATTGAATCTTTTCATAATTCTTTCAATTTATAAAAAAAATAGGCAATTATGTTATTAGTGTAACTCAGAGACTAGCATAACTCAGGTAACTTCTCCCATCCTGCTTTATCCATGCTACGTAAGAACTGAACACCTTTTTTTCTAAAATCTGTAGTTTGATCAGAGAAATTGGTTCATTAAAACATGATTTTTTTATACTTGACACATATTGGAAATTAATATTTTAAACTTTTCCTTATAACTACTACCTACTGATAATGTACATTTTATAAATATATGATTTAAGGATTGTGTTTGGTGACTTCCTTCCTGCCTTCCCGCCTTCCTTCACTCTTTTCCCTAAAGATTGCTATTTCAGGGGCACCTGGGTGGCTCAGAGGGTTAAAACCTCTGCCTTCGGCTCAGGTCATGATGTCAGGGTCCTGGGATCGAGCCCACATAGGGCTATTTGCTCAGTGGGGAGTCAGCTTCCCCCTTTCTCTCTACCTACCTTTTTGCCTACCTGTGATCTCTGTCTCTGTCAAATAAATAAATAAAAATCTTTAAAAAAAAAAAAGATTGCTATTTCATTGCTGGGCCCTATGCTAAGACATCCGATACAGTGTATGATGCAGTAATTGTGACCCTTTTCTTCACGTCACTTAGAGTCTAAGGGGGAGATGAAACTATCAAAATTGTATACAGCCTTTTGATGTTTTATATTGTATATTGTGGCAACAGTGAAGTCAATGGCCAAAGATTTTGAAATAGATTAATATCGATGGAGTGTGGCTACAGCATTAGATAGAGTAGTAAAGAATGCTTCTCTGAGAAAGTAGCACTTTAAACTGATACTTGAGGAATGAGAAGGAGACACCCATGGAAAAGAATGAGTGTGCTTATGAGAGAGAATGATTCACTCAAGAGACTGGCATAAACAGTCTGACTCAGATCAGTGAAAAATGGGCTATGGGGATAGATGGTATTAAGTAGAACAGTGATCTGGCTTGAAGTTGGAGAAATAAGCTCAGGTTGCATCAGACGGGCCTTGCAATGTATGTTAAGGAGTGTGAATTCCCATATGAGTGCCACAGAGAAACACCGAAAATACTAGGCAAAGGTGTTACAAGATTTATCTTACATTTATTTACAATTATATTACATTATTTACAGTTTACATTTATATACATATATTTACAGATACCTTTTCTCTGCATGGAAATATAGCAAGATTGAAAGGGGGAGACATTAGTGCTCTATTAAAATGAGCCAGATCAGTGTTGGTCGTGAGGGCTAGTGCAGTAGAGAGGTAGGTCACTGGAAAGAACATACGTTTGATTTTGGCGGCAGTTTGGCAGAATCAGTGATGATATGAGGTCCTCTGGGAGGGGAAGAGTGGAATCCAATGTGATTCCTCAGTTTTGGGCTTGAATGACTCAAGTAGACCTGGTCACCGCGATGTGGGTGCCCGGAGTTTGTCTGTGAGAGGGGGCAGGGGGAGGAGTTAAGGAGGGAAACTTAGGAGTTTACTACTGGGTATGTTAAATCCTAAAGTAATTTTTTGTTCATTTGTTTGGTTTGCACATGAAGAGAGAGACTGGTATTGATATAAGTTTTAATAGAATATAACCTTAGGGAGAGAACAGGTCACTCTATTAGTTTCCCAGGGCTGCTGTAACAAAGAAGCACCAATGGAGTGACTTAAAACAACAAAAATCTACCCTTTCACAGTTCTGGAGGCATGAAGAAATAAATCAAGCCCTCTCCAGGGCCATACTCCCTCTGACGCCTCTGAGGAAGGATTTTTGCTTTTCTTTTCCAGTTTCTGGTTTGTGGCAGGGGGGCCACTATCTAGGCCCCCATTTTCACCTGACCCTCCTCCCAGTGCATCTCTGTCTTCACAGGGAATTCTGCTTCTTGTGTCCATCTCTCTCTTCTTCTTGTGAAGGATACCAGATACATTGGATTAAGGTCCCAGGTTACTCCACTCTGATCTCATCTTAACTAATTATATCTGCAATGACACTATATCTAAACATGGTGACATTCTGAGGTCTTAGGGGTCAGGACTCCAACATATCGTTTTGTGGAACACAATTCAACCCATAATTCACCTATCAAGAGAGTGTAGAGAAAGAGAAAAAAACAAACTTAGCAAAGAACAGCTGAAAAATGTCAGCATTTGGGCTTCTTATGGTGAAGGCACTGATGAAATTCTAGAGTGTTAGGTGGGAGGAGGTCAGACATGTGTTTCACCACATTAAGTTAAGAGTATTTAAGGCAGGAGGGGTAAACAGAGTTCAATTCTATGGTCAGGAGGAAAATGAAGGCAGAAAATGGCTAAGGTCATCAATGAGCAATGGAAGTACTGAGGTCTATAATGATAATCCTGGCCGTTAATAAAATATTAAGTTATACCACGTCAACATTATTAACAAAACAAGAAAATGTGAAGTGTCTTTTAGAAGGATTTACATAGAAGCTATTATTCGTAACATTATTATGTAATTTAGGTGTTGATGTTCTCTGGAAACTCAATGATAAATAACAGCTAATTTCCAAGATTAAAAGGATTCTGTATGGCTAATTAGCCCTATGTTGTCTATGTATATGATGGAATATAGGAACTCTCTTTCTTTTTAGCTCACTATGGAAGGAAATAAATTTGGACTCTGGTTTTACACTGAATAAAAAGAAATTCTATCCTCACAAGTGAGATAAATGTAGAAAATAAAAATGAAAATTTGAAAAGAATATAAAAATATATATGGATAATACAGCTTTGGGGACTAAAAAAATACTGGAAAGCTAAAAGTTATAGAAAAAAGACAGAAATATTTGATTATATAAAAAAACCCAAATGGCAAGAGATACCATAAGCTAACAAACACTAATTGATCTATTATTTCTAATGTTAACATGTATAATATATGACTCTTATGCATTAATTTTACAGACACCAAAAATGAAAGGTATAGAGTAGAAGTGAGGCAAGATAAAGAAAAATATTGAAAACAAATGTGTATATGATAAAAATATTACTATATTATCTTAAGTAAGCATGCATATGTTTGTATGCAGAACATATACATCTGCATAAAGAGATGGATAGAATTATAGTCCTTGAATGATGCTTAATTTACAGAGATTTAGGTAATTTAGGTAATTTTTACATTCTTTCATCTACTAATATTTATAAATTTAGTATGATGCAGAGGAAAACAACAAGTATCTTTTCATTGTGAATAAATGAGCTGATTCAGTTTTTTTGGATGTTTTTTGGTATCTACAATTTACTTTATACTCACACATTTTTAGAAAGATCTACTGAGTGGACATTCATGATTGTCTTCTCTGAGTAAGAAATTAGGAATGAGGACTATATACATGCCCTTATGGGCCTGATATTGTAATGGATAAAACAGATCTCAAAACAAGCGCATTATTTTTACCTTTTTTACTTTTTACTTTGTAAGCACCGTGATGTGAATCAAGGATTTCTATATATAAATATTTATTTTGTATGACTCTTCTTCTTCTTGCTAGTTCTCAAGTATCTTGATCCTAGATAATTTTTTCTCCTAGACTCACAACTTCCCTTGCCTTAGAGTTAACAAAAAAAGGCAATATACAGGACATCTAAAGATTGGCTGAATAGATTAAATTAGTGATAAAATTTAATGTTCTTAAAAATGTGAATAAAAATAGAAATCATAAGTAATGTGTACTTAAACATGTTCATTTTTATTATATTTAAAAAGTACCTTTTATTTCTCATGATAATGTACAAAAGTGACTCAATTCAGGAAGAGTAGAATGTAATTCATTATTACACAGGCTAATGTAATTTTCTCTTGAGTCCAAACTTACAACATTTTCATTTACATGCCATTGTTTAGGAGGGGAAAAGGTCAAATTAGTGTCTAAAGCGAACTGGGGAATTTTCCTAGTTCTCCAAAACTATCAAATGAAGAAACAACATCCTTCCTCTGTATTATATGCAATGAAATAAGTAGAAAAGTAATGAAAACCTAGGGAAATATGGGCTCACATTTATCCAGTATAGTTCTGAAATACTCCACAAGAAAATCTCAAGAACCGAGGAAGCAGAAAATATTCTCCCATTATTTTCTTGTACTCTCTCCATAAAGCTGGTTTGAAGGAGAAATTTCTCAGTTAATAGTTTCTATAGAAGCAGTTTAACCAGTTTCCTAGGGAGCATAGTTGCTTAGGAAACTCAAATATACTAGAACACAGAGACTGAGACTAGACACCTGCTGATACACAGTTTCAGGCTGCCATTTTTACCCACTTCTCTCTCTCCTTGGCTGTGATTTCACAGGGCAGAAGTGCAGAATTGGAAAACCAATGCCATTCTTGGGATGAGGTGGGGATCATGTAATTGCTTATAGGCCTACCATGAAGACCACATTTGATAGATAAGTTGTTTTTGAGGGTAAACTGGGCGGCACGCTCCTCCTCTGAACACACCTTCCATTGGCCAGTGGGATAATCTCTGTGGATTTACTATAATCATATTCTCTAGAAACCCTGGCACATTAAGAAATGGTAATTGAATTTCATGAGAGCCATTTTCCTAAATCTGCTCAATTAAGAAAAAAAAAAAATCAAGGGCATAGGTATACAAGATACATTCTAAACCTTAGGCTGGTTTCCCAAAAATAGCTATGATGTTTTCCCTTTGAAATGTATAATGATATATAAAAATAGAGTGCCTGTTATACAACCACTTTAGGATTTTTGAATCAATGAATAATTCTAGTTTTAATTAGCTGTTTTTATTTTTTATATGAAATATAGTTTGCACAGATAGGAAGTTGTATACATTTATCTCTTTCTCTATCTATCTAAATGGGTTTTATAATCCCTTTTTGAAAGTTGACCACTCATTTTCAGCTGATATCCTTTAAAAATGTGAAATGATGATGGCAATGTGGTAACACGTGCTGCAAATGTGACTCGTGGTCTCAGCACGCCAGGCTGCAACATTTCACAGCTGTTCAGTAGACATGAGGAACTAAGCAACAGAACTCATGCGAGTGGGCTGGGAACCCCTAGATGACACAGCATCATAAAAAGAGAAAAAAAATAAACTTTGCAATTAACCAAAGCAATCCCTGAGGTTTGAGGCTCAGCATTATCCCTGCCTTCCGCATTCTGTCTGTGAAGCTTTTAGAGACAGGCAATCACAACATTTTCTCAAAAACACTCTGTTGTAGCAGATTACCATAGTTATTCATATTTTAGCAGTCAACAATCCCAGATATTCAGAGAGAAAGAGAGAGAGAGTAGAAAGGAGAGAGAAGAGTGGCCCAAAACCTAATTCACATTCCCCTAGAGTTAAAGTGAACTTCAAATTGTTTTATAAAGTGGTTAACTTGCCAGTGAACTTTGTTTTCTTTTGATGGTTAAGAGAACCCTGACACTCTATTCAGACCCTACCTGCTTAAAGTCAAGATCCACACTTCAGATTTTCATCTTTTTGTGTCAAGTTTTCCCCGAAGATGAGGGAGTAAATGCCAAATGTTTTATCCACAAGTAACAGTCCATGGCACCATGGTCTCGGAAAATCCTCTAATCTGGGCACCCCTCTATGATCATTGGCTCTTCAAACCGGAATGAATTCCCAGCTTCACGAGGGTCTCAGGATCCACCTTGCACTGCCAAAAGCATGTGCCTGTCAGTGACCTGTTAAGTGCTCTGCTGGTCTTTCTAAAGCAAAGATAAATGGCATAATCTGTGCCCTCTCTCCAGTGGAAGAGTAGACATTCTAACATGCCTCTTCTTTTATTTTAATCTTTCAGTTCACTCAGTAATTATTACACATTAACTCTGTGCTTAATTCTATGAAGGTACTATGCCTTCGCAGATACCAATATGAATCAACATTTTCCAAAATTATGTTCCATTTCACGATTCCCCCTCAGGAGTTTCAGTACTTCACTGTCTGTGGGACGTGGGCCACCTCCAGGGCCATCTGTTTACACCGACCTGATTTTATACCTGGACATTCTTAGTTTCTATGGCTGCTCGATAATGTGTCAGGGCCTCTCTTTAAGCAGAAGCAAATAGCTTCTTTGGGGCAGATTTTTGTTCTTTTTAACTTTCTGCCTGTCTTCCTGTTAAAAGGTAAAAAGATCACAGTGGAGGGCTAATGTGTATGGGGAGAAAGAGCAACAAAAAGAAATATCCAAAAGCATATTAAATCTTTTTACATATAATAAATATTTATGTGTCTAAACTAACAAAGTGACTCTAGGTCTGTGAACATTTCCAACAAGTTAATGTAGTCATTTTAATTTATCCTCAAGTTTCCCATTTTCTTTGCAGGATTTTGGATTTTCTTTTAAAATACAACTTTACTTGTTTCATTAAAAATGTATTTTCCACAGAGCAGCCAAAGAGAGCCATTTAAAACTTTTTTCAAATCCTATTATGCCCCTGTTCAAAGCACTCAAGTGTCTTTCCATCACACTATGAAAAAAAAAAACTCAAAGGTCATACCTACAAGCTCCTACATGATCTGCCCCTGATTACTTCTCTCCCCTTTGTACCCTACAGTGGCCTCTACACTCTCCTGCTATGTGCCCTGCACGCTTCTGCCTTAGATTCTTTTCCTTGTTATTCTTTTTGTCTTGGAAACTTATCTCCAGATAGTTGATGGCCCATTCCCTCATTCCTTCCGGACTCTGTTGCAGTGTCTCCTTCTTGAGATATCTTTTTCTGTCTCTGTATCTAATGTCAATACTTACTCCTCTTTATTCCTTTATGCTCCTAATCATTTTATTCTTGGTATGCATTACTACATGATATATTGTGGGCTTCTTATTTCATTTTGTTTACTAAGTAGAGTGTAAGTTCCAAGAAGATAAAGAACTCTATCTTCTTCACTGTTGAAGTCTTAGCATCTAGAAGACTGCCTAAAAAATAACAGAGATCAAAATATTGGTGAGTTGAATGAAATAATGGATTTATGGATGGATGGATGGATGGATGGATGGATGGATGGATGGAGATCTCTATGGGTGACAAGCAGGATAGTGTTCATGTTCTCTTGAGTTACTTCAGAAAACCTCCTCTGAGTACCACTTTCCCAGATTCTTCTGGATGTCTGTTTTCATGAAATAAAGCAGAGATCAGGCTTTGAGATAATTTTCAATAATGGATATAGGTGTTTTAAGTGACTGTACACTGTATTACAATGAATAATTTATTAATCTCTTGAGGAGTTCAAAATAGAACATATATTATACAATTATGGCTTATTAACTGATACCGATGTTGTAATGAGAAAAATGCAGAAATATCAAAAGAATGTGAGTCTATGTATTCATAGTCTGTAAAATCAGGTGTTATAAATGAATATATCTTTGCTGTCATGATCTAAACAATACCAAAATGAGGAGTAAAAAAAAAAATGTCCCCTGTGTTAGCTTGGGTGTCCTCAAAAATAGACTTGGGGCAATACTTGTGTGCAGAAAGTTTGAGAAGTGATGCCAAAGAGTAGGAGGGAAAAATCAGAGAGAGTGAAACAGAGAGAGAGGAAAACCAATATAAAGGTGCATTATTGATTTCGTTGCTATAGGCAACAGATGCTTCTGGGAAGCATATGAAATGCCTTCCAGGATGGTCTAATCAAAGCATTTGTCCATCAACTCTCATGGAAATTGATCAAAGATTGCTGCTTCAGGAGTTTTCATGCCTATACTTCTGAGGTGCCCATGCTGTGAGTGTTTTTTACTTCTACGTTGGCAGAAATCATGGGAGAAGCCTAGAAGATATGAGTCTGGGCCATTGGTAATAGAGGGAAGAAAAGTCCAGCCTGTACTCTACATGTGTGCCGCATGAAGTCCACTATACTACTGAGTCTTCAAGGTATCTCCAAAGGATTTAATATGCAAGGGATAGTAGAATAAGCTATAGTTCTCTTTACTGAAACTGGCCCTAAGGCTGTTAGTGATATTTCTTATCTCCCTTTTCCACCACCAATTTTGGCTCTGCCTCCCCTTCCAGCAACATTTCATCTGATCTTGGATGCTTGCCTGATGGGTTGACACAGACCTTCATTTCTGAGAAGTATAAGCCTTGAGACCTTGATTGTAACCGTAATTCCTGCAGTTTTCCTTTTATCATAGTGCTACACATGGAAACCCAAGAGGGGTCCAAGTGGATCTTCTGATTTTCACACTCCTCCCTGCCTCCAGTATGTGTCTGAGAACCCAGTGCTCCCATGTTCCCTAGTATAAATATCCCCAACCTTCTACCCTCGGAAACCAGAACATCTAGTTCAGCAGAAGCTAAGGTTTTGGGCAAGGCAATATAAATTTCTTATTGGTGACTGGCTGTGATGGTGAGAGGGGCTAGTCCTACCCAATCCCTGCCTCATGTTATTGCATACAATTTATTGAAAGGAAACTTCACATTTCAAGAACTCAGTTCACTGCATATACTGTATCCTGGCAGACAACATCTCAACCCTGAGAAGTGTTTTGTCAGAAATGCTACCTTTGTTGATCCCTTATTAAGACATCTTATTATTCCATAATGCCAGGTCATTCTGCATAACTTTGAATCAGTGGATCTCATATTCACGTGCTCATTGAATCATTACCTTCTCTGTAAAAAGGATCTTGTAGACTGGGGTGAGGCCACATGTTATAAATCTTGGATGTTGGTGCTAGCAAAAACTATGGGCAGGAAAGGCAAAACTGTACTGAAGAAAGACTCAGCCCTATTTAGGATGAAATGCTACTCTCCAGGATGAAAGGACCTAATGTAATTACTTTGCCACAAAGTGACTAGACTTGTTTCCTGGTAGGATGAGAAGCATTCATAGGCTCAGCATTGGTCTCTGCTATGAAAATTACAGACTTCCAAACATACATGGAAGGTATATCTGGCTTTTTGGGCTTTTCGAGAAAAGGATCAAATCACTGGGCCCACACATAATTTCCATCCCTGTTACCACAGGCATTGTACTCATGACTTCTTCCGCAAACACTTAGGTGGTTAAAGACATAATTTGGCTAATGTCTGCTGGTTGGCTCATCCTGTTTACTTGTTTTTGAATGTGTTCTTTGTGATATATCAACTTTAGTGGCCATTAAGTCATTAAGTCAAGACACAAAAATCTTGACTCCCATAAGTCTGCCTATGCACTGATCTCTTCAACTTCTTTGACCTTGAACTTCTAATCTCACTCCTTTCATGCTCATCATGAACTGCCAAGTGATTGTCACTTCCCAGACAATGTGTGTCCTGACCTCACATCAGGTTTTCCTTCATGCCGAGTGACTAACCAATATACCCCTCCCAGTTCTGCCTACAATGAGGATTTTTTTGTCACTGCCCTTTACTGCCACCCCTTGTTGTATGTTGAATTGTGTTCCCCTAAATTTTGCGTTGATGTCCTCTCCCCCAGTACCTGTGAATATGACCTTTTTTTGGAAATAGTGTTTGTGTGGATGTTACCAAGTTGAGTTCCTAACAGATTAGGGTGGTCCCTAAGACAGTGACTGGTGTCTTTATAAGACAAAGGAGAAGGAAATTTGGATACAGAGACAAATGAAGGAGAACATCATGTGAGAATCAAGGCAGAGACTGGAATGATTCAGATGTAAGACCCAGAACACCAGAGATTTCTGGCAACCATCAAGAGCTAGGAACAGGCAAGAAAGGATTCCTCCCCAAAGCCTTCGGAGGAAATGCAAACTTGCTGATACCTGGAGTTCAGACATCCAGCTTCCAGAGCTATGAGAGAATAAATTTCTGTTGCTTCATGCCACCCAGCTTGTGGTACATTGTTCTGACAGCCCAAGGAAACTAATAAAATCCTCATTGTTCTGTCCTGCAGCAGCTTTACATGTCTGTCTGGCCTCAGCTTTCAAGCCACCTGTGAACTGTGCTTCTGTCAGCTGTGAGACCAGAGTGGGGAACTGAGGAATAGACCTTAGTGAAACAGAATATAGGCTGCCTGCTCGTTACGTACCTTACTCGTACACTCCAGATCTGTTTGGGCCAGTTCCAGAATGCACCATTTCCACTGCACAAAGGATGGCTTCTGCAACCACCTGACCTTGGGATGTGGTAACCTGACAGTAGCAGGATGAATATTGGGCAGCTCTGATGGCACAGTCGCTGCTGTTCTTTGGTCAGGCATTCATGTGGATAACAGGGGTTATTTTTCACACACAGGGTAGTTCTCTGCTGCTGAAGACATGGCTCTGCTACAGAACACTAGCATCTGTGCTGAGACGCTCCAATTAGAGCTTTCCAGAGACCTCAAGCAGCTTCTCTCTCTCATATGGTTGCCTGTAGCATCATTGTACTCACTGAGTCATACAACCAAGCGGCAGGGCGCCTTGCACGACAGATTGGACCTATTTGCAAAGCCTCCGCTTTGTCCCTCAAACTAAATTTCACTAAAGAAGACAGGTTGTAAGCTTTAATGTCAGGAATTCATTCTTTTTCTTGAGCTACATGCTTCTATGAAGTAAGAAGACATATAAAATACTTAATTCCTTGACCTTCTTGAGCTTTCAAGGTCATTTCTTTCTCTTACTTTCTAAATCCTGCAAGCATACTGCAGGTTTAATCCTTCTAGGGCCTTCACTACAGATCTCTTTCTCTCTCTCTCTCTCACTCACTATTAGTTGTCTGATAACAGATGTCCCAAAATACTGCTGAGGAAGGGATGACATCAAATTGATTAGGGGTCTCATTTAACCTTCACTTCTAACTCAGTGCTCCAAAGCAGATTTTTTTCTTTTCCTTTTTAAAGGATTTATTTATTATTTGAGAGAGAGAGAAAGAGTAGGAAAAAGAGAGTGGTGGAAGGGAAAGAGGGAGAAAGAGAGAGAGAATCCTCAAGCAGACTCCCCGCTGAGCACAGAGTCGACGTGGAGCTCAATCCCAGGACCCTGAGATCATGACCTGAGTCAACACCAAGGGTTGGAAGCTCAATCAACTGAGCTACCCAGATGCCCCACAAAGCAGACTTTTCTTGAGCTCAGTGATATACAGGGTATGTAAATGCTATTTATAAAATGGTAGTTTGATTCATTCTCTGCAAATACTCTTTTGGAATCAGTGCCCATGTAGGGCAAGATTTGATTATTCTTGTATCTCTGCACATAAAAACTATCAAATTCCATTAGAAAGTAAACCCTAATCTATACCAATATTGTTTCATCATCTCTTTTTAGAGAAGTCAATGTCTAAAGTACCCTGAAGAGATGTATATGGTTTTCTCCAACATTTCGATCTATATCAGGGACACATCCCTCAGTAGACTCTGAATTTGACTTTTAATGTCCCAGGAGATGTGTTTAAGTATTGTAGCTGCAAGCAAGTTTCAGAAAAGGCCTTTTTACCTATTATTAAATAAAAGCATACAAAAGCAAATTTCCATTTAAGTCTTAGGCCTTACAATCCTATACTACCCTTCCCAGCAGAATCCAGTCTCCATGCTATGCAAACTTGTCTGTTCAGTGTGGAATTATACCAATACATGCATATATGGTCTTAATTTATTACCATCACTTCAGAGTTTTACAGGGAACATGTTCAAGGAATAAACACATTTAGTATACTGGAAATTCAAATCTAATTAGGAAAAAAAATCTTTCCTCAACTTTTGCCTCTGAGAAATGATATCCAAAAAGAAATGCAAAATTTGGCCTTAAATCTGTTCATGTATACCACAGAAGAGACACAAAACAAATGTGACTGTTTGTAAATAAAGATCCCTTGTTTGCTTCTAGAGTATGTAGGCAGCAGTTGGGCAGGGTGTGATGTTTCTGAAGCTTAAAAATAATGTTGAAATAATTCCATGATGTAAGCTTTTTGGTTTAAAACAGTTTGAGTTTTGTAAATTAGTAATAAATAATTATAATTTCTTTCTGAATAGTGTCCTGAATAATTTCCAGTGTACTTTTTTCAACATATCTTAAAATTTTGGTTTTAGGGGTGCCTGGGTGACCCAATCAGTGAAGCATCTGACTCTTGGTTTCAGCTCAGGTCATGATCTCAGGGTTGTAGGATCCACTGTATTCAGTGGAGAGTCTCCTTGGGATTCTTTCTCTCCCTTAAAAAAAAATCTCTTCCTTAAAAAAATAAGAAAAATAAAGTTTAGATTTTAGGTCACTTTAATTTATTTTTTTGAGAGAGTGCAACAGCGCATGCTGGGGGGAGGGGCAGAGGGAGAGGGAGAGAGAACCTTAAGCAGACCCCATACCCAGTGAGGAGTCTGATGTAGGACTTGTTCTCGTGAGACTGAGATCATGACCTGAGCCAAATCAAGAGTCAGATGCTGAACTGACTGAAGCCTTAGGTCACTTTCTTGATGCTTACTTTCAACTTTTTTTTTTTTTTGCCTTTATTGTAGTGAAGGGGACAGAATGGCTTATGCTTTTTTCCCCCTTCTCTCTGTCTCCACCTCCTTCTCTCCTCTCTCTCACTCCGTCTCCTTAGTTCTCTCTAAACATTCATTTATTGATTGTCCTACTTATGCTGTCCAAAGACTGCTCAGACCAATATCCTCCCTTACCAAATTGAACACCTTTTCCTTACTGTGTTGTGTGTGTGTATGTTTATAACTTTTACCAGAATTCTCTTTCCTCACTAATTAAAATATAGAATATTAGGTCATCTTTATCCTGAAGACACATTACCACTGTTTTTAATGATAATTGTGACTTTTTAAAAGTAATACAAATATACTTATTTTTCACATAAGTAACTGATTTTCAGTGCCTGAGGTGCAACCTCAGGACTATGGAGTTCACATACGGGAACTCCATTAGGATCTTCACAATACTTCACTTGGTGTATTCCAAAGTTTGTGAAACCATTTGCTTATCCGCACACGAGTACATTGCCATAATACAAAACTATAAATGTGCATTTTCTAGTTTAACTGTGGTGGACAAGAGTCTAAGATGGTCCCCTCACATTCTCATTTGTGGATGTACACACCCTCTGTAATGCCATACTCTAGAAGGCGTATTCAGTCTGTGATTAGGGTGGACTGTCATACCCATAGTAAGGAGAGTAGTTAGTTGTCTTTGAGATAATTAAAAGGACACTTATCTTAAGTGGGCCTGATATAATCAGATAAGCTTTTTAAAAAGATTAAACTTTAAAGACACTCTCCTGCTGGCGTTGAGAACAGCCTCCATGAATTCCACAGCAGCAAGGAGGGAAATTCTTCCAACAACCAGCAAGCTTGGAAGAGGACCCAGAGCCTCAGGTGAGATCCTGATCCCGGCTAACACTCGATGCAGGCTTATGGGAACCAGCATAGAGTCCCTCTGCTAAGGCTTGCTGGGACTCCTGATCCACAGAATATGAGACAATGACAGGATGTTGTTTTAGCCACTAAGTTTGTGGCGATTTGTTACACAGCAATGAAAAATAAATGTACTGAACCAAGGTGAGAAGGAAACAGCTCCCAGTTGCTTATGACTGTATTTGTCAACATTCTAACTAAATTGTTTCCCATTAAAAAGAACAATTATTAAAATATTAACAGTAACAACTGTAATATATAGAATGCCTTAATTCTTTACATATTGCAGGTCACATAATTATTATAAAAACTTCATGAGATGAGGGGCACCTGGATGGCTCAGTGGGTTAAAGCCTCTGCCTTCAGCTCAGGTCATGATCTCAGGGTCCTGGGATAGAGCCCCCCATTGGGCTTTCTGCTCAGCAGGGAGCCTGCTTCATCCTGCCTCTCTGCCTACTTGTGATCTCTTTCTTTCTGTCAAATAAATAAATAAAATCTTTAAAAAAACACAACTTCATGAGATGAGCATTAAAGTTCTGAATTCATAAGCAGGAAAGGGAATCTTAGGGAATTTAGCTCTCCTAGCAGAGGGAGCAGAGCTAGTATGTGATGTGCTGACTGGAAGGGATGAGGAAAAGCCCTCTGGCAGACCGAATCTTCTCCTGGGGTTTCCAAGCTCACACCCTTCCCACCTCAGTATACTGCATTTCATTATGTCTAGGAAATTACACACATGGTATCTTCTTCTGCACCGGGTTGCTAAGATCAATAAAGTGTGCACCTATAATGAAGGACTTTAAAATCCAGCAGGGAAAACAGATATGAATTACACAATATCTTCCAAAGTCTAATGAAGCACTTGCACATTGGGGTGATGGTCTGGTGGGATTAGAAAACACTTAGAGAAGCCATGGCAAATGAGCTAAGCCTTAAATACTCTAAATGATCTTTCAGGAAGAAAAATTGGGGCTGCAATCATTCGAGGTGAAGAAATAAAATGCTGCACTCGAAATCGTAAATGTACAGAACATGTTCACAGAATGTTGAGTAGACAGGAGCACAGGGGAGCCAAAGATATACCTGTGTTTTATACCTTAATGTATGCTTCCTATGTTGTCTTCATGTTTTCAATACCTGTCTCCATTTGTTTTGCTCTTTCTCTCAATTTCCACACTCCTCAATCTAACTGGTTTTTGCATATGAAATTGAAATTTTTGGATCATGGTGTCAGCACTACATGTTTGGAAATATCTCAGCAGAACATCATTTTAAGATCTACTTCTCATACACACACACACACACACACACACACACACACACACCCCATGGCCTTTTAGTTTCGTGCTAAACTCATGACAGATGCTTAAAATATGTATCACATATATTATTTATTTTCTTTTTGTCTTTGATATTTAGAGTATTTTGAAGTGATATTCTTGATTTCTATAGGTACATGGCAAAATCTTAGGCCCGAAGGACAGAGAAATAAAGCAGTCAGGCAAGAACACTAATATGGAGTGCGTGGGAATGATGTCTGGAGAAAAAAGCTGGGATTAAAGATATCAGGAAAAAGTAAATGAAGAACTTGTGCCAAAGGGCAGTAAACCTTAGAGAATGAAATGGAAAGATATGCTAGGAAATAACCGAGGGACTGTTAGAACAAGTGGTCAGACAAGGGCTCTCTAAAGAGATGGCATCGGGACATGCAGATTATATATTTTCTGATCCATCTAATATACAGTGTACAGTGAGCTGTCTCTGGCTGTGAAGGCCTTTGTTTTAATTAAGTATAGCTCTTAATGGAAAGGAAATATGGTAGGGAAAAAAAACTACTTCTATACAAGAAAAATACACATGTCCAATACTAGGGGAAAAAAATAAAGATAAAATGCTGTGGAAGTCCCTGTTAATGCAAACAAGCAAAGCAAATTTATCAAATGAATTTCCTCATTGCATTCCTACTACCACTAACAAATAAACTAGAAAGGCACCTATCAAATTTTCCAAAGTTATCATTCAGGGATTCTTATAATTCAAGCATTTTGTATGGGGGAGGTGTCATTTTTGCATACACTTTAATTTCACAAACTCAGTCATGTATCCTTTTTATGGGTTTCTCTTTTTTATCCGCAGAGGAAAAAAATGAAAGAGTAAAAAGCCCCTCACAAAACAGTTAATCACTTAACTTGTGGGGAAAGTCAGAGTAATACACATCTTGTGGCAACTGGGAGGAATGCAGGATAGGCTATTTTGGGGCTCACTAGAGAAATATAAATCTTTTGAAATTTTTCCACTTATCATTTCTTGTATTCTATCTATTTGGTATATTAAATTCATATATAATAAACTTGAAAACCAGTCATTTTACATGAAACTAATTATCTTCGGTGGAGACCCAGAGGACAGATCCTTCCTGACAGAGAACTTTCGACACCATTTACTTGTAGCTTGCTATATAGGGTACAACACTTCAGTTAAAACCACATATGCTGCTAGTGATTTACACTCTCTCATGCGAGAACAACTGTTTTTTTTTGTTTGTTTTTTGTTTTTTTTGGTTTTTTTTGAGAACTACTGTTTTTTATGTTGTTGTTGTTTATTTAACTCTTTTTGAAGAACTTATAAAAAAGGGTTTCCCCGATACGTATGGGTTAAAGTAAGCGTCGATTTAGAAATTATAATTTATATACACAGAATAATAACTGATTTCACAGTTCATTAATTCAATTGATGAAGAACAATAAAAGAGAGGTACTGTCAAATAGAACCATGTGATAAGGTAGGAGAGGAAGTGTATAATTTTACTCACTCGCTATTCAAAAGAAATAAATGATCAAATGCACTTTACATGAAATAGTAAACTCACTATAGAAAATGATTAATTTTAATTAAGATAACATTTAAAGGCTGTACTTCAAGGATAAAATTGGAGAGGTATTTCTTTGGAAAGATGTAATTCTGATACTACCTAAGATTTGCAATTCTGCTATCGGGAATAAAGTCTATTTATCTACCATGAATGACACAAAATGTCTAGTTTTCCTTATGTGTTAATTTGTGTTTGATAGTTGCAGAAAATACAGATTTTTGTATAAACTTTGTGTGGTATTTATCAGTCACGGTAGTGTAGCACGTTTTTAAATACTAAATACTTATCTTTGTATTTTTGCCTCAATGAAAATGGGCATTTTTTTTTCAGACCTAGATCATATCAGAGGAAGGATAGGAGATTTTTCCAAAACTCTTGTTTCCCAAATTAAAATAAATTTTACAACATACAAGGCTTCATGCCTGTGATGTGTATACATACACACACACACACACACACACACACACACACACGTCATGACTGGAATAGGTAACACACAGAGTAGATAACTTTCACATTTCATTACCTTACTATCTTGTAAATCTTCACTAGTTTAAATAACTCCAATGGTATAAATGGACTTAAGCATGGACATATGTTGTTTAATACATATATTTTCGGTGTCATTACTTTCATACATTGATAGGGTATGAAATTAATATTGTATGTAAGTGCATAGATAAAATTTCTACTGCAATGCACCTGGAGATATTTAAAAAAAAAAAGGAACATTTTGTTTTTCTATTTATGGAAAGAAAAGTTAGTAAATGACTTTTCAAATCCCAGGATACAGTGGCCATACATAAGCTCCTCAGGCAAATGATTCTATTAACATTACAATTAGAATGGCTACCTCATAACCAGAACTTCCTTATTTTCAAGAGAGGTTTAAAAGCACAAAATAAGTTTATTCTGAAGGTTAAGTGTATTCAAGTCTGAACTCTTACGGTGCACAAATAAGGATTAAAGATAGAAACTCTGCAGCACCACGGGTTTAGAATTAATACCACATGACCAAGGCAGTGACAGAGTCGATGAGTCACTGCCCACTCTGAATAAATGCTAGAAGTAGCTAAAGAAGAACTGCCAAGGTCAAAAGCTCAGCGCAGCTCCAGATAGATGTGATTCTCTGTACAGCAGTCAGTCACTCTCGCCTGCTTGCAGCTTTCCAGAAAGAACTGGTGCACTGCAGGCATTTGGAATGAACCTGCCAGATTTAATAATAATCAAGAACACTCTTAAATAAATGTCTCCAGGAAGAGAAGCATTGGGAAAACTTAAAAGTAAGGACTACTTGAACTGTGGCTCATCTCAGAAAGCACACTCTCCTCAGCTCATTACAAAACAAAAGTGCTAAAGAAGAACAGGGATGAGGAACAGGGAAATTCACTTGTTGCAGGCAAAAAGATCAACTCATTCTCGTCAGTGGTCTGGGTCAGTCTAGTAACCAAACAGCCAACATTCTGGAGAAATGCACAATGGGTAGGAGTAAGTCATTTTGATTCGATATTCATGGGTTGGAGATTTATTTTCGTTTTAACGCAACCAGAAGGCACTTCGTTGGTCTTCTAAAGACTTGGAGGGCCTTCGAAAATTTAGAAGAAAACGTTTAGTAAAGATGTGATGTTGAAGGGAGAGTGGGAGACAGCTGTGGTCTATGTCTTATTTGAGTTCCTCACAGTATCAGTGTTCCAGGAACTACTATTTGCTTTTCTTTTGGGGGGACTGTAAATGTATTCCTAATATCAGCCGTCACTTAGCCTTTCACGGAAAATGTTTCCAAGGGAAAACTGTAACACTTCGTGTGCTTATTTTAGCTATCAATACAATTTTGACATTGCAGCCAAATAAATAACACTTTCAAAACTTCCAAACTATGTCGGTTAATCAGAAAACACCCTGAACCTCGCCAGGCAAGAAAGTCAACACTCATCCTCTTTCACAACCCTCACAGCCACTACTTCTCAGAGCACTGTTCTTCCATTTAGATGAACTCATTCAGTAGTGTCCATGAGAGATGCACACATTTCACCTGGGACAATTATTTCAATCATGTAAATCATACGTAGCTTACAGGATATTCATGAACTGAAAGTAAAATCACAGATATTTGCAACAATGGGCATGTTCCAGTTGCTACTTATGTGTAACAAATAACCCAGAATTGTAAAACTTTACATTGATCCTTTGCTAAACACAGGTTGACTCCAGAAATGGGTCATGACCAGGGGTGAAGTGGCTCTTTTCTAGCAGTCAATTCCCCCAGGGAAGGGGGGGACAAAGGGAAAAATTCTTCTAGCATCTGGTGGATTGAGGTCAGGAACACTGCTAAACATCCTACGATATATAAGATAGCATTCCTCACAACAAAAAATCATCAGGTCAATATGTATTGACCATGTCAATATTGAAAAACTCTAATCCGTATCATTCCCCCAATTAGCTATGATAAAGGCATAGAAAGAAAGAAAAGAGGAAATGGGTGTATTTGTTGAATTTGTTCTTTGTTGTTCTTGTGCTTTTGTTCCAGCTCTTAACAATGACCTCTTCCCTTCTTGTCTTTCTTTTTTTTTTAAAGATTTTATTTATTTATTTGACAGAAATCACAAGTAGGCAGAGAGGCAAGCAGAGAGAGAGGAGGAAGCAGGCTCCCATCGAGCAGAGAGCCCGATGCGGGGCTCGATCCCAGGACCCTGAGGTCACTACCTGAGCTGAAGGCAGAGGCTTTAACCCACTGAGCCACCCAGGCGCCCCCCTCCTCGTCTTGCTAAGTTCTCACAGGCATCTGCTTGATAAAATATTCTTAAACTGTCTGTCATTTTCCACAAATTAGCCAGCCTGACAGCTTTTAGAACTGTGTTATTTTCAACATAGTTCCTCAGAGACTGTTAACGGCACTTCGGTGATATCAATGCGAATCTTACTGTACCTCAGAAATTAATTTGTCTGACTCAAGACACCCAAAGTTATTTAGACGACCAAGGTGTTCACTTGTTACCTCCTAATGTGTTTTGGACTTTGATTATTTTCTATCAAAGATGTTTCTGCCCCTTCTCGTCTGATAATCATTAGACATGAAAGGGTAGTTGGAAGTGGTGACTTTCTCATTAATTTCTAAATCTGATGGACAATTCAAGCCTCTGTACGTTTTCTCATGTTATTTTTTCAGACTTTACAGCTGTGCCTCCTTCTTACATATTGAAAATGCACTTCCTTATGAAGAGGTCTTCTTTAGCCATAAATAAATCACTCCCGGGGCACCTAGATGGCTCAGTCGGTTAAGCATCTGACTTCAGCTCAGGTCATGGGCTCGGGGTCCTGGGATAGAGCTTCACATTGGGCTCCCAGCTCAGCAAGAGTCTGCTTGTACCTCTCCTTCTGCCCTTCCTCCTACTCATTCTCTCCTTCTCTTCCTCTCCTTCTTTATATCTCTCAAATAAATTAAATCTTCAATCGATCAATCAATTAATCACTGTCAACTTCATAGTCCAGCACCATACTCTACTCCATTTTTTATCTCTCACCCCAAACACAGTCTTTTGCATATATGTTTATCAGTGTTTTTAGCATCGAGGAATCGTAGAATACAAAGGAAATAACCCGTGTATATTTTGGGTCTGATAACATGTCTACATATACTTCATTTGTACACTGCCATTTCCAACTTTAAGAAATAAAAAAGAATATTAGAATTTAGTATTTTTATGATTTTTTTGATTTATTTAGTAAATGGTTTGACTATCCATATTCCTTTAGTGTATAATATTTCATAAGCAGTAATTTATTTCTACTTCTTAAATGTATCATTATCCTTTCATCTTAACAAAGCTCAGTTTTATTCATTTGAAATTTTACTTTCTTTTTTGGATACCATCTCTTGAGATTACGTGGAACTTTATTCCATAAAGTGGCACATTAGGGGCGCCTGGGTGGCTCAGCCATTAGGCATCTGCCTTTGGCTCAGGTCATGATCCCAGAGTCCTGGGATTGGGCCTGCATGGGTTTCCCTGCTCAGCGGGAAGCCTGCTTCTTCCTCTTCTACTCCCCCTGCTTGTGTTCCCTTTCTCGCTGTCTCTCTCTCTGTCAAATAAACAAATAAAATATATGTTTTTTAAAAATGGCACATTAAATGCTAGTTCTGGTGTATTTGATGCAAACCTCCCTCTTTAACCTTTTTTATAGCATATATTATCATGTATTTTTATCTTTCACTGTTTTTGAACATTGTTTTGAACAATTTTAACCAAATTTTCTATTCTACTTTCAGACATATCCTGTGTTTCATTCTGAGTATAATATCACGTGCCCTATGGAACAGATGCTACAAGGACTTCTAGTGACATTTTTCCTGGAAAGTATCCCTTTTATCCTAATACTAAGAATGCAGATGGGAGGCCAAAGTGAATAATACAAAATGCTAGCTTCTATAACTCAAAGGCTTTCAACATATAATCACATTGCATGCAGTACTAAGCCAGAACAATTTATACATTCCATTAGAATGGAAAGATTTGGTGATCACTGTGCAGCCATCTTGACCACCATAGTACAACTTGTATAGTCAAAGATAGGATCACTTTGTTTCGAAGATGGCAGAAGTGGGAGGTAAGACCAATGGGAACAATGATATATCATAATGACAGGAGTACTTGAAACTCTATCAGCTGCAAACACCCACACGTCCCCCCCCACCCATCCACCCCCCACCCCCCACACAGACTGTGGGATCTTAAGAGTGATGGTAACAAGATGGCAAGAGGAGATATAGCATTTAACTTAATGCTACACCTGGTGGTGCAGAGCCAAGAGAAGGCAGTAGCAAGTTGATGGCAGCCACAAGACCAACTGTGGCAGCAGCTGAGAAGTACTTTAATAAGGATAGGAAACTCTTCCTATAATTACAGAGGCCATGTTTAGCAAGATGAAAGTCAGTCCTTACCAGAGGTCTAAAAAAGATTATTTTTAACTCATGAAATCATTAATATGAACAATCTAGCAAATAACTTAAGAATTTATGCTAATTGTTTATTTTTTAAATTACATAAAATTGAGGGGACTGGTATGGCTCTGGCTGTTTGGTTGATTGAACTACAGCAGGCAGATACTGAGGATCTATCTGCAAAGGAAATCTTTGAGCTCCTGCTTTAATGGGTGAATAATTCACCATCGGGGGGTGGAACAAGGACTAGCATTTCAAAGATAAATGAAACTTGTCCCAAACAAAGAATTTTTCATTAAAAATAGCTGTCAGTGGTAGTTTCCTTTGCACTATTTAAAAAGGTAAGTTCTGCATAAGTTTAAGAAATGGACAGCTCTAGAATGAAAAATACTTCCAGAAATAAGAAATAATGTGAAGGTTGAGATTGGAGAAGCTCACCTCTATTAAACTCCCGCTCTACCACCACTCATTCATACTTTTGGGTGAAATCTGGTACTTATCATTACTAGATACATTCATTATTTATTCACTGCAACATTATGTTGATTAATTTGACCTAATTTAAAAAAGCAAACAAACTTTCTTGAAACCTGCCAAGGAACTTTATCAGTGTTCTCTCATGACTTACCTTAATTGAATTAAATTTAAAAACCATAAAAAAACCTGAATAATCTGGACATAGATGTAATCACTATTTTATGAAGTAGACAGTGCCTTGTTTAGTTCTGTATGTCAGCAAAAAGCTCTGAAATTTAAACAAGCACCGAATATTAAAAAAAAAAAAAACTGTGCTCTATTGAAAGAAATTGACCCTAAGCCCTCTGATCCCTAGATAGGATTACCAGCTAATAAGAATAAACTTGGTATTTCAAGGAATAAAATGTACTCATTGTTAGATAAGCAATAGATAAATTAATTTGTTTATGTATAGTGAACATAACATTCTAATAGGAAACTTAATAGTCCTCAGCCACACTTTTGCAACATTTGACCAGCAATCCAGTGGAATATGGATTCACCTCAGTGAACCATCCTAACACATGACCTGCTGTCTCAGCACATTATCAAGAGTAGAGTTTCCCTCACTGAACATTTATTTATTACGAATCCTGAAAGTTTCACTCTCTAAGTATCTCTCTCCTAAAATACCAGTATAAATGAAATGGGAAAATCTTTGTCATTTCTTAATCTATTTGATTTATTAGAAAATAGCCAATGAGCCAGTGAGGAAGGAAGAACACATGGACTTGGAAAGACTTGAGAGAAAAAAAAAGAAATGAGAGAAGTAAAATGTAACCAGACAAATGCATCTACTTAATTATTTTGCTAAAACTCATTCTTTTTAGAAATCTTCACTTTAGTTAGTGAACATTTTGTGTGAGTGAATGTGTGTGTATGTTTAGAGAAGAATCAAAATCTGCATTAAGGGAAAGTGCAGGATGGGGGAGGCTTTGAATAAATTTCTTCTCTGTCATCCTTAAGGCAGTGCTTCTCTTAAGAATTTCCATGCTTTTAAATACAATTGTCTCTTTCTGCTTTTTAAAAAAAAATTTATTTTATTTTTTCAGTGTTCCAAGATTCATTGTTCATTCACCACACCCAGTGGTGTGGTGCAATATGTGCCCTCCTCAATACCCACCAATAGGCTCACACATCCCTCACCCCTCTCCCCTCCGAAACTCTCAGTTTGTTTCTCAGAGTCCACAGTTTCTCGCGTTTCATCTCGCCCTCCGTTTTCTCGCAATTCACTTTCCTTTCCTTCTCCCAATGTCTTCCATATTTTTCCTTATGCTCTGCATGTAAGTGAAACCATATGATTTTATCCATTCGTCTGTCAAAGGGCATCTTGGCTCTTTCCACAGTTTAGCTATTGCGGCCATTGCTGCTATGAACCTTGGGGTACCTGTGGCTCTTCTTTGCACTACATCTGTATCTTTGTGGTAATTAGCCAGTAGTGCAATTGCAGGGTCATGGGGTAGCTCTATTTTTAATTTCTTCAAGTATTTCCACACTGTTTTCCAAAGTGGCTGCACCAACTTGCATTCCTACCACCAGTGTAAGAGGGTTTCCCTTTCTTCACATCCTCTCCAGATTTGTTGTTTACTGTCTTGTTGATTTTGTTCTAACTGGTGTAAGGTGGTATCTCAGTGTGGTTTTGATTTGAATCTCCCTGATGGCTAAAGATGATAAACATTTTTTCATGTGTCTGTCAGCCATTTGTATGTCTTCTTTGGAGAAGTGTCTGTTCATGTCTTCTCCCCATTTTTTGACATGATTATCTGTTTTTTGAGTGTTTAGTTTGAGGAGTTCTTTACAGATCTTAGATATCAGATCTTGGTCTGTAGTGTCATTTGCGAGTATCTTTTCCCATTCCATGGGTTGCCTGTTTGTTTTGTTGACTGTTTCCTTTGCCGTGCAGAAGCTTTCCCTTTCTGTTAAAAAAAAATTAATTATATAAAATTTTTTAAAGTGGTAGAAAAAACTAAAGGAAACTCAATGAGAATAATTCTCTATGTTAACTACTGTGAACACCTAGATTTTAAAGTAATCTTTATAAATACATAAGAAAACAAAACAAAGGCATTTCAAAGGCTGTTGCCAGTTGTGACCTGCCATACTGTCTCGGTCAGTTGAATTGCATTTTGCCCTCGAAGCCATCTATTTCACTTATATAAAAAGGAACAAGAAAGAAATGAATATTTAAATAGAATAGAAAAATATGCATAATTTCACATGCAAGTTTTTGTATTCTCCTCAGATAACTTATTCAGAGCACTCAGTTACTAATCCTATTCCATGCATTGCCTTGAAATATATATACTATATCTCAAAGAGCTACATGTATATATATACAGAGCAACTGGTTTAACTTCCCTGATATATTTTTTAACTTTTCTTTCTAGCTTGCTGTCTGTTTTATAGCCTCTTAAATTCACCCCCAAAATGTTGTCTTATTCATGGTCAAGGCTGAGAAAAGCCAAATTTCTACTCTATAAGCCCACCTGTGGCTTTTACTCTCCATTTTGGTTGAAGTCTGGATTTCAAGCCTTTAAAAATGGATTCTAGATAACAAGAATAATTTGGCTTCTATGTGAGTCCTCATTACCCGAACACAAGAAATGTCCTTATTCCAAGGAATAGGTTTAACAGTATGACATGTCAACACAGTATAATAAAATGAAATTTGTCTTACTTAGGACATGGTAGGTTGCAAAGTGGCAGAAAATGAACTCAACCTAGCTTAATCAAAAATAGCTAAATTGGCTTAGAGTATGTCCACCAATTACTTAAATTAATGCATATATATGTGTGTGTGTTTGTGTGTGTGTGTGTGTCTACTTGTATTTAAAAAAAAAGATGGAAAGGGCAAGAATGAAGATTGATTTCAAAAGAATTGCAAAGAGAATCTTAAACTCTACCTTTCTTCTTCTGCTTTCTTTGAAGATTTCTTTCTTTCTGCTTCTTATTTTTAATTTCTGCTTTCTTATTTCTGCTTTTCTTGAAATACTGGTCCATCACTTCATTGCACATTATTTCTCTTTGTAAGTCAGAAACCATAGCCAACCAAACATAGAGCAATCCTAAGTCTCAAACTCCTAGAAAAAGTAATTGTTTCTTTCCCCCTCCTCCTCTTCCTTCATTTGTTTAGTTTGGACCAATCAAATATAGGATGCTGAATTTGTGGGAAAGAATAGCAACTCTAGGAAAAATGATATGGAAGAGGTAGGAAGAAGTGAATGTCAAGAAAGGTGGTTTGCTCTTGCAAAATGGGGAAGTGTTCTGGAGAGAGGAGGAATAGAGATGCACTAAAATTTGTCAAGTTGGCGTTACCTACAATGGAATAAGAAAGCCTTTATCTCATAGAAATTGATGAGCATTATAAAATAATTTTGTTGGAACAATTTATAGAACATTTATACAAATTCCCAACATAAAATTTAAAAATGGAAAAGAATACAAGGATACATACTGATGACCATATGTATGAAACAACTATGTATTTCGGTATACACCTTGTAACACTTTAATATTGCACACATGTATGAAGGGGGTAACAGATTGCTTTCCGTCAAGTTGTAACTAGGAAAATGAAACCACCCAACACATTTAAAGCAGAGAGAACCTAATAAAGAGAATTGGTCACACCAGTAATGGAGAAGCTGAGCAACGAAATGGGGACGATGATAAATTGTAGACATCAGCAACAATGGGGAGAAATTAGTTCTTTTTGGCTGGAGGTAAAAAGAGAAAAGGCCATTTTACTTATGCTAAGGGAAGAGGTTATGTGTGACAGCTAGATTCAGGTTGTCTGTCTAGTGAGAATTAGAGCCACACAGGACTCTATATGGCTCCTGTACATATAGGAGGAGTCATATAGGACATGTGGACATTGCTGGAGGTGTCACTGGCACAGTGATAAAAATGCTGGCAAAGAGAAGAAATCCTGGCTTCTTCCTTCCTCTCATTCCTCTGTCTCCCACCATGGCCCCCAAGGGCCAGAGTCTGAAGTCTGCTGATGAGAGAGCTTGGAAAATGAATCGTCAGTGTCAGGAACCCTATCTTATCTAAGTAGAGAAGCAAATAGTGAGGAACGGATCTTAAGGGCCTGTGTTTCTGTTTTTCTTCTCAGAGTGAGTTTGTAATAGAATGACTTTACTGCCTTTTTTTTTCCCATTTAGCTTGTTTTTACTGAAAGATGACTTATAGCACTTACCTAGGTATACTAAAAAGTGTCTATATCTGACTTCCAAGAATATAGTCTAGTTTTTAAGTGTAAACATTTAACAGTCTACTTATACAATTTAATGCAGATGTGTTCAAATTGTACTTGCTTTTAATTTTTGCATCATAATTTTACTTCAGGAAAAATAGTTGTCCTTAGTATGCTTAAAATTCTAGAAGTTCACAATAGCGATAATCAAGAAATGAACAGACTGAATGAGTACAAGACATAAAGACTTGTACTGAAAGGTGACATACAAAGAAATGAGTATTGAAAACATGACAGTCCTTGAGGATAGGAGAAGGATTCAAACTGCAACACTGTTGTACTTGATGATATTTGTTTCCTCTGCCTGGGGCTGAATAATTTTCTTGCTGATGTGTTCAGTGAAAAAGACAACAATAATCCTTTCAGGATTTTTTCATTTGTAATACAGAATGTTTGCTTACCAGTGATTTCCTATCTAAATTGTTCTGATATGAGAAATGCATGTCATAACAATCATTTCCCTTTAAACATGGGTTCAATTTAACACTCTGTCCTCCTTTGCAGCAAAATATTTTGTACTAACCTTGGTTGCTTAAAAAAAGAAGGTTCTGTTTCTTTTCTTTCTTGTCTTAATTTTTTTGTGTGTGAATCTTTTTCTTCCTTGAGGATGAAAGGCTAGCAATATGAAACTTCAAACTTTGAACAGTACAAACATTGTGTCCTTCTGAATTGAAAAAAGAGAGGGGTACTTTTTGCCTTTTCCTGATAAAATGTCCACAGTATCTGTTTCGCACTGTCTTCTAGAAGAGTTTAGAAGCTATCCTATGGTAGGGCTCTCTCTTCTTTCTAACCTAACCTTCCTCCCAAATTATTTTCTATCTCCTTGTCATGTTTTGTTTCTTCATGGTGTTTAATGCTATTTACTTTACCTTATTTCCTTGTTTCAACAGTATTTCTATCCTGTCTCACTGAACTGTGAGCTTCTCGAAGGAAGGGAATTTGTTTTTTTTATCGTTCTATCTCCTGCATCTAGAAATATGCTTGACACATTCCAAGTGTTCTTTAAATATTTGTTGACTGACAAGGAGAAAATTAACATACATGTCATATCTAAAGCTCCATGTATAGCAAAGGATACATATTAATTTATTATTAATATCCTTTAATACTCAGAAACTTACTGAAGATATATTCTACTAGTTTGAGAGATTCTTAAAGTAGGGACTTGGCATGAAGTAATTGTATAAGGTAACCAGGAACAGACATGGTGACTAACATATAATGGGTATACATCAGATGTGTATTGAATGAGAGAATACATGAATAAGTAACAATCTACTAAGCTTCTTCCAAACATTCGTGGATTCATTGATTGATTCATTCAACAAATATTTGAGTGCTCTCTCTATGCCAGCATCTGTCTAGATACAAAGGCTACATCAATTAATAAAGCAAATTATCTATTCTCATATATCTCACAAACAGATTTTAGAAAAAAAATAAAAAACAGAAGCTAGAAGATTTCTTAGCATAATTTTCCCATTAACTGGAGGCCAAACTGTGATAATAGTTATGTGTTTTTAACCTCTGCTGGAAGGTATGGCAATTTGTTTAAAACTTGGTGATCAGTTCCTAAATTTGAGACCAAAAACTGTGGTGGCCTGGGGAGCAGCAGCCATTATCTTTTGGGTAAATATTCTCCTAAGTGGAACATTACTAGTGAGATACAGCATTGTCTTATCAAATTGTAGGCCATGATCCAGTAAGCAAATTTTAAATTCATTTTATTTTACTTTGATTGACCTTTTTTAAAGAGGAAATAAAGTCTAGAATAAAGCACAGGATAAGGTGATATTAAGTAGAACAAAATAGAAAATTAAGAATGCTGATACCAACTCACTTGCCAAGGATTATTATTATTTCCTAAAACTTGTATCTAAGTATGTGTGTGAATTGTTATATTGGCTCATTAGTTTATGTTATATTTATTGTAAGCTGAAGTGAAAAACAACAAAACAAAACAAAACAAAACAAAACACCTGAACCATTAGGTACTAGAGAAACATGGACAGGGTCCTGACTCTAGGATAAAGAATGGGCATCAAAGCACTGCCAGGGCTCAGGGAAGGAGTACTGGCTTTGGGGGTGGGAGTGTCCTGAGTAAATCTCTCACCTCCCCCAAGACACACACACCCAAATCTAAGGAAGTGAGGCAGAGGTGAGGAAATGGTGGCTGATCCTATAGATGGGGGAAACCAGGTGATGCCTAAATGCGCTATATGTCAGGGGAGGGGCAAGTGCACGAATAAGGTGACGGATTGGGGTGCAGTGGGGTAGAGAGGATAGTGAGAGTTGTGATTACAGGGGAATAAAGAGGAGGGTAATTACATTAACAAGGCAGAGCCTATGAAGGCATTCAGAACTTGCCCCAGACAAGCCGAATTGCAGTTTCAAATACATATCATAGGGGATGCACAATAGAATGATCCAGCATAGTACTTTACTAGAAAAAGCAAGGAAAAGGTTTAACTATATATGCCCTGAAATGAGGGTACAAAGTGCTGATGTTGGGGCACCTGGTTGGCTTAGTGGGTTAAAGCCTCTGACTTCAGCTCAGGTCATGATCTCAGGGTCCTGGGACCAGCATTGAGCTCTCTGCTCAGCAGAG
>CM052810.1:35779636-35839966 GCA_028533885.1 Nasua narica
GCAGGTAAAACACATTTACTCAGCACTCAGCTGTCTGGCTACTAGGTATCAGGTACTTTAGTACAAACATAAAAAGGTGAACTAGGAAATCAAGGAGCCTACACATCTACTTATACTATTGCAAGAAACAGACTATAAGCAAGCCTACAGATACCATTATTGGTGAATGGGATAAGTGTTACGAAGGAATAACAAAAATCCAAATCATAGGACAAAAACTGAACCAGGAAAAGCCACTTTTATTTTATTTTTTTAAAGATTTTATTTATTTGACAGAGAGAGAGAGAGAGAGATCACAAGTAGGCAGAGAGGCAGGCAGAGAGAGAGAGGGAAACAGGCTTCCTGCTGAGCAGAGAGCCCGATTTGGGACTTGATTCCAGGACCCTGAGATCATGACCTGAGCTGAAAGCAGAAGCTTTAATACACTGAGTCACCCAGGCACCCTTACATCCTAAAATTAAACACAATTTTTGCTTCAATGTATTTTTAGGTGATTGTCCTAATAATTTACCTCCCCTTCTTCATGACACAAAAAATTAAAAACAAAATACCCACCCAGAGGGAAATGGAGAACCAGACTTCCCACCCAGCAGGGAGCCCGATGCGGGATTTGATCCCAGGACCCTGAGATCATGACCTGAGTCGAAGGCAGAGGCTCTAACCCACTGAGCCACCCAGGCGCCTCAAAGTCACTTTTAATAAGGAGGTACAAAACAGCCTCCATGAGGTAACGGTTTTGCTGAAATCTGAGGAGCCCAAAAAGCTAGCCTTTCTATAGAAGAAGGAACTTTTCAGTTGGTGGATGTAAATAATGCAAAGACCTAGAGGAAGAGAAAAGTTTGTGCTCAGGGAACAGAAAAGAGACCAGTATGTTTAGACAAGATTAGTGTGTAGGAGATGAAATTGTTTGTTTGCAGATATGGGAAACAGTCGTGTTACGTATGACTATATGCCTGTGATTAAACATTGCATTTTCATATCAGGGCAATGGAAATGCATTGGATAGTTAAAAAGAGGACATTATTTTTTTTAAAACATTGCTCTGGCTGAAGTGTAGAGAATTAATTGAACATTACAAGAATGGAAGGGTGAATTCCCTTAAAAGAGGCTTATAAGAGCTTTTAGGGTTGTTCCTGCTGTGATGGTGTCAAGAGAAATTCACAGTGTATCTTTAAGTTGAATGGACATCAGGGATCAAATTATGGGAGTGGTGAGGAAAGGACAGAAGGCTAACTATGACAATGTTGTGTTTTGTTTATTCATGTATCTATTGGCATATGGAGACACACACATCCGTACACATCTATTATGTATTTTGTGATTTAGGACTCTAAAGAAGCCCATATACCAGCTGTTTTTTTATTAAGTAAATATTCATATTTACTAGAGACTTGTGATCTTTCTTACCATCCTGTGAAGATGGTCTAACCAAATGAGTTTCTTTTACTCTCATGAGATTGATTTCTGTGCAAAAACCTTGAAACAAGTTTTCCCTTGTGGAAGTAGAGCTAAAAAACTCAATTTTCTTGAGGATAGTCTCCCAATTTGTCTTTGTGTTGTTTTACCTGGTCTTTAGTAAAAAAAAACAGGGAAGTTTTTTAATTTCCATGGTGGAAGAATGGGATAGATGCATGCTGTGAATTTAACCCTCCATGCTCTGGAGGGGACAAGAGTCACTCTCTATGACATACAGATAGAAGCAGAAACGTGTGACCCCCTCATGCGGATTTGTGCTTATCAGCAGGACCTAGAAGTGAGAGCAGAAATATGTTAGTTATAAGTGACTCTTAATACACTTGTATTTCCTTAATCAGAAGGAGCTAAGATATAACTTTGTGAATAAAAATTGGTTTCTTTTGCTGTTATCATCACTGTATGTCCCTTATCTTTGATTGCCACTCATTCCAGGAGGAAAATTCTTTGGAACAAACATGCAGTCGTCTTAACTTATCCTCATGTCTGAGACCCATAGTAGGTACACAAAGCTATTTTAGTGACTAAATGACTAGAAGACATTTAATCGTCTGCTGCAAAATTTCTGATGTATTATTAAGGGGAATACTAGGCTTGAATTCTGTAATATATAATATCAATTTGATTTAAATTATGCATAAAAAGTAAAGCACATCCTCAAAAATATTAATTAAAATGTAATTATAAAAACCATACTAAAGGCAATTATAAATCATTTTTATATCACCCTTCATTCTGTACTTTATATGTTTCTCCTCCTTATCCTAAGTGTACGTAAGATAGCATCGACTCCAACTCCATGTTCAACACTACAACTCCCTTCTTCTGGGGAAAAAAAAGCTTCCTAGGAACCAAACTGAAAAATTCTGAGGATTTTAGAGGCTCATGCCAAAAACTGATCATTTAGATTAAAAGAGAAAAGGCAGCCAAGTAGTAAAATTTTCTTGAGTTATCAGAGAATGCTAACAAAAGGTCACTCAGTCTAATTCAACTATGATCTATATAATCTAATTATGCTTATTTCTAAAGTAAATGTGTTATTTGCACTGCATTGGTATGCAGATTACAAAGTGTTATTATAGGATTATAAATGGAATGCTGGTTTGCACTTTGTATGAAAAAGACCTGTAAATACTATTTAGCTTCACTTTTATGCGGCTCGGATTTAGTGCGCACTAAAAGGCTTAGCCAGTGCAATATTCCAGTTCCAGATAGTGAAGTCAGCTAACTGAGCACCAACGCTAAATAAAGCCGGGTGAGTGCAGTTTCAGGCTCATCTCTTCATTTATTACATTTTCTTTCATCCATCAGAAAAATGAAGTTAATAAATTCCATGTTCCATCCCTCTGAAAATTAAAAGCAACTTTTGTTTTAACGATTAGCATAAGAATTCTGTTAGGGGGGTCTTGAATCACTAAAAGCCTTTCTTTCTTTTCTTTCTTTCTCTCTTTCTTTCTTTCTTTCTTTCTTTCTTTCTTTCTTTCTTTCTTTCTTTTTCTTTCTTTTTGCAGATATGCTGCATATACTTTCATGCTGTATTTATACATGAAGCTGAGAGTCAAACGCCTTTGCTTATATTCTTTAAGGAATTGTGTAAAACACAGTTTGGGGACCCTGGCAGGTTTAATAATATTTGCCTCTGCAGTTAGGACTGCTGTGGTTTAGCGACTGCATTAGCAATGATGCTTTAAAATGATTTTCAAGTAATTCATTACTTCCCTTTCTCATGCATTAAATTTAATATAGCTTGCAGGTTCTAATTCATCTTCATGCATACTAATAAATTGTGCACTACAAATAAATTCTGCATTAGTTTTAAAGCAATTTCACTTCATCTATATATCAAACGTGAAGTTTCTGGTTGGTTTGTAGCAAGCTGAGAATACGTCCAGAATCTTATCTATGTTGTTACATGATCAATGACTATAATAACCCATCTTTGTAAAGATGACATATTCCTTTTAATATTTTTTTAAAAAGAAAGACAATATATATTTTTTACTTTCTAAGGTGGTAAAAACTCTTGAGGACACCACTCTAGAATATGAATGAACGCAATGAAAGCATCTTAAAATTCATATGCCATACCACAATGATTCTCTCCTTTTATATCTAGGCTTTATAACTAGAACTGCAGAGGAAAGAAAATCTTCTGTCCTCTCCCCTCTTGGATCCTTCTATCAAATTGGTTTAGTGCTGGCAGTCTTTGCAGCTGCTGAGTGACAGTTTCCTAAGCAGTTTTCACAGCTCAAAAAAGGAAGGACACAGACTGTGGCACTGACATGGGGTGGGGGAGGGCTGGAAAGCGTCAGGTGCAGACGGTACTAGAGTCTGCTATATAGTGTTTTATCATTTAAGAAGCACTTTCATGTAGATCATCCTATTTAGATCATAGAACTGTATTTTTTTATTGAAATATATTTGACATATAACACCATGTGAGTTTAAGGTGTACAATGCGTTGATTTGATACATTTATACACTGGGATAAGATTACCCCATCGTATTCGCTGACACCACCTTCACATCGCACAATTATCATTTCTTCTCTCTGTTGAGAACATTCAAGATTCACTGTCGTCACAACTCAACTGTATATAATAAAGTACTGTTTAACTATGATTACATTAAATCCTCAGAACTTATTCATCTCTTAACTTCAATTTTCTTCTCTTTGACCAACATCTCCCAAGTTCCCTCACCCTCCAGTCCCTGGTAACCACCATTCTACTCTCTGTTTCTACAAGTTTGGCTTTTTGAGATTCCAAAAAGGTAAGTGAGATCGTGCAGTATCTGTCTTCAATTGTCTGATTTACCTCACTTCAAAAAATGCCCCCCGTGTCCATCCATGTTGTCACAAATGGCTGCCTTTTCTCTTTTAATCTAAAGAATCAGGTAGTTTCTATATCTTGGCTATTGAGAATAATGGTGCAGTGAACATAGGAGTGCAGATGTCTATAGAGATTCTGTTTTCGTTTCTTTTGGATATATATCCAGAAATGAGCTTGCTGGATCACATGGTAGTTCTATTTTTAATGTTTTTGAAGAACCTCTAGATGAGATGACAATTTCAATTTTACATGAAAGGAAACCTAAAAATCCTAAAGTATTTCTTTCAATGTCACATGAGTTCAGTGTTGGAAACTACAACCAATTTTGAGTTGTTTGATTAAAAAAAAAAGTTCTTTTCTCACTATATCACACTTTATCCTTCACATCTGTCTGTTATCCCATGTGGGGTGACCATGTAACAGATTTTTGACTCTATTCTCCAATGAAATCTCCAGAACAAAGCTTTTAGTCAGTTGTTTTAACTGCAAGTTTGGGAGAGAGGCTCCCTTAGAGCTTTGCAGCTCAAAGTGTGGGCATCATCTAGGAGCTTGTTAGAAACATAGAACAGTGGGCTCACCCCAGATCCACCAAATCTAGTTCTCAATTTCAGCAAGCTCCTAAGTGATACGTAAGCAGCTTGAAATTTGAGAAATATTTTTGAGGGAAACAAAATGAGCTATGGAAAAAAGATCTGAGTAAGATAGGAAAAATCTTTCAGGTAGCACTGAAGTGAAAGGATACACACACACACACACACACACACACACACACACACATATGATTTTCCCCTCACGTAGCATTGCTGAAGTTCTATAATATTTATACTTCTTCCACCCACTCATTTTTAGCAGTATTTTTGCTGTAGGTATCAGCCAAGCACATGAGTGATGTGGGAAATCCTATGTTTAAAGATGTTTCTAAATTGTGAAAAGAGACTAGGAAATAAAAAATAAAGATACTCTGTTTATGAAATCTGTGCAGTATAATTCATATTGCTTTAGCAGTTTTAAGATTATAACTTCAGTGAATACATAGTGGAACCAAACATTCTCTCTAGTCTGTTTCTTGACTCTAGTGCAGGGAAGTGACCAGTTCTATGTATAATAGCAACAGTTCTTAATTTATTAAACTAAATGGAATTTATTTCATAATTGATGTATAATCATTTTAAGGTAGCCCTCATGTGCTTATAAATACACCAAAAAATAATTTTCCTTCATTGCTGAAGATAAGTAACAGGAATTTTATCATCCTAAATGTTATTCCTAGTCTCTAATTTAAGTCCAGATTATGCAGGTCCAATCATTGGTAAACCTTACAAAATTAGAACTGATCAAACTTCTCACAAAGACATGGTACAAAATGTGCCACTAGACTTTAGACATTGTGTCTGCTTATGTAATTGACTAGGGGAGCTTACATTCCTAATAGAATCAATGTCATGCCAAATGAAATCTTTCATATGGTTCTAAGGAAGACTATTTTTTTAAATATTTTATTTATTTGACAAAGAGAGAGACAGCGAGAGCAGGAACACAAGCTGGGGGAGTGGGAGAGGGAGAAACAGGCTTCCCGCCAAGTAGGGACACAGATGCGGGGCTTGATCCCAGGATCCTGGGATCATGACCTGAGTAGAAGGCAGATGCTTAACCATCTGAGCCATCTGGTGCCCTAAGACTATTTTATTTGTAATTAGATGAAAAGATCAGACTAAAAGAAAGAAAGAAAGAAAGAAAGAAAGAAAGAAAGAAAGAAAGAAAGAAAGAAAAAAGGAGAAAGAAAAGAAAGAAAGAAAGAAAGAAAGAAAGAAAGAAAGAAAGAAAGAAAGAAAGAAAGAAAGAAAAAGAAAGAAAAGAAGAAAGAAAGAAAAGAAGAAAGAAAGAAAGAAAGAAAGAAAGAAAGAAAGAAAGAAAGAAAGAAAGAAAGAAAGAAAGAAAGAAGGAGAAGGAAAGAAAAAGAGAAAGAAAGAAGCAAGCAAGCAAGCAAGCAAAGAAACTTTCCTGCTGTGTTCTTGTTATATTGTATCAGCTATCCACATTTGGATTCTGTCCTAACTAATTCACTTTTTTGTTTGTTTGTTTAACTTAGAGTTTGGGCTTAAATTCAGGTCTGAACTTTGCCTTTCTTACTGAATCCTAGAATATTGATATCACCTCTTTAAGTGAAATCTTCTTACCTATATGACTGAATGCCTGATGAAACTTGAGCTATCTATCTAGAAACTCTCTTGTTTTAGGGAACAACAGACAGCGGGATAACTATTGGTAATAAGTATAAATCATCAATAATTCAAATAAGTAACACCTTTTCAGAGGTTCACCTATTCTGTTCAGTGAAAATGCTATCTAAACTTTAGTATTTCCCTAACACAATAAACCAAATTAAAAAGCCCAAATTTTTACTTTTTTTTCCCAAGAAAAATACTTTTTTTAAAAAAAGAATTTATTTATTTATTTGACAGAAACACAGCTGGAGAGGGAACACAGCAGGGGGAGTAGGAGAAGGAGAAGCAAGGTTCCTGCCGAGCAGGGACCCAGATGCAGGGCTCAATCCCAGGACCCTGGGACCATGACCAGAGCAGAGCACAGATACTTAATGACTGAGCCACCCAGACGCCCCTCCAAGGAAAATATCCTGTTCTGGTTAGCAGAGAAGTACATATTATTAATGCTTTGGACAGGACAATTATTTTTTAGCATAAAGTTGAAATCTTGGAGGAAAACTTGTTATATGTGGACTTACAAAATTTGAATATCCCAAAGATAACCAGTTCCCATGACCCTTTCACAGATGCAGAAACATACATTTAGTTAAAACAACTAATTTGTAGCAGTACAGAAGTTGGAATTCTTATTTCTCCACCTCAAAACAGTGAATGAAGTACTTCTCAAAGTTGAATGTTACATATGGACCCTGAGGAATCTTCTTACAAAGATAAGCTGGGATTTAAGCAAACACCTAGGAAATACAATGTAGCTTGTGACCAAACAGTTTGAAAACCCAGGCTCTGCAGAGCCTGCTCAGTTTCATAAATAATGAGACAAAGTGAGAGTATACTATCCTTGCTATCCTGCCTTTTTAATCTTTGTAGTCATTCCTGGTGACACTTATCATATTTTGTGATTATTATCATCAGTTAGCTGCATTTTTTTCCTATGCCCTTTTCAACCTTCACCACCATAAATTGAGTGGTTCAGGATCTGCGTTTTTCCTTTCTTTGTTGTTTGCACTGCCCGCCTTCTACCTTTGAAGATTCAAGCACCGCAGTTAAAACTCAGGCTTTTGCAGATTCTGTTTCTCTTTAAAAGGAATCCAGTATTAAGGTTCCACATTAAGGCAATTTTGCTGCCTCGCTCATCCGTATATTATAATCTAGCCTGATTAGTAAGCTTATTATAATTCTTTTACTTTTTATTAATATTTTCTTTCTACCTGACATGATCCATTCTTCATTTGCATTAAGTGAGCTCTGTCTTCGGGAGGTTGAATTTTGTGTCTCAAACAAATGTATGTCAAAGTCTTAACCTGAAGTACATTAGAATGTGACTATCTGGAAAAGGATTGATGTAATTCCTTAAAGTAAGTTTATATTTGAGTAAGGTGGACCCTTACTACAATATGACTAGTATCTCATAACAAGAAGACTATGTGAAGACAGATACACAAGGGGAATACCATGTGACAGGGAAGCCAGAATGTAAGGTCAGGTAGCTACAAGCCAAGGAATGCTGAAGATTGACCTAGGAAGAGGCAAAGACCTGTACACAAGGAAATAATATTGCATCTGTTTATATCTAGTAAACATTAGAACTCAGATTGTTACAGGAATTTTTTTTGTTTTTGTTTCAGGAAATTTTTGTTCTTTAGCACAAACTACTTTGTGGGTTTATCTATATGGGAGCAATAGTTATCAAATGAAAAGAGTTGAGGTTTCTTATGTTCTATTAGGAATACTCCCCCCACTTTTTTTAATAAGTATATTTTTCTTAATTGTGGAAGAAATCTAGAGTAGACAATTAGAAAAACAGTAGGCAAAGTGAAATGATGTCATTTAAAAAAAGACATTGGTTAATAAATTTAAGAGGTGCTGTTGTGACCAATTAAAAATTTCAAAAGGAAAAGGGAAAACTTTATCAACAAATGATGAATCCTCAACTTACACATTTCTTTTAATTAAAAAAAAAAATGACCACAGGAGTTCCTAACTGGCTCAGTCAGTAGAATATGTGACTCAATATCGAGGTTGTTAAGTTCGAGCCCCCTGTTGGGTGTAGAGATGACTAAAAAACAGAATCTTAAAAAAAATTAATAAAAATTTAAAAAATGACCACTGTTCTATCTAAATAGGAATTTTAACAAAAAGCAAGGGACTGCTTTAAATCTCTGTAAGAAATTAAGTCCCTTACATTACCCTTATCAATATATTAATATCCTAAATGTCAAGTTATATAAAGGACAAATTATAACTGATCAGCTCATGACATACCTCAAAAGTTCTGCTTATTGTGAAGTCAAAATGTTTATCATTGTGACTATAGCTGTTTTAGTCCTTCTTTTTTTAAAAAAAGATCTTATTTATTTGGGAAGGAAAAAGAGAAAGCACACAAAAGCAGGGGGAGGGAGAAACAGACTCCTTGCTGGGCAGGGAGCCCAATGCAGGACCTGATCCCAGGACCCTGAGATCATGACTGAGCACCAAGGCACCCTTATTTTATTCCTTCTTAAAATATAAAGTTAAGATGTAGAGTGAAATTTTCTTTGCTTTACTTACTTGCAATGTGAGTGGTAATAATGACTGTATCTAAATAGTTGTCTCTGTTAAAACCAAACCCATAGATGTATCTCCATAGAGCACAGAGTTTGATATGAGGCTTAGAAGTATATGTGGCACAAATATAAGATTAAAATAATTTTTAAGCTACATATTTACCAAGCCTATACTACAGTAGGAATAATTTCTTTGCCTTTTACTTCTTTTAACCAATTCCTATTTGGTGGAAGGTTTAGAACAAAAATGATTTGTAATTTTTGTGAAAATTTTTAATTACAAATTTCTGTGCTTTAAAAGTATTTTTTGTAAAGCATATAATAAAACTGAAGAATCATGAAGGATTAGTAACCAAAGGAAAACTTGCATGTATAAAACTTTCATCTATATTTTATTAATATTATTTAATATTATATGTCATATTCATAAAAAATTAAGACAGCTACTCATATATATATATACATATTTCTGATCATTTAACTGTGGACCAATAAACTTTGGAATCTCAAGGATAAAATCATTTTGCAATAGAGTAAATGAAGAGTATTGTCTAATAAAATTACAAATCTTTCCTCATACTTTGTTTTATATAAAAAATTGGAAATTTATATAGAGAAATGAATTATATATCTAGATGGTTGTGTATGAATTTGATAGTATTAAATTTCCAAAAACAGGAAGCAAGTATGGGTTTTATATTTATTCACTTCAGAAAATATATTCATATATGATATATAATAACTGAATCCTCAAAAAGTGGGTATATATTTATTTCTCATGTTTCCTGGGTGAGATGGCTGAAATGTATTTAATAGTGCAATCTTATTAAAGTAGTTAAAATGATAATGCTTTAGATTTTTTTGAAATCATAGCATACATTGATAAATTTATCTTCTTCATTGCTGTTTAATATGTCTTGCTCTTGATTTACAACCTCTTCAAGAGCTTCTCAGTATAAACTGAAACAAATCCCTATACAAAAAGGAAGGGCAAGAAGAGTCCAGAGACAGACCTCTCCAGATTGTTAGGTAGCAGGTTTAATTAGCAAGGGAAACTTACTGATAAGGCTGCACCCACCCACCAGAATCTTAAGCATTTATATAGAAGCCTTAACTGAGTTCATATCTAAAATATATAAAGAATTCATACAACGCAACAACAACAACAAAATACAAAATGTAAACAACAAAATGTAAAAAAATACCAGAGGATCTTCTAGATTTTTTTCCAGAGAAGACACACAAATGGCCAAAAGGTACATGAAGAGATGCTCAATATCACTAATCATTAGGAAAATGCAAATCAAAGTCACAATGCAATATTACCTTACATGGGTCAGAATGACGATTACAAAAAGGCAAAAAACAAGTTTTGGATAGGATGTGATGATAAGGGACCCCATGTACACTGTTAGTGGAAATATAAATTGGTGCAGCTACTATGGAAAACAGTCCGGACATTCCTCAGAAGATTACAGATAGAGCTACCAAATGAGCCAGCAATTCCACTACTGAGTATGTAACCAAAGAAAACAAAAATACTTGTTTGAAAAACTATATGCACCCCTTTGTTCATTACAGATTATTTATAATAACCTAGGTAGGGAGACAGCCTAAGTGTCCATTGACGGATAAATGGATAAAGAAGATGTGACATACACACAAGAAGGTGGAATACTACTTAACCTTACAAAGGAGTGAAATCTTGCCATTTGCAACATGGATGGATCTTGAGGGTATTGTGCTATGTGAAATTAGACAAAGACAAATACCATATGATTTCACCTACATGTGAAATCTAAAAAATAAAACAGATGAAACGAAACCTACATTCATAGATACAGAAAACAGATATGATTGCCAGAGGGGAATGGGTTGTGGTGGGTGGCAATATGGGTGAAAGGGATTAAGAATAACAAACTCCCACTTATAAAACAAATAAGTCATGATGTATAAAGTAGAGCATGGAAAATATAGTCAATAATATTGCATTAACTGTGAGGTGACAGATTTCAGCTATACTTATTGTGGTGACTATTTCACAATGTACACAAATGCCAAATCACTAGTTGTACACCTGAAACTACATAATATTGTATGTAAATAATATCTCAGGAAAAAAATAATAAAATTGGTAGCCTGGAATACTGAATTTGAAAGTTTAGACTTAACAATAATTGTGAAGGCAAAGAAGTAAATATTTTTTAAAAAATTAACTTGGAATTAACTTATTTCAAATATAGTATTTTAAGTATAATAAACCTCTCAATAAAATAGGTACAGATAAAACACATTATACACAACAAAATGCACATTTTTAGGTTAAAAACAAAGAAAAATGCGTATTTGTGGTAAGAAGAACATTGATAAGCTCAGAAAATAAAATTTCTCTTTAAAATATGTGTAAACTATGGAAATATTCCGATCACCTATCTATGAAAGAATATTCCTTTGAGAGGTTGTCTCAAGATTGAATTATCCACTTTGCAGTTTGCAAGGTTTGTAGTGCTTATTCCAGCATTTTTTTTCTTTAAATTCCATCTGGGCAAAGGATCAAGTTCAACTGGGGCAAGAAGTGCTTGGGACAATCAGATAATGTCTGATTAACATGCTTGGTGGATGTCACTGGCAACACTGTCCCTAGTGACTTTCATAATGCTAATATGAAGTTTTTCTAATTGAATCATAATGTTAAAATGCCACTTTCTTTCAATACAGAGACTGTTCTTTAAGTTCCTAGTATACTGAAGATTTCTTGCTCTTAGTCTTTGTTTCAAGAATGATGCATATGATTCATTGGCAGTCAACATGACAGCAACTATAATGCTGAAAAGAATACTAGATAGTGTATTAAGATCTACCAGAGAACTAGGAACTAGTCTACTAATAACAATTTGTATTACTTAAATATTTATAGGATTTGCTTAAATTAGGTATAGCTTAGGACTCTCGTATATATAATAATGGACATTGTAGTAATTGTTCTCTCTCACATGTACATGTCAAGCTCAAATGAAATCTACTTGTAAATGAAGGATGCATGTTGCAAAAAATAAACTGACATCGTCATGGATGGTGAGAAGGAAGAGTAACATCCATGGCAATTGTGATAAAAGGGTAAACAGAAATATCAAATTCTTTGGAGGAGAAGGAAAAAAAAATAAGACTCTTACAACCTTAGCTCTTCGTCTTCTTACATATTTCTAGGATTCAGCTAAATCTCTATCCGTATCTATATCCCTTTCTGCTACAATTGGATTGTTTAATTTTTTTTTTACTTTCTAATCCTTTTTTCTCAAATGTCTCATAAGCTGTGAATACAAATTTTTAAATTGTTCAAATATACCCTTGCTTTAATTAGGTGTAAATGTTACCCTTCTACCGGAATAATATGAAGACATTTGGGTGGTTTACCTCGTTAAGTCATTGATATTATTACAATCTTGAATTCTAGTTCTGCCTTTTTTTCTAAATCCCCTTAATTAATGTAATTATTTGGATTGTTCTATTAACAACACCTATTTTACCTATTTTACTTTGCCTATGTCTTTACCAGTCCTTGTTGACTATTTCTTCTTTCACCCCTTAATATCAGTCTGTGTTAAATTTCTTATTTCCTTGCTGAAAATAAAGTAGAATCATACAGGTGAGATAAGCAGAGACTATTTAGTCGGAGGTTACATAGGAAGTGAGTAAACTATTACCATTTGCTTTGGCAGAGACTCAAAAGCAGGAAAGTGGGCAAAATTTATAATGAAAAATAAAAGAGGAAGACCTCAAGGGTGCTTTCGTTGGAAATTGTTGGCATGGGGAAGCTGGAAGAAGATGAAGTAGAAGTGGGTTTATCTGTTTTGTACTTTATTAGAAGTAGAGGCGAAATACAGGCAAGTTGGTAGCTGGTGACCAGATTTTGACCATTCTGGGCAAATCATTCCAGAATTGTCATTTGGTTTTCTGAAAACATTGCTACAGAATATGTGGGTCGGAGTTCCTTTTTCATATATGATTTGGCCACTATTTGTATATTCAGTATTTCACCTTGTTCCTAAGAGTAGGTATATAATTATTTTTCCAGTATCCATGAGTGGTAAACCTTCCCATTTAGTTCACATAAATATATTTTTAATTTGTCCTCAATCTTGAATAATATTTTTTTCTGAGTCTAGAGTTTCATTTTGTTAGATTTCTTCTCCAAAGAAATTTAAAGATATCTCATAAGCTAAGATTGGATAGTTTTACAAATGCTCTCTTTATCTAGAATATGCATCTTGGACTAGATATTCATCATTAATTAGATTTCAATTGAATGTTTCCTAGTGAAATAATGTTTGAGGATCCTAGTAAAAGTTAATAATCAATGTACTACTACATTTCTGTTAATATTTTATATTTTATAATATTTATTACAAATTAAAACAATTTTTGTTCTCTCCCCCTTTACAATATAAATTTTTTTAGTTTAGGTACTCTGTTTGCTTATTGATATTGGGTGTCCTTGGCTGACTACAGTAACTGGAATTTTTCTGCACTTATAACTGCCATACTTCTATACTCTTCTTATTCTTTGGGAGTATGTGGTCTAGGTAAATTTTCAAATAAAAATCCAGAAAATCAAATAACTTGTAAATTAAGAGAATGTGTGTTTTCATTCTTGTTCTTTTCCAGAAAACATATTTAAATCATATTTTAATTAGGAAATATGAGAAAATTGTGATCCATTTTTAGGAATGGAGAATTATTTAAGGTATATAAATCATATAAAATCTTAAAAATTTAAATTCATACAATAAAATTAGAGGGACATAAGCATTACTTCATGACTAGATGTTTTTAGGAAAATTTGTTATAAGTGCACTTGCATAATACAAATGTGTAATGTACCTCAGTGCTTTACAGACACAAACCGATGAAAAAGAGACATGGTGTGGCAGTAGAGATAAGATGTAGTCATTTCAGAAAAGACACTCTCCTTTTTCTCAAGTAGGATTTGAGGTAAGAGAAATGACATGAGGCATAAGTCACCTTAAGAGAGGGCTGTAATAGATCACCCCTTGTCAGTTGCAGTACAAGCAGGAACTTTAGAAAATAAGAATGTTTTATTCTTTGAGAGAGCCATCACAAAATAGTCCAAGCCTTTTATACCCTTGAGGGATGTCTCTTAACGGACTTGATTAGTTCTGGATACCTCATTTTAAGATGGACATCTACAACCAAATTGAATCCAGACCTTGTAAAAATAGGGCATAAAGGTGTCATGAGGAATGATACCAGGAACTGGAAAACTTTAGCCCGGAAGAGACAACACCTAAAGTATATCAGATTGTAGGCTTTTTATACAATATATAAGAATATGAAATATTGTCTTATAAAATGGAAATTTGACTTAGTCTGCATTGGTGCAGAATTCTTATCCAGAATCAACAAAGGAATGTGTTTTAAGGCAGTCTGCTTTCAAAAATGGGGAAAAAATGTGTGTATTTTCTAACAGTGAAAAATGAAAAATAAAATGACCTAATACTTTGGTAACAAATAGCACTTGAGGATTGGTATTCAAATAAAGGAGGGTTGACCATTCCCCAGAAATATTATACATAAATGTATAATGCATAAATATTTTAGATTAATGTTTCAACTACTAGACTTCACAGACATCTTCAAAATTTCCATGACAAGCAAAGGTGCCTTATGCACTAGCCATTGTAAGACACAGTTAAAGGTCTTTTAGATGTCGTTGGTGATTTTATCATCCAAAAAAATGCTATAAATCAAACTTTGATTTGAAAATTCTACTTAAATTTCCAGGTATACAGGATTTATTTAGTACCCACTGAGTCATTATCTACAATTTTATTAGAGAACAAAAGTTGTCATAACATGACATTATTTACTAATACCACTGATTTAACTGGTTTCTACCTTAAATTGCCTTCTGCTTCCCAATAATATTTATCCCAATACACTGAGCAACATCTTTTTAGTCATTTTCCTTTTGGTTTTAAGATGTGGTATGTAGCTGACAAAGCCATACAGTATAATACAAAGTGAAATTGCAATCTTGCAAAAACTGCATGATTTCATAAAGCCAATGAAGTAAAGTTAGAATTACTTGACTCACAAGCAAAGAAGGGCTTTGACAAATGAGGTTGTAGCAGAGTTAGACTGGTTAAAAATTGAAGAAAAATATTGGCAAGGATGATGATAGAATATGTGCCTCAAAAAAAGAATGATTTGAATATCAAAGAACTGAGAGAGGTTCTTGGGAAAATTGATGAAACCCTAAAATATTTTGGCAAAAATGGCCTCTCTGTGATTGTTCTCTGAAACAATCACAGTGTAATGTGCTATTAAGTTTTGGCAAAAACTACAAACTCGTACATACGCAAAGTTAGTTTAATGCATCCTTGAAGTAGTGAGAGAATTAATGCATCATTAAAATAATCTAATTCTGTTTTAAGTAAGGTAAATAAAGCAATTTTAAATATTTATATTATTTTAGATGCATTTTCTAGATTCAATTATAAACATATTTTTTTAACTATTCTATGGAATTAAGGTGAATGTTTTAACTATTATACAGTGTTTTTTTAATAACTAGTTCTATTTACATAATACTGAATTTCTGTATGTTTTTTTATTATGCAGGTAAAATTGGTGTGTAACATTACAGTAATTTCAGGTGTACAACATATTTTGATATTCATATATGCTAAAGAGTGATCACCACAATAAGTCTAGTTGCCATTCATCATCATACACTTGACTCCCTTTACCTTTTTCACTCATGCTGCAACTCCTTTTCCCCTCTGTTAACTACCAATCTGTTCTCTGTATCTATGAGTTTGATTTTGTTTGGTTTACTTGTTTGTTTTTTTTTTTTTAGATTCCACATTTAAGTGAAATTATATTGTATTCGTCTTTCTTTGCCTGGCTTATTTCACATAGAATGCTACTCTCAAGATCCATCCATATTGCAAATGGCAAGATTGTATTTTTTTTTCCTATGGCTGAATAACATTCCATTGTATATACATACCACATCTTCTTTATTCATTCTTCCATTGATGGACAGTGAGGTTGTTTTCCTATCTTGGCTATTGTAAATAATGCTACAATAAACATAAGGGTGCACAAACATAATGCTGCAATAAACATAAGGGTGCACATATCCTCTCAGATTAGTACTTCTGTTTTTTTTTAGATAAACATTCAGTAGTTGAGTGCTGTATCATATGATAAGTGCATTTTTAATTTTTTTGAGGAACCTCCAGACTGTTTTCCATAGTGGCTGAACTAATTTACATTTCCACCAACAGTGGACAAGGGTATCCTCCCCAACAGCTGTTGTTCCCTATGTTGTTAATTTTAGCCAGTCGAAGAGGTGAGAGGTGGTATCTCATTGTCGTTATGATTTGCTTTTCTCTAAATATTCAGTGATGCCGAGCATCTTTTCCTGTGCCTAATTGTCATTTGTGTGTCTTTTCTGGTACAAATTTATTAGATCCTCTGCTCATTTTTAAATTTCTTATTTTATTTTATTTTATTTGTTTGTTTTGTTTTTTGCTATTGAGCTGTATGAGTTTTTCATATATTTTTATTAACCCCTTATTCAATATATGATTTGCAAGTATTTCTTTTCCATTTAGTATACTGTCTTTCATTTTGTTGATGGTTTCTTTTGCTGTGCAAATTTTTAGGTTGATATTGTCCCTTTTTTTTTTTTTTTTTTGCTTTTATTGTATTTGCTTTTGGAGTCAGATTAAAAAATTCAATGCCATGGCCAATGTGAAGAAGCTTGCTGCCTTTCTTTTCTTCTAAGAGTTTTAGGGTTGGAGGTCTCTCTTCCAAGTCTTTAATACTTTTTGAGTTAATATTCATAAGTGATGTAAGATATTGGTCAAGATTCATTCTTTTGCATACAGATGTCCAAGTTTTCCCAACATCATCTATTGAAGAGACTGTCATTTCCCCATCATATATTCGTGGCTCCAATTGACCATATATGAGTGGGTTTATTTCTGGGCCCTCCATTCTGTTCCATTGATCTATATGTCTGTTTTTATGACAATAGTACATTGTTTTGATTACTATAGCATTCTAATATAGTTCGAAATCAGGGAGTATGATTTTATATCTTCTCTAGCAAGTCTTTTTTTTTTTAAAGATTTTATTTATTTATTTGACAGAGAGAGATCACAGGTAGGCAGAGAGGCAGGCAGAGAGAGAGGAAGAAGCAGGCTCCCTGCTGAGCAGAAAGCACGATATGGGGCTTGATTCCAGGACCCTGAGATCATGACCTGAGCTGAAGGCAGAGGCTTTAACCCACTGAGCCACCCAGGCGCCCCTGTTCTCTAGCAAGTCTTTTATTTTTTTTTAAAGATTTTATTTATTTATTTGACAGAGAGGAGAGAGATCACAAGGAGGCAGAGAGGAAGGCAGAGAGAGAGGGGGCAGCAAGCTCACTGCTGAGCAGAGAGCCCGATGTGGGGCTCATCCCAGGACGCCGAGATCATGACCTGAGCCAAAGGCAGAGGCATTAACTCTCTGAGCCACTAAGGCGCCCCCTCTCTAGCAAGTCTTAAAAGTTGTCTGATAGTGAATGCTATTATAACTTGAGAGTATGAAAAGTGATTGGTAAATATTAAACTGATATACCACTAATTTTTTAAGAAATCTGTTCATCAGCAATACATCAGAATTACAATACTATGATCATAGCTACACAGAATCTGTCTCTTTTTTGGAAACTACAAAAGCAACTCCAATATATTACCCACATTATACATTACCAAGCAAATACTAATTTTCTGTGAAAATATTGTGTTTTTAAAGACTAAATTAATATACTTTCCAAAAAAGAATTCTAAAGCTGGTATCACACATAGATGAAAAATAAATTGACATAAAATCCAGGGAGTAAACTTTTAGCCATTTAAGAATCTGCAAAAAAAAAGTAAATATAACTTACAGAAGAAAAAAGTAATTAACAGGGAATCTCTGTGTTTGGTAAGATTATATTCTGCATGTATTAGGATTTGTGCATCTGCGACACAGCAGGTTGTTAAATTGCTCAGTTATCAGAGATCACATCTTGCCATTTGTTCAGATGAGGTAACTTGCTAGAAACTATATGAATCTATATGAATGTAAAAAAAAAGAGCTTAATAATATTTGTTTTTCAAACTTCTACCATCTTGAATGTGTAATGATTTTTAATAGGTATGTATTTCAAAATATAAAGTCTTAACATTAAAATTTGCTAGGTGTGACTCAAAGTATATTATAAATTCATTGGCTTATGAATCTGTTTTATGTTTATGTTTATACATTATTTGTTTTGCTCCATATTGTTCATATAGTTGAGAAATTATTTATCCTCATGAAATCAACTGAAGGTTTATGAAGATTTTGAGATAATTTAGTGGGTGGGGAGTATTTTTTTGCATTAGTATGATTTTACATTATCAGTTAACTAACAGGACTAAAACCCATTAGATAACTAGATTTTCTATTTTGTTAACTTGTTATGTATATGCATATTAAGAGAAATATCTTTACTTGAAAGCCAATGTAGCTTTGTAATCTTGAATATTTTGTCAAGAGCTTAAGAATATCCTCTAATGTAAATGCAGAAAATATAAAAATTGCTAACATTTTTGAGCTTGCTATGTACTGTCCTGAAAGTTATGCATGTGTTTTGCTATATATTCTCAAAACAATAGTGTATGGGCATTTTTAAAACTGTATTTCACAGATGAAGAAACTGAAAAAAAACTCAAAAACCCCAGCAATATAAGTACATAAAGTATGTCAACCTAATAAGGGGTAGTCCCAAACTTTTAACATGGTATTAGCAGTCTGATCCTTGAATTTACAAATTTATTTATTTATTGTTATATTATATATATTATTATTTTATTATTTATTATTTACAAATATATATTTATATTTTTATTATATATTATTATATATTTGTATATAAATATGTAATATTTATAACAATATTATATATTGTTATAGAACAAAATTAAAATTTTGTTTTATTTTTTATTTTTATAATTTTTTTTAAAGATTTTATTTGTTTATTTGGCAGAGAGATAAAGAGATCGCACAAGTAGGCAGAGTGGCAGGCAGAGGGAAAGGGAGAAGTAGGATCTCCTAGGAGCAGGGAGCCCAATGTGGGGGATTGATCCCAGGACCCTGGGATCATGACCTGAGCCAAAGGCAGTCTCTTAACCAACTGAGCCACCCAGGCACCCCAAATTTACAAATTTAAATGAAAATCTATTCTCTGCTCTCTTTTGTACCTTATAGAAAGTATCACATGAGCCCACACAAACATGTAGTTCATAGCAATTTAAAATCTGATTCTAGGGGCGCCTGGGTGGCTCAGTGGGTAAAAGCCTCTGCCTTCTGCTCAGGTCATGATCTCAGGGTCCTGAGACCGAGTTCTGCATCGGGCTCTCTGCTTGGCAGGGAACCTGCTTCCCCCTCTCTCTCTGCCTGCCTCTCTGCCTTCTTGTGATCTCTCTCTGTCAAATAAATAAATAAAATCTTTAAAAAATAAAATGAAATAAAATCTAATTCTATAATATCCCTCTAAAGGAATTTAAACAATTTTTGAAAAAAAGATGTTTACTATGGTATAATGTATATACACCATAACATCTTCCATTTTAACCAATTTGAAGTGTGCAATTCAGTGGCATTGAATAGTTCGCCCTTTGTTGTTGAGTTGTAGAGTTTTTTTTTTAATATAATCTGAATATTAAACTCTTCACAGAGAAATTATTTGCAAATATTTCCTACCATTCTGTTGTGTGCCTTTTAACTTTCTTGGTGAGGTTCTTAGATACACACAGCTTTTTAATTTTGATGAAGTCTAGTTTACATTTTTTTTCTCTTGTTACTCCTGCTTTTCATAACATATTGAAGAATCCACTGCAAAATCCAGCATCATGAGGATTTACCCCTGTATTTTCTTCTAAGAATTTTATAGTTTTAGTTCTTATCTCTAGGTCATTGGTCTATTTTCTTTAATTGAGGTATAATTGACATATAACATTGTATAAGTTTAAGGTGTACAATGTGGATTTATTTCTGGAATCTCAATTATATTCCATGGTGTATATGTCTATTCTAATGCCGGTGAAATACTGTTTTTAATTACTGTAGCTTTGTATCAAGTTTTGAAATCTGGGGGGCACCTTGGTAGTTCAGTTGGTTGAGCCTCCAGCTCTTAGTTTCAGCTCAGATGGTGATCTCATGGGTCATGGGATCAAGCCCCTCCTTGGGGCTCTGCACTCAATGTGGAGTCTGCTTGGGATTCTCTCTCTTCTCTCCTTCTGTTTCTCCCCTGCTCAGCTCATGTGCACTCACTCTTTCTCTCTCTCCCAAATAAACTAAATCTTTAAAAAAAAATGTTTTGAAATCTGGAAATGTGAATCTTCTGACATTTTTCTGATTATTTTGGTTCTCTAAGCCCCTTGCAACTCCATGTAAATTTGATGATTGGCTTTTTGATTTCACCAAAAAAATGTAGAAATTTTAATATGGATTAGATTGGAACTGTGGATTGATTTGGGTAGAACAATATCAATTATTCATGAATACAGAATCATTACATATCACTACATAAATTATTTACAAGTATTTCATTTCTTTTATAAATTTATTACTAGCTGTTTTATTATTTTAGAAAGTATTGTTTCTAAACTATTGTTTCTAATAAAGGTAATACTCTTTTCTTACCTTCCTTCTCAGATTGTTTACTGGTGGTACAAAAAAACACAACTGATTTTAGTGTGTTGATCTTATATCCTACAATTTTGATGTTTTTGTTTACTAGATCTATTAGCTTTCTGTTGTATTCTCTGTGAAAAAAAAATTAAGCAAACCCTTCTCCCAATGTTTGCAGGTAAGCTCTCTGCTGAAGCACTCATTCAATTCTTAAGCTTCCACTGAGCCTAAGTATCAGCCTAAGGGGAAGTTTAGGTTTTTCTTTGGTCTTTCATAGGCATGTATATGACCTTCTGTATTCTCCCATGTACATGGATACATTTGAATGCCCTAAATTCACAAAGAAATTTTCACCATTTTTTTTTTCTTTCAGGCATTACGTGGTCTATCTTGTTTCCATTATAATTTCTTTTCACAGTAGGTGACTACAAGTCATCTGTTCTACTCGCAGTATTTTTGAGCAATTTCTCCTTTCCAGCTTGAGCTTCAAGTTAGACAAAACAGAGATAAGTACCAGGTCCTTCAGGTAGTCCCCAGACAGATAAGAATGAACATGCACAACATTTTGCAAATAAATTCTGCTCTGCTCCCTCTGCAACCCTGGACAAGCCTCCTACACTGCGAAGATGGTGGAGCAAGGACAAATAAAAACACCACAAAACTTTCCTGCTCTTATCAAGTTGCCTTTTTCTTGACTCAACATTCACTTGGTTGTTGAATACCTTTGACCTTTTTCTGAATCCTGACAAAGTTGGCTCTGGTAGATTCTCCTTATTTTTCAATGTTTCTGTGGAAGGAGAAGAGCTTGGAGCTGCCTACTCTGCCATTTTGTTGATGTTCAATTGGTATTTTTCTAGAAATAAGTTATTATTTATCTTTAAGCTCCTAAAATGACGTTGACTATCTTTAATATTAAGGTTAGGTATAAGGGAGAAAGTTCATGATAATATGAATAATTATGAATGGACAAATTTGGGACTGGATAAATGTTAAAGGATTCATATTTTTCAAAATACCTTAATATACTTTACATTCCTATAATGAGAGTTGGGAAACAAGCTATTTATTCAACAAGTAAAAATGGTTAAATAAATTCTAAAACCATTTCAGCATGGGGGCACCTGGGTGGTTCAGATGGTTAAGCATTTGCCTTTGGTTCAGGTCATGATCCTAGGGTCCTGGTTCGAGTCCCACATCGGGCTTCCTGCTCCTTGGGGAGCTTGCTTCTCCCTCTGCCTCTGCTTCTCTGTCTCTCATGAATAAATAAATAAAATCTTAAAAAAATAAAAAATAAAACCATTTTGGCATGATATAATACCAGGACAACATTAAAACTAAGTTTTCCTTGAAGAATTAAAGTTTTGTACAAATTTTTGCAATGCAATGTAAAAAAGAAATCAGAAAAACTATTAAAAAGAAATTTGGATACATCTAATCTTGCTCTTTCCTGAAAACCAAATATACAATAATACAATTTTATAGTCATAGCAAAAATAAACAAATTTTATTTATAAATTTCTTTGTTTTTTTTAAAAATTATTTATTTATTGGACAGAGAGAGAGAGAGAGAGAAAGAGAGAACATGAATGAAGGACGGGGAGAGGGGGAGAGAGAATCCCAAGCAGACCCCTGTAGAGCACAGAACCCAACATGAGGCTTGATCTCATGACCCTGAGATAGTGACCTAAGCTAAAATCTAGAGTTGGACACTTAACCAACTGAGCCACCTTGTTTTAACCAACAGACACCCCTGTTTTTCTGTGTTTATAGTAAATATAGACAAAGAAGGAGAATGCTAAATGACACATCATCAGCAAACTATTGATGTTGGAAATCAAATGAATCTTCTGCAAAACCACTTAGAAAACCCATCTAAAATGCATCTTTGGCTAGCAGTGAGGAAAGCTAAGAAATGACTGTGCTTGTACTTCAATATTCTTCCACAATGCCAAAAATAGACACATAGATCAATAGAACAGAATAGAGAGCCCAGAATTTTAAGTTCGATTAATCTTCAACAAAGTAGGCAAGAGTATGCAATGGGGAAAACACACACACACACACACACACACACACACACACAGTCTCTTCAACAAGTGGTGCTGGGAAAACTGGATACACAAAAGAATGAAACTGGACCACTTGCTTACACCATATACAAAAATAAACTCAAAACGGATTAAAGACCTAAATGTGAGACCTAAAACCATAAAAATCTTTGCAGACAGCACAAATAGTAATTTCTCTGACAGCCATAGCAGCATTTTTTTCTAGATACGTCTCCTGAGACAAGGGAAACAAAAGCAAAAATAAACTATCGAGACTACATTAAAATAAAAAGTGTCCATACAGCAAAGGAAATAATCAACAAAACTAAAAGACAACCTAGTGAATGGGAGAAGATATTTGCAAATAACATATCTGATAAAGGGTTAGTATCTAAAATGTATAAAAGACAAGAAACAAGGGAAAATACTACATTCCTGAAGCAAATAAGATGACTATATATAATGTGTGTGTGTGTGCATGTGTGTGTCTGTGTAATTGTAAATGAATCAAAGGACACTGATTTGCAATTAGAAATGAAAAGTTCAATAGTGTGGTTGAAAGATGTAGTTGAGAAAATCTCACAGAAAGAAGAGTAAAACAACGAAAGATTCACATAGAGAAGAGGATAGGAGAATGTAAGAAAAGATGTGACATACTCCATTAATTCAAATATCCAAATAATAGGAGTTTGAGAAAGAAACTACATGAGATATTTTTTAATTATTAAATACAATTTTTGAGAAGTTTTCACACTTCTTATTACTAAGAACAGGAATTTTCATATTTGAAGGATCCATTAGGTGTCTATAACAGTAAAGAAATTCAGACCAATGCCAAAGCACATCATTTTGAAATTTAGAATATTGGATTCAGTGGAAGATCCTACATTATTCTGGATTAAAAAAACAGTTTACCTACTGAGTCTTAGTCATTGGTATGGCTTCAGGCTTTTATAAAAAACAATAGAAGCTAAAAAGCATCAGAAATGCCTTAAAAATTCTGAAGAAAAGTGAAATCTAGATCCATAACCAAGCACTCACTCAATTGTCAAGGTAGGCTATATGTTTTTATAGATACGCAAGGACTCAAAAAATTAAAGTTGATTACTTAGATTTGAATAGTATGAAAATAGTAATCATGAAATATATACAAATATTGACCTTCCACAAATTATGATGAATGATAATGAAAGGACGGAATGGTGGACCCAAAGTGATGAGTGTGTATTGTGGTTACAGCAAAACAAAAAGAAGGTAAACTCTAATTCTTCATTGAGGGGGTAGAGAATAGATATATTTAACAAAAATAAACTTAGTAACACTATTTTTAAGGGACTCAAACAACTCCTAAAATAATTCCTAAATTATGTGAAAGTGGCTGTTTCTGGTGAATAATGGAAGATGGAGCAGAGGAAGATGTTTTTAAAAAAATTTTGTAGAAATGGTTAATTTGTAAATATTTTCAATTTACACTTATTCAAATTTCATATTTGCACTACTGGGATAAAAAAGTAAGCAAACACATTAACATAGTAACAGATTTGGGGGGATTATGTATAATGGTAATCGTCTTATTTCCATTTTTCTACAATTTTTTAAAAAATTTTAAAAATGTCTGAAATTTCCATTTTATATTTTAATAATATAATAATAATAATTTTATATATATATATAAATATTATATATATAATAATAATTTCCATATTATATTTTATAATAACCTTAATTAAAGCAAATGTCAAAGTAGTAGAAAGTTCTTTGGGGTGTTTACTGTTGGATTCATATATAGCTATGTGACCTAGGCCAAATCATAAAGGTTTATGCAAGTTCAGTGTGTGTTGACAAAAATTAACTCCAACTATACTAGAATAAACTAAGCTTATGGTAACAACCCTCAAACCACAGTGATCTTAAAAATAAAGATTTACTCTTACTCATTAAATACATCCATTGCAGATTGGCAGCCACATCTGTTTCTCATGTCATCATTTATGAGCCTGACAGAAGGATTCATACAAGATGCTGTGGTAAGAGTGAGTAAATGGAGAATTTATTCTGGATCATGAATAGTTTGAAGGGAAAGGATACATGTCATTTCTGTTTACTTTTTGTTGGCCAATGCAAATCATATGGTCATGATTAAATTTGGGGAATAAAGTAGTACAATTTTCCTATGTGTTCAGAAAGGAGGTGAACTGGCACGAATCCACCAGGACTCAGGTAAGGCTAATTTGGTTTTCTTTTAATTTAGTTTTCTCACTGAGTCTGCAGGTTGAAAACCTATTTTCCTTGCACACTTGCAGGCCTGGGGAATATAGATACCAAGAGTTATTGCCTGTTTCCAGACAGCTTTGGGGCTTAAAACCAAATCTCTGTTTTATTTTTAAAATATCAAAACAATGATAATAAAAAACCCACCTTGCTATTTCCTCAAATATTTAACATATATAATATTTTCCTCTACTACTGGTATCTATATGATTTTCAGCATAATTAGTTAACCTTCCTCATCTGTAAAATAGGGATAATAATATCTCTTACCATATAGAATTGTTGTAAGGATTAAATAAGTTAATACATAAAATGTTTGGCATTGTGCTCAGAAAATAAAAAGATTATATAAATGCTTTGTTTTATTAGTACTAATAGGAGTATGCTACAATTTTGTCTCAGGGTGATTAGAAAAATGGATTGTATGCCCATGGAGACAGAAACGGAGGTATATAGCTAGCAAAGAGATCTCCTTAGACCTGTAGTGTTTGAATTTCAAGAATGTCCCAAAAGGATCAAATCTCCAGTCACATCCCTAAGCAGTTCACTCCCGATTATGCCAAACCGATCAACTTTAATCACTCTTACAGAAGAGTATTCTCTAGGAATAGGGGTGGGGAGGATGCATACTTAGACACAAATACACAATGACACACAATCTACTTCACCTTCATTATTCTTTACACATAAGAATAACACTTGCCAAGATGTGTAAAGATGCAGTACACACAGAATTTTAAAAAAATCTGTTAAAGGAAAGAGATGCATTGATGATACAGGTGTTGGAGATGAAGAAAAGAACATTGGTCCAAAAGAAGTGAAAATTTAGGGCTTAACTCTGTTCAGTGCAAGGTGTTTTAGCAGAAAAGATGGGAAAAGTATTCAGCATAGAATAATGATAAGCTGAATTATGTCCAAGTGAATAATATTTTACTATTAACTTTAACATTTAAGAATTAAAATAACATAGAAAATGGAAAGATATTATGGTGTACGAACATGTTAAAATGCTGGATTGAGGGAGATGGAACCATGAGAAACCATGGACCACAGGGAAACAAACAGGGTTTCAGAGGGGAAGGTTTCAGAGGGGTGACAGGGTAATGGGTATTGAGGAAGGCATGTGTTGTGATGAGCACTGGGTGTTATATGTAACTAATGAATCATTGAACACTACATCAAAAACTAATGATGTATTATACAGTGGCTTACTGGAACATAACAAGAAAATTTAAAAATAACGTGGAAAAAGAAAAAAATGCTGGATCGAATGATTAATTTATGAAGATCATTTCTACATAAGAAAAGTAAGTTGGATCAAAAGCTTTTGCACAGCAAAGGAAACAGTCAACAAAACAGAATGGGAGAAGATATTTGCAAATGACATATCAGATAAAGGGAAGAAGTAGTTCTGGGTACAAATGAAACAAGATGAGCCAAGGACCGACAACTATTGGAGCTGGGTGACAGATACATGCATGTCCTATTGTACTATCCTACTTTGTATATATTTCAATTTTTCCCTAATAAAATTTAAAAAAATTAATTTAGAGATGCATATAAGAACACATAACAGGGGCGCCACTAAGTTAGTTATATATCAAGAAACATTTTTTACTAGAATTGTGTAGGAATATGTTGGGATTGACTTGGCAAAATATCAAAGTTGACAGTTTTTTTGTTGATGTATTTTTCTCTTCTCTCACCTATCGCCTGCCTGTTCAACTCCTATAACTTGTTCCTTTTTTTTTTTCTTTCTTCTTCCTGTCCAGGCAACCTTACCTGAACAATTTTGTTGCCTATAGACCAAGCTCTCAAGATTTTTATGGTTAAATTACTCTGATTCTGGTTAAGTAACAGTTTGAAAAAATTCTGAACGAATGCAATTGAAGATGATAATCTTCACCAAGAAGACTGCAATACAACTGCTGTGTATTTTTATTTAAATCGAGAAGAAGAAATTATCATGGATAAATGAATTTTGGAAATTTCAGGCAACATTGTTATTAATAGAAGAAGGTGAGATATTTGGTGAGACTAAAGACGTTCTGTGACTTCTCAAATAGTATTCCTAGAAATGTACATACTCTCCTTGAAATAGCATGTGTGTTCTAAGGCATTGGGTGGATATGTCCACATTAGGAGTGGAGTTTGTACTTCCATACAAAGACCTTGAGTGTGTATGTCCATGTCTCAGCATTGTGTATGTCCATGGTAAGGAATTTAGTGGTTATGTCCACACTGAGGCATCTAGTGTTATGCCCATGCTAGGAATGAAGTTTACAAATCTATGCTCAAAAAAAACCAAAAAAACAAAAAAACAAAAAAAACAAAAAAAACAAATCTATGCTCAGGGGTTGAATGTGTATGTCTGTACTAGAGCATTAAGTGGTTATGCCCATGTTAGGCACTAAGTGGATATGTCCATGTTGAGGCAATGAATGGCTATATTCATGTCAAGGGACTACATTTGGTAAAAGTTAGGGTGAGTTTTTTATACTTCACTCTCTCACGAGGGTGAGAAAACCGTCAGTGTACTGGTTGGGGCATGTCGTGTTCCTGTCTATGAGGATGCAAAACCCCAGAGCAGCGGTGTAATCCTAAATGAAAGGGGCAGGGAGCAGGGTACTAACAAACAGGAAAGAGAATAAAGTTAGAACCAGAAGAGAGCAATTTGTTTTGACATAAAAAAAAAAAAAGGCATTTTGTTTCTGCGATTTTTTCTATCACTATGAATAATTTGTGTGATTCAGATGTGCAGCTTTCTTTCCACCAGTCCTCGTTTTGCCTCACTTAAAATAAATGATATGTGAAAATCTAAGCTGTTAGTAAGTTTAAACTCAAAAAATCCTTGTTGTTTAAATGTGTGCAAATGTAATAAAAGTTTAGGATCGACTATAAACCCAGTAGGTTTCCTTCAACCACAGAACTGCTGATTTATTTTAATGTTTTTTTTTATTTCCTTACATTTATTTGTGTAATATCTGATTTTGAACAACTCTCTAAGTGGAGCAAATAATTATGTAAATGAAAAATTAGAACTTTCAACCCATCAAAAAACCACCACAAATTTAATTGCTACAAGATAGTACAACAGAATCAGTTCATTCCAGTATAGTTCAGCATCTGCTAACAAATGAAGTCAAGTTGCTGAATTTATTGTAAATCTACAGATAAATTATAACTTGGCTGGTGGTATTTTTAATGGCCCCGAGAGTTCTACTGAAAAATTAGATGAACCAAATAGTCAATGACAGGGGCATTGCTACTTGCAATATGGATAGGGAATAAAAGTTTCTCCCTCTCCAAATAGTTAATGAGCAACTATATGTGCAAGGCACTGTAAAGAGGGCAGATCATTTTATTTCCTTGGAGCTTAGTTTGGTGCCAGAAAAGGAATTTTATGTGCTGAGTTGACTAGTACAATCTTTCAGGTACGGTACTTTCTGCATACTATAGAAAAACATCAGACAATTTATTTTCAGGAAGACTTCCAAATGCTGCAGCATTAGCAAAGATTGAACAAGGAACAGTGTGATCTTAAGTAAACCTCCCATCTCTCTAAAGATGTTTGTGTTGGGAGAAATGAACTTTGAAGTGTTCACCTGGAAATGTCATGGGCACAGACAGTTATGGAACCTGGTGGCACTGCCCCTTGGAAAAGTCACCAAAAAAAAAAAAAAAAGTAACAGAGTGAATGGAGAAGACAAAGTGGCAAGAGGGTCACTTAATTGTTAACAAAAAACCTGTTGGGCTCATGTTAGGGATATTAGGTAATTTGAACTGAAATGATGTACGTTCTGACACATGATGTCATGACAGAAAAAATATTGGACTTGGTGCTGTGAAGAAGAACATGAAAAGAAACCCTTAATAAGAGGTTGTAGCTATTTCAGGTATTAATTTTAAAATATTTAATTCGAAATAATCAGAAAAGTATATTGGTGGCTTTACTTTCTGTTCCAGCTGTTGTAAAAAATGTATTTTCCTTGTTATATACTTTAGTAAGTAGTTATAGGCTTTTATATATAATATTGGAAATTCAGACTTATAATTTGGAATTTTACAACTCATGATGTATTTTAATTAGTTTTTCTCTTAGAAGAGGGAAATATCTAAAGAAAGAATAACCCAAGGTTATTTCCTGTTTAGTGTAAGTACCTTGATGGTATGACATTCTATTTACAGTGGTTTGTGCTATTGGGTCTAATTATTATTAAATGTGAAAAACAAACAAAATTTAAGTCAGCACCTCTTCACCAGAAAATATTTTTCACCTTGTCACTTTGCCAAGTGCATTTATTTATTTTTAATTATAATTCCCAGATTATACTTTGAGAAAAGAATTAAGGAAAATGTAAGTCAGAATACTATCTAAAGGTCAATATGCAAAATTGTGAGTGACAGCACTTAGAAAAAGAACCAGCAATTTCAACTCATAGTAAGCAATTCACTTTAAATATCTAGAAGAAACCATTAATCATTATTACAGTATTATTTGCCAGTTTCTATATAAAAGTTTTAGTTAGCAGAAGCATTTCTTGAGTTCACCTGGCACAGTTACTATTTTGGAAAATTGCAACTCTGTTTTTCTTATTCTAATTAGTGTTTCTGTATGAGTCATTCAGCAAAAATTTTAATAATCTATTCTCTGAATATTTAAACACGGTTATCCACAAAATGGAAAACTATCATTAAAGTACAATTAGAGGAGAATCAAGTTTAGTGAAACCACTGTCTGAAATGTTCCAACAGCCTTTCTTTAGACAGGTAGATTTATGTGATTAGCAAAACAATGTTACAGAAACAATATGGGCTTTATAAGAATTCAGTGCAGTGAAGAGGATTTAGATTGGTTACTTACTTTAGTGGATTATTGTATTAATCCAAGCCCTTGTAGAAAAATGCTAGTGAAACAACTTGTGTAAGAGATGGGAAGACTATGTATGTTTCCATATAAAAAAAAATGTTTAGAAATCCATAAATTTATGATCAAAATATTTTCAGAACAGATATAATCTCAAGCAAGCTATTGAAATTGTGTTGTTATACTCTTTCCAATAATTCCTTTCTCTCAGATGCTTTTCTGGAGCACCCCTCACTGCCGCTCAGGATGGGTTGCCTGTTGCAAAAATCAGATCAGAAGTATTGAGTGTTAACCTCAGCTGAATGGGTATACCAAAGCTTAATTACTTTTTTTCCTTTGACAAAGAATTGGGTCTCGGAGATGACTGTGGTGATTTAATGGAAGAGCACTCATTAGTGACACTCTTCATGTTAAGTTTTAAGGCATGCTTTTATTTATATGCAAAACTTAAATCCTTTCTCAAAGAAAATTGTCAGTTGAAAAACATGTGAAGTGTCAGTGCAGGCTCTTAATATATTATGCAAATGTGAAATGATAAATAATAATAGTTATTTCTATTGCATGTAGAATATTAGGAATGAGCATGTTTTCCAATTTATTCAAGAAATTGTGACCTTTCCTACCTGCTTGAAGGATTACTAATGTAGAGAGAGAGGATTATGCATCATATTGCACAGACAGAACAGCAATGCTGTAATCCCCACTGTGATATCAAAGGAGAGATTCAAGGAAACAAATTTAAAATATTTAGTTTACTCTGCCCGGATCCAGAAAGTAGTTGAGTCATCTTGCAGATATTCATAAAATATGGAGAGATAACTTGAAAAAGAACTAAAACCATAAAGCACAGGGAATCAAGGATGAATGGAGATTTTTAATGAAGCCAGGAATGCAATGATCCCATTTGGTGAATGCCCTAAAGTCTTGCCATGCTTGCAAAAGACTCAGAGATTCAGGAAGAGAGTAGCTGAATTTCACCACCACCACAGGGGTAAAATAGGTTATTTGTAACATAACTCTCCACTTTGCCAACATTTTGTTTTACTAGAAGTAGTATATACACAGTATAAATAATATCAGATAGAAGGACTTTCTGTAAGAATCAACAGTCACTCACCCAACTTTTCTACCATCAGCCAGATTACCCATATTCAATGTTAACTTCTTTTTGAGGGGGTGAGGAGGGGATTTTCTTGTGATTTTTTATCATTTTAAATAACATGTGATCTGGGGCACCTGGGTGGCTCAGTGGGTTAAAGCCTCTGTCCTCAGTTCAGGTCATGATCCCAGGGTCCTGGGATCAAGGCCCGCATCGGGCTCTCTGCTCAGCGGGGAGCCTGCTTCCCTCTCTCTCTGCCTACTTGTGATCTCTCTCTCTCGGTCAAATAAATAAATAAAAACCTTTAAATAACATGTGATCTATCAACCTGTGTATTCTTTATTGTGTCCATACTATGTAAGATGAATGTTTAGCCCAATTACACTACTCTAATTTCCCTCAACTATTACTATTTTTTAAAAATAATTTTAAATACTTCCCTGATTTGAATTCGAATAACATACTTAAAACTATTTCTTATTCTGGCTGATTTTCTAGAATATGTTTTGTCTCCACACAATAAAAGTTGAAAAATCAATTTTGTTTCCCCTAACAGTTTATTAGCATTATGATTACTTTTCCATGGCCAAATATATATATAAGACTAATGTAAAAATTATAATAAAAGAACAATAACAGTATTAACAATGGACTGTTATAATAATGAATAATAACAAAAATAATGAAGTAGTATTATAATAATATAACACTTCCTATTAACCTCATGTAAGCCTTCTGACTTTCCCTTTACAGCACATTGAATGTCTAATTAAAAGCCAGCATCTAACATGTACATTAGCTGAATACAATTTATGGCAAAGAAAATGAAGATGCGAAGATCATACATATACTCCTCTATGGATTCAATGTTAATGGAAGGGGAAATTTCTTAAAGGAAGGTATTTTTTTTCTAAATATTATCAGTTGTTAAAAAGCATCTATGCCATACTGCATGATATTATTTTTTTTTACAAAAACTGGGGTTGTTATGATTTTGTTTTTTCTTTATTTGTTATTGTATGATTTAATTGACTTGGGGAAAAATACACTTTATTTTAACAATATCCATAAGATCTTCTAGGTTTTTATTTCATGTATTTTATTGAATCATATCCATATCTCACTTCATTCAAAGAACGTTTCTTTTGAAATTTGTACCAGTTGCTAATAAAATGGTATTTTTTTGAATAATAGATGGGTATACCAATATATCCTCACTATGAGAACACTTACCTAAACAGATATGGCAAACCTATCTGTGATCCCTGATTGCCTCAATTTCTGATTTTCTCCCTAGAAATAAACACTTGCATCATTAAGGCCTTTATGTTACTAGGCACTTACATATGTTACAAATGTATATGTACACTCATACTACTAGTTCATGTGATGATGTGCCACCCAGACCCTCCTTGTAAGATGAAAGCATTCATATCCTGGGTTGGCTAAGAGCTCTCAACTGAATGTCTCTCCCAGAATCATCTTCTGTTGACGAGTCACCTCACCCAAATTTATGTGCCCTGCCTGGAGGCAGCTCAGAGAAGATGCTTATTTGATGGAAAAGCAAAAGTTTTGGTCTTCTTGTCTCATTCCGGATAGCTCTGAAAGGTCTTCCTGAAATGTCTTTGGGATTGGCTGAGTCCCTCATGTGAACCTATTCAGTTTCTTCCTCTGCAGAATCCTGCTGCTTTCTTTCACTCATGAATGTTGACCCTGAAAGCATGCCTCCCCAAAACTTCTTATACAAGAATGCCTCTGTGTTTGTTTCTAGGGAACAAAATCAAGAGAATCAAAACCCAAATGGGCTATGGAAGCAACAATTAATGGTAATTGGAGCTAGATCATCTATTGCCCAGCTGGTAGTAAGGACAAAGTCCTCATAGTAAGTGAAGAAATTATAACCTTTGGCTTGTGGAAATAATTCAATTTTTAAAATTTTCATCTACAGTGAACCAGAATGAAATACTAGAGAGAAGGAATACATTTGTGGATATAAGGAACCTCATATACCAGAAAAGGACTTATAGCAAAAAACTAATTGTAAAAATTATGATTAGATGATATTTACCAGAAAAAATTGGATTCACTGAAGAAAGACAATAAAAGATTGGGGATTATTAATCACAGTTAAAGGCTGAGAGTAAAAAATGAGAAGTTTTGCTTAGCAGCATAAAGAGATTATCATTTCCTATAGTTTGAGAAGGTAAATAAAGCTGATGTTCAGGCCCAGGATTTATATTATTTATAGAGATCTAAAAAAGTTTGAGTGCTCAGTCTTGGCAAGTTCCCTGCACCCAACTCAGGTCTAATTAGGAAAGACTGAGACTCTGAGCTTGGGTATGGTGGGCAATTGGGTTTGTGCACATAAAAATATGGAATCCTCAGAATTCATGTTGTGTTTATGGAGGGGGCCTCCCCCCTCTCTGAAGACTTGCACTCCACTCTAGCTTGAACATGAGGCCAAGGTTGCTGTTCTGCAAGATGGCATGTAAAAGACAAGGTAAGAGACACTTTTCGTCTCTTACATTGGCCACCAAACCAATAATTATTGTAAACCCACTTAGCTACATAGGCCAGGTCACATGACATAATCTAAGTCTACATCTAGTGAAAGAGAAAAGTAACCCCATCCAAGAGAGGTTTCAGAACCTACTCATCATGTAACAGCAGGAACCTAGGGAAAATATGGGTCTGAAGGTACTGAATCAACTGGGCCAAACATAAGGGTGCTAAGTGAAATTTTATCAGTCTGAGAGAGGTTTCCTAAGATATAGGAGTTAATTCCTTGGCAAACACCTGTGGAGTCAGTGCTCACACACTTGGAAGCTTGAAAAAAGCAGTGCCACACACTAGGGGAAGTAGAAATGCCAGAATTTCCAAGGCAGGGGGTGGCAGAACAGAATTAAAAGCTCAGGGAAGGGGCCTGCTGAATTAGTAAAGTTGGGAAACTGACCAGATGTCTGCTTCTGCCGGAGGACCTTGGAGTCAATCCCTTTACTAGAGACTAGGGGGATGAGACATGGAGTGGGAGAGGAGCGGAAGCACCGTGGAGACATGTGGTGGTGACTGGTCTCTTTGTGGGGGATTCCAGGGATGGCAGATGACGCTAACTGTGAGAGATAGAGAACCATAAAATAATAGAGGTCGAAGCGTCAAAGTTAACTGTCAGAAGCGAGGCAGGAGAAATTACAGTGATGAACAGGGGCAGAGAGACTCAACCAGCAAGGTGCTGTGGGAGTACTTCCTGCCATATCATGGGCAGTATGGCTGGCTACCCAGCATCGCTATGGCAAACTAGTAAGTGAAGACGTGAATGAGTGATAGGTGGACGAGGAGCTGCTCAAGCTGAATTATGAACCTTCAAAGAACACAATGACTGAAGAGAGGTTGGATCCTCAGTGGTAAGGACCCTGTACCACCACGGCCAATGTGAATGGTAATGATTTTCCAGATTCAGGCCAGAATTTTATAGATGTTATAAATGTTAAATATATATATATGTTAAATATAAATTTGTGTTTTTATTTTGTAATGCAAAAAGATCCATATATACATTAACTTGTGTTTTAATAAGTGTCTAAAATGTATTTATTTTTCCTTACATGTAGTTGATAATTTGACCTGTAGAGATATAAAAATATTTTCCCTCAGAAATTTGAATGTGGAGCTTTTTTTTAAAACATAAATTATCTAAAGATCTGAAGCTTATCACTTATTTTGTGTTTTCATTTTTGTATTGTTAAATACTCACTCCCACCTACATTTTTCAACACAAATTTTAGCTTCCTTTTTATTTACCTTGCTTTATTTTCAGTGAATTCTTTTATTGTAAGATGTGGGAATATCATCTTTGGATTTTTTTACCTTGATCATTTTCCCCCTGCATTTATTTATTGCACTCATATTAATTGGCTGTTATATATGCTAAATAGTTTCTATATTTCTTATCTCATACTTTCTAACTCTGTGTTTTTGTTCTGTGCTCTGGGAAATATTGTCAAATTTAATCTTTAACACAACTGAATTTTTGTTATTTCTAAATATTTCTTTTAAATCTCAAGGGTTTTTTCTTATTCTGTTAGTTCCTGTCGATTTGATAGCTAGCAGTCTGCTCTTGATTTTCTAAATTATCTTATATTTTTGTCCCCTGGGATTCATTTTATTATTTATTTCAACTTTTTAAGTTTATTTTTTATCCCATGAGTTTTCTTCAAGCACATATCAACTTCGGTAGCACAGTCTTATATTTGATGAAGTTTGGTTTGATTTCTTTGTTGTATAAATGAATAACCTTTCTTCAGTAATCATTTAACAGGATGAGAAAGATGACTAAAACCTGTATATGCCTAGAGCATATTGATTACCTGATGGGCTTCTTCTAATTTAGAGTGATTAAAGAGGCTTTTCCTATAAGATGAGCTGAAAGGCCTTCAAAATGTTAGAATCAGGAAAGTTTTTCTTTAGGAAGTCAACTTTCTTTCTTTCTTTCTCTCTTTCTTTCTTCTTTCTTTCTAAGACATATTTATTTGAGAAATAGAGAGCAGAGGGAGGGGCAGAGGGGAAGAGAAAGAGAGAGAGTCTCTAGCAAAGTCCCCACTGAATGGGGAGATTGATGTTGGGCTTGATCTCACTACCTTGAGATCATGAACTGAGCTGAAATCAAGAGCCACAATAGTCAAACTATGGAAAGAACCTAGATGTCCATCAACAGATGAATGGATAAAGAAGAGGTGGTGTGTGTATATATACACACACACACACAATAGAATACTATGCAGCCATCAAGAGAAACAAAATCTTGCCATTTGCAAAGACATGGATGGAACTAGAGGGTATTATGTAAACTGAATAAGTCAATCAGAAAAAGACAATTATCATATAATCTCTCTGATATGAAGAATTTGAGAGACAGGGCAGGGGGTTGTGGGGGGTAGGGGGAAATGAAACAAGATGGGATAGGAAGGGAGAAAAACCTTAAGAGACTCTCAATCTCACAAAACAAACTGAGGGTTGCTGGAGGGTAGGGGGGGTAGGGATAGGGTGGCTGGGTTTTGGACATTGGGAAGGGTATGTGCTATGGTGAGTGCTGTGAAATGTGTAAGCCTGATGATTCACAGACCTGTACCCCTGGGGCAAATAATACATTATATGTTAATAAAATAAAAAAAAAAAAAGTCCAATGCTTAGCTAACTGAGCCACCCAGGCACCCCTCAGGAGCTGACTTTCTACCAGTATTTGTTCACCCCTACCTGTCTCACGATATTCATTTGATTTATTTAGTTATCATTATTTTAATTTGATTTGGGATAAATGTTAACCTTAGATGTTTTTAACTGTATGTTTTCTCATGCCCATTTTTAGCACCTATACAGACTCCTAAACTCAAAAACTTCATATACATCCCTTTGAGAGACCATATTAGATACTTTTCAGATACTATCTTATCTAAGCCTGAAATTAATTATCATTTTGATATTTGGATGAGGGAACTGAGGCTTAATAAGATTTAGCAAATTTCTCATGACTATCACATAAATTTGGGTTTGAACATAGGCAGCATGGACCCCAAAGCCATACTTTTTACCACTAAGACATAACATCATCCATATCTCACTGCAGTTTTTTCTTGCTTCTGGTTTTCATGACGGCTATTTCTACACCTATTTATCCACTATCATGTTTCCCTTCCAAACTAGTTATGTTAATATTTTATTGAAATTTGACTTTCTAGAGAAGTGGGACCTTTTATTACTACTGCCTGAAATAAAGTTATATCAAAATAATTATGTTCATATTACATGTGGTGAAGAAATATGGAACATTAATAATTTAATTAATGTTTCCATCGGTTAAGATTAACATTTTAAAAATAAAATAAAACCTTATAGGTTCACTGGGCGGCTCAGTTGGTTAAGCATGGGATCCTGATTTTGGCTCAGGTCATGGTCTCAAGGTCATGAGATTAAGCCACACATCGGCTCCTTGCTCAGCGTGGAGTCTGCTGGAGATTCTCTTTCTTTCTGCTTCTGTTCATGCTCTCTTTCTCTCTCTCTCAAATGAATAAATCTTGAAAAAAATAACAATAAAGTCCTATGTATATGACATTCCTTAATTCAATTCAAAATGGAAATCGTGTTGAGGTAGTATACACGTTCTTTTATCCTAATCCTTTGTTAGCTTCCTCAGCTTTCATAAAGGGGTGCTTACCTTTTCAGAATGAGGATATCTGGTCAGGCACATGAGACAGATTTCAACTCCCAGAACAGTAGAGAAGAGCTGCACTCCAGGCATTAGCCAGGGGGGATAATTTCAAGCTTACAACCATTCAACGTTTATCAAAAGCTTAGTTCAAAGGAACAATATTTGTGGAGAATTGCCTGAAGGATGTAAAAATTCATGTGTTCTTGTGGTTTCCATGAAATACACCTCTAGGTTTTACCAAACCTTCAGACTGGTGTGTCATATTGTTCTTATAGTAAATTTCCTTTGATTGAATTATGCTTTCATTAGATATCATCAGCCCATGTTGAGAAACTCTCCAAAAAATTAGTCTTAAGAAATCTTTTGCTATATTTCTTTTTTAAAAAAAGATTTTACTTATTTATCTGAGAGAGAGAGTGAGAGAAAGGACAAGCAGGGAAAGGGGCAGAGGGAGAGGGATGAGCAGGGAGCCTGACATGGTGCTCAATCCCAGGACCCTGAGATCATGACCTGAGCTGAAGTCAGACACTGAACTGACTTATCCACCCAGGTGCCCCTGTTGCTATATTTTCAATAAAGATAATGATGATTGCAGTATAGACTATTTTCTTTTTAAATATTTTAGAACATTATTTAGTCGATTATGGACCAAGAATGGCAATGCTATAACTAAGAAATTATCTGAATTTAAATTGTGCCTATAGCGAGTTGTGTAACAGTGAGGATTGGCTGCTCTAGAAAGCTAATATTATCTCTGGAGAATTGTTTGCCATCATAACTACGTATTCAACTTCATTTTAATACCACTATCTACCTTTTTTTTCTTCCTGTTGTGATTTATATTACCTTGATCTAATTTTTACACCTTAATAACTTCTAAGACAAAGAAATAAAAAATAATTAAATTATTTAATCGTTTGAGGATATCAGAGAACAACTTCAATAAAAATTTAACTTTCTTTCCCAGAAGTCAATGGAAAAGACTAAACATGATTAGTTTTGAGTTTACCATGACCTTAGGACAAAAGTAAATACACTTTTCAAAAATATAGCTATTTCTGAAAAAGAAAAAGAAAAAGGAAAAATTCTGCTGGAAATCTTTTAATAAGAAAATTGTAATATAAAAAATTCTCAATATAGTATATCTTTGAGAGGACTTCTAAACTGCTTTTCTAAATATGGGTTGATAGACTATCAACTAAGCATAATTAAATAAAATCAGCCTTTCTGCATGAGGTGCAATGTGATTAGAGAGAACTAGAACACAGTCAGTTAATAATTCTTTTGAAGCCCACATATATCTGTCCATGTTACAGCACATTTTATTTATATTATTTAGCTCATAACCCAGTGAAGATTATGCAAACATATTTTTTGCATACAGATACTCTTGCAAACAATTTTGTTAAATTTCATGGATAAATTCAAAGTAATAAATAAGAAACCATATGTTCCAAGCAGAGTTTAACATCATGTGGATATGTAACAAGTACTTTCAGTTCTTACTGACTTTTTATTATTTTGGTATCTATAGGCTAAAAAGTTTAATCACATTGAAAAGTAGCTTGAGTTTCTCTTTTAACAATTTTCAGTAGATAATATCCCATTGCTAATTAAGAGAGTATTTATATCATGACACTACACAAGGCTACCACTCATACATATAGCGATATATTTACTTCCATCTGTCTAATATATGCATATATATGTTAGATGTATGCATATATATTTATGTTTTCCAATTTATAGTCTTAATGGATTTTTTTATTTACTCCCCCTGAATTAATAAAGCAATGCAACACAATCTCACTACTTGCTGCTGCATTAGCCAATTATAGGGCAAAGGAAAGGGAAAATGAAGGTATGTGCCAAAATTGGTGTCTTAATGTATCTTATTCAAATTTAGAAAACTAGTCCTCTGTGAATAATTCAGTTTTAATATAATTTTATGCATATTTGCTAAACATGCTTAATATTAAAACCATTTATTGAATGCTGTTCACAGTCACTAATGTAGTACAATTTTATTGAACATTACACACATTTTTCTAGTAATGCTTAGATGTGGAAAATCTGCAAATTTAATCTCAGGGTAGGGCAAAAAGAGGAAAGAGAGCCAAGAATTCTATTCTCATATATTTAGACTCTGTGCTTTAAAGAATTGCAGAAAACACGACAGACTTTTTTTAGCTCCACTTTTAGTGTATGGCTTTATTAATATTTATAAGTTGGATTAGTTCTCTTTTCTAATAAAAAAGTGAAACAGCTCTGAAAACATACCTTGAACCCAGTCTTCCACAATATATCTTTCTAAGACTAGGCAAACTTTGTACTGGCTTGAGATGTAAATATTTAAATGAATTGAATACTTTTCCTCCTAATAGTTTTTTTGACTAATTATTTAATTAAATTAAAATACAAAGGAAGCCATATAAACGTATGAAGAATGCTGTATTGACTATTTCATTGTTCTGTGAAGCTGTGTACTACATTTTTCACAGGAGAAATTCTTAAAATATTTTAATCTAATTCTTGGAAAAGTGAACTGACAGAAGTATTCTTGTTGCATGTTGCATGTATAGAATCAAATTAAAGTCTGTGGACTAAATTCATCACCACCTAGTATCAATGATTACATTCTGTACCAGAGATGGACATTAGATTACAATAATTTGAATTTCATGTAAACATAGAGTAAAACCTTATGATAAATTGCCTCACCAGGTATCATATTCAGTTTTGTTACATATTAAATTATAATCCCTGGATCAACATCATGCATCTGTTTTACACTAAATATACAATTTGTAAAACACAGGTATCATTATAACCAGACAGTGGTATCAAAATGGATTTTACTATCTATATTTTTTATTTTGATTTGTGTAAAACTTCTTTATGTTTCCATTGAACAAAACTTCAATTTTTTTATCCGGAATGCCATGTGTCAAGGTAACCAGAAGTCTGTATAACATAACCTATGAAAATATTTAAAAGAAAAAAAAAATGTTTGAAAGATTCAGGCAAAACAATGTGCTGGAGGGAGTAGTAGCAATACTTTAAAATGGATTAAAATAATTTGAAGAAAGTCTACAAGAGAATTACAAAAATTACTTTCCTAGCAAAATTATACTTTAATTTATTTGTTGGAATAATATCATATAATAAGAATACCTATCATAGCATTTCTAGAAATCCCCTTTATAACTCTAGTGTTAGAGAATGTTGCTGCCACCATACGGAACGCAAAGGTACTTTGTCCATTTATGTTTATACAATGTACTTTTAGAAGGTAGGCTTTTCAAGAAGCATGCATAAAACCATTAACTTACCTTTAAGACAAAAATTCTAACTGATAAAGATAATTTCAAGATCGAGCTTGAAATATAGAATGCCAATTTCCATAAATTTCAGATATATGATATGTGGTTGTTAGAAACTGCCTTGGTGTTGGGGTGCCTGGGTGGCTCAGTGGATTAAAGCTTCTGCCTTCAGCTCAGGTCATGATCTCAGGGTCCTGGGATTGAGCCCCAGAGCAGGCTCTCTGCTTGGTGGGGAGCCTGCTTCCTCCTCTCTCTCAGCCTGCCTCTCTGCCTACTTGTGATCTTTCTCTCTATCAAGTAAATAAATAAAATATTTAAAAAAAAAACAAAACAGAAACTGCCATGGTGTTTATTTGATCTGATAATGTAAATGGTAATTATGTGGAGGGTTGAATTAGTTTATTATTTATATCCAGGACTAAAAAGGATATCAAAGCATATTTAAAATACACAGTAAATCTTTTGACTAGAAAATTAAATGTAAGAATGGGTTATCAAGGAAGATGTAGCATCTTCTATACTGTCACAGGAATTCTTAATCCAGAGTTAACTCACTTTGTTCGTGTTTCTGGAAAAGGTATTAACAATACTTCAGTAATACTGATTTATCTGTTTACTCTTTTGTCAGTTTCATAAACATTAACAATTATTACGGGCATCTTTTTCCACTCCATGTAACATTTCTTTATTAAACATATAATGTAAAATCACTATTTTGTAAGTAGCAAGTAAACTCTTGGATTAGCTTTCTAAAAATAATTTTACAGCATTATTCAGAACTAGCAATGTGGGTTTTAATATTTCTTACAAAGGCTGTTTTAGTCATGTCCTGGGACATTTTTTCTCTATACAGTTAATCTTTTTAAAGATTTTATTTATTTAAGAGAGAGAGCATGAAAAGAATGGAGGGGCACATGGAGAGGGAGACACAGGCTCCCTGCTGAGCAGGGTTATCCTCCCCCCCTCCCCATGAGAGGCTGGATCCTAGGACCCTGGGATCAGGACCTAAGCCGAAGGCAGATGCTTAAAAACTGAGCCACCCATATGCCCTATCTATACAGTTTATATTAATTTCCTTTTGGGAAATGGTTCTACAAATACTTCCACAATGCAATGATTTTATATCAGCAGATTAAAATAAAATCAGAGTTCTTCCTCTTTTCCAACTAAAAACAAATTTAAATAGTTGAAGTTTTATTTATATAATATGTAGTATGATTTAACATTGGTCTTTATGCTGATCAGAGAATATAAAAAAGGAAATTCTCTCAGAAATGAATGTTTCAAATAAAAAAATCATTAAATTGTAGCATCCTCGTTGGGGTAATATGACATATACTGAATATTTATCAAATCTAAGTTATATATTACCTTTGTATTGAGTTTTCAATTCCATAAGAGTCCTTCAAGTAACTCTTTCTTTACTGGGAAAATTAAAAAAAAAATGAAATTGATTTGCTATTTTCTGCTGTCATATTCAATATTTTGGAATTTTGGATAATTTTGAAACTGCTTAGTAACCCTTCATATCTGACAAAATTACTGGCTCAGTTTCCAGTATGCTTCATAAAATAATAAAATATGGATGGAGTAATATTTAAGTATCTGAATCTATTATGGGGAATTGCCTTCTGGAGTCATGCATTATTAAAAGTTTCTAACAAGTTATAATGGATGTAAGATAATAGAGTATCATGTATAATGAGTGATTTAAAAGATCATCTTACTGTGCTTGTCAGTGGCTTAAAATGTAGATAATAGAGAAGTATAAAAAATATTAGGTGTAAAGTTCTCATGTATCTAACATAGTACATTTTTTCCCTTGTGCATCTTTTAAAGAAATGAATGACTTTTAAAAACTAATTAATTTCAAGCATTTGCCATACCTTACTTTTACACAGATCACCGTCTTGTAAATCCAAAGATTTTATTTAATTTAACTTAATTTTAATATAAATACATAAAATAATGTTTGCTTATGTAATGCAAATTACGGTGATCACACTAGTCTGAAATAGTTCAAAATAAATTTCATAAAGTAAGACAATCTGATTTTCCTAATGAGGATCTCGTTTGATAATAGTCACTAAAAATAATTGGAAATATTTCTGGCAAATGATCAACACACCATTGTTGACATTCTAGCATCATGTAAAGCGCACTATACCATGATATATCAGGCAAAAGACACCTAAACTCAAAAATCAGAAGACATTTCTTTGTTTAATATGTACTTTTTAAAAAGATTTTATTTATGTGATAGAGACATGGTGAGAGAGGGAACACAAGCAGGGGGAGGGGAAGAGGAAGAAACAGGCTTCCCGCTGAGCAGGGAGACCAATGTGGGGCTCGATCCTAGGACCCTGGGATCATGACCTGAGCAGAAGGCAGACGCTTAAGGACTGAGCCACCCAGGCGCCCCTGTATAATATGTATTAATGAATATTCAGTTGTCTCAATTAAGAGTTCGATTTACATGGGAATACATTTTGTATTATTTAAAACAGAGATGTGAGCTCATCTTTATTTTTGCTGAATACTTTTACAATGACATTATAAAATTTACTTGAATTTAGATTACTTCTTGAAAAGCTCAGGCTGTGGCCTGGTGTCTGGCAGCAGCTCCATGAAAGCTGGTAAGAAATGCAGAACCACAATTCACCCCAAACCTAGTGACTCAGAATCTGCATTTTTATGATTCCCAAATGATTCCTAGGCATATTAAAATCTGTGAAGCACTGATGTAAAGAAATTTAAGGGAAAAAGACTGATTATAATCCATATTTTCTCCCTGACATAGTTTGGCACTGTTCTTGCTTATACTTTGATGCCTCCAGGGTTCCTGGGTGGCTCATTCTGTTAAACATCTGCCTTAGGCTCTGGTCCTGATCTCAGGTCCCCTGGCTTCCTGCTCAGCAGGGAGTCAGCTTCCCCCTTATCCCTCTACCACCCCTCCCCACAGTCATGCTCTCTGTCAAATAAATAAAGAAAATCTTAAAAAGAAAAAAAAAGAAAGAAAGACACTGCATTTATGTGAGTTCCAATTAAGATGGGGAACTCTGAATGTGAACAAAAATTATTCTCTATATTTAATTCCTAGATCAGTCACTTAACTCTGTCCAACAAAATTAACTTGTCACTTTTCTTTTTGCTTTTTTTTTTAATAAAAAGAATGTACAGGTTCCACCCTAGACTGAATGGTTTAACAGAATCTTAGAAAAAATTCAGGTATTAGTATTTTCAAAATTTTCAAAGCCTTAAAAAGCTTTAAGGATGGCTGGCGAGAGTCAACTTACATCTCACAACACGGAAAACATGGAACATATTTGTTAATAATCTGGACCCTCCAATTTCCCTGAATGGAGATGGATGGCCTCAAGGATGATAGTGAGCGTATATAACAAACATGTGGGGAGAATTTGTAAATTAACTTGTGGTCATAATTTGGCCACTAAAAACCCAACTATACCAAAACATATTTTCATCTGTTTACCAGAGCCTGGGCACCAGAAGTGTATGGTTTAATATTTTTTTATAAAGCATTCACTAAGTAGGTAGAAATGTTAATCTACTAGATATATAGATACGTACATACATACATATATACATACACATACAGGTACATATATACATATACATGGGTGTGCATGAATGTATACGTGTATACATTAAGGGAGCCTTAATGAGAATGGGTAATACGTAGTTTTATAGGTCTATTTATTTCCAAGGGAGACTGGCAGAGATGAGAAATATATTAAGTGCTGACAAGTTTTGATTATGTATAGAGGACAAAATAGGAAGAGTCTTGGAAACATTCTAAAAATGAGGGACTTGGGATTGTCAAAGGAAGGTTCAGAATGGAAAATTCAAGAAATAAGAATGTCAGTAATAGAAAGGAAGTACCTACTAAAAAAATTGGAGGGACATAAATAGATAACAAAGAAAAATTTTGTTCATTTCAACCAATTTTGATGCCCAAGTACACAATAAACAGACTTTTTTGTGGTTATAATTGGTAGTATTTGTCCTCCAAAATTAGAATTCCCAGTTGCTTCCTTTAACATGGGCTTTTTCCAGTGGCCTGTCATGTAATTTTGTAATCAAATCCAATTTGGTGCTTTTCATGAATAGTAGCAGTAACAATAGCAATAAGAGCAAAGTTGGAAGCCTCACAATTCCTGATTCCAGAATATCCTACAAAGAAACTGTGATCATGAAGGTGTAGCCCTGGCGTAAAAGCAGACGTATAGAACAGTGGAACAGAAAAGGGAGTTCAGAAGTAAATCCTGTATAGGGCTAATTTATCTTCAGTAAGGGTGCCAGTATTACCCAATGGGGAGAGGGCAGGCTTTTAAAAAAACAGTGTTGGTAGAACTGGATATCCACGTACAAAAGAATGAAGCTGGACCCTTACCTTACTCCATACACAAAAATTAACTCAAAATGTATTAACAACCTAAATATAAGACGTAAACTTTTCAAAATCTTAGAAGAAAACATAGCAGAAAATCTTCAGGACATTGGATTTGGCAATGATTTTTTGAATATGACACCAAAAGCACAAACAACAAAGCCAAAAATAGACAAATAGGACTACACCAAACTTTAAAACTGTGTACGTCAAAAGGCATCACCAAGAGGAAAAAGATAGCCTACAAAATATGGTACAATATTTTCAAATAGTATATCGGACAAGGTATTAATTATCAGAATATATAAGGAACTCAAAACAACGATTAAAAATCTCAAATAATCCAATTAAAATTTATACAAAGGACTGGAATAGACAATTGTTCGAAGAAGATGGACAAATGGTCAGCTAAGTTATGAAAATATGCTCATTATCACTAATCATAAAAGAAATGTAAATCAAAACCACATTCAGATATTACTGTACACCCATTAGGATGGGCACTACCAAAAGAACAGAAAATGACAAGTGTTGGTGAGGATGCAAAGACATTAGAACCTTTATGACCGTTGGTAGGAATGCAAACTGGTGCAGCCATTATGGAAAACAGTAAGGCGTTTCCTCAAAATATTGAAAATAGCATTATGATATAACCCAGCAATCTTGCTTCTGAGTATAGACTCAAAAAAATTGGAAGCAGTATCTTGAAGAAGTATTTGCAGAATCATGTTCACTGTAGCATTATTTACAATAGCCAAGAGAAGGATATAATCCAAATATCCACAGATATGAATGGATAAAAAATGTGACATATAAATACAATGAAGTATCATGCAGCCTTTAAAAAATGGAAATCCTGTTACATGCTATAGCATGGTTGAACCTCTAGGACATTATGCTAAGTGAAATGTTAGTCACTACAAGACAAATACTATAGGAGTCTACTAGTATAAAGTATCCAAAGTAGTCAACAACGATAGAAAAAAAAGTAGAAATCTGGTTGCAATAGGCTGGGCAAATGAAAGAGGAAGAGTTACTGTTTAATGGGTGTAGACTTCCAGTTTTATAAGATGAAAATATTTTGAAATCTGTTGTACAAAAATGTGAATATACTTAACACTACTAAACTGTGCATCTAAAAATATCTAAAATCATAACTTAATGTTATAAATAACATTTACCACAATAATTTCTTTAATTTAAAATCTCCTCATTTTTCTAAACTAGTAGCTAGTTTATGAATTAAGAAAAATACAACTACAACATCACAATTTGCTTATAGTTTAGCATTCAGATATTTATTCTGCTCCATGCTGATGGGCAACAAGCATTCATAACAGCTGTCCTTTAAGAGAGTTGAAGGAATTGGGGGTATTTCAATAAGCAGCAGTAAATATCAGATCATAATGCTTTTCTTCTTTGGGGATTTATTGGGAATGCCTTACTGAAAAAAGATCTAACGAGAGACAAAATAAACAAATGGCTCTTCTTGGCTTGCTTGTACTTGGCAAAATAGCTCTCGAAACTCCCTGATGTATTACACTTTAGTTTTACTTTAGTTTGGCATCTTTATTTCCAGGACTTTAGATATTACTTGAGAAAATATATTGCAATAAGCCATTAAACCTTCCCACATTGTACTAAGTTATATGTACTAAATTACATATATAAGTTACACATGTAAGTAAACATGCATGTGAACTCTTTGTATTATATGTACACCTGTCATATAGGTTTTCTATAACTCTGCGTTTGTGTCTGGATTGAACGAAAGGTAGACATCTGGGACAAAGGCAGATATTTCAGCACTTACAGGTCTGATGTGTAATGTACACACGCATTTAAGACCATAGCAGAAAGATAGGTGTGTGTGTGTGTGTGTGTGTTTCTACAGATGCTCCTGCAGTGCAGGGAGGCTTACCCATATGTGTACATTGCTGCCACTGGACTAAGAGCAGTCAGTATTCTGATCGAATATATATAAGGATGCAGCCTTTTTTACAACATGCCCTTTCACTAGAACACATATATATAGTCATGTATAATCTCTTCCTCTTAAGTTTTTGACTTTTGATTTCTAAATTACAAATAAAATACTGTCTTTTGTTAAATAAATCTTAGAAAGTGTTATAGGTGAAATCTGTTTCCAAATAATGAGGAGGCAGTCTTCTACCTACCGTGATGGTGGTTAACTTTTTAAAATCAGGAAACGGGCGCCTGGGTGGCTCAGTGGTTTAAAGCCTCTGCCTTCGGCTCAGGTCATAATCTCAGGGTCCTGGGATCGAGCCCCACATCGGGCTCTCTGCTCAGCGGGGAGCCTGCTTCCCCCCCCTCTCTCTGCCTGCCTCTCTGCCTACGTGTGATCTCTCTGTCAAATAAATAAAATCTTAAAAAAAATAAAATAAAAAACAATAAAATCAGAGAACCAATCAAGCTAGCTTAAGTAAAATTGCTGTCTAATTAAAATAGTGCATAAGTTCCACAAAGAACTCAAAGCTGGGAGTTTAGCTTTACTTCAGGGATAGACCAGAACCCCAGATACAGGATAGTAGGAAAAGCAGGAAAACATGTGTTTCAATTGGTCGTTGAAATACCTCTGCATTTTGGCTTCATTTTCCTTCCTACCTGGCAGATTATCTTATCCTTTTCAGACTATCTTTGAACATGGACTTCATGCAGGAATGCTAAGTTAGGTTCTTTATTCAAGTGAATCTTAAAGCCACATTTTCAAGTAAGGGGCTTTTATTGGTCAACCTCCAGTGAGGTGCCTTTCTAATGGACTAATATTGTCATATTAATTCACCATAAAGCTCTGGCCTGGGGTGAGTCAAGCTCGCTTCCACTGTGGTTACATAAATGGAAGGTAGAGAAGAAGCATTCACCAGTATGTGGTTTGTCAACCTTTTAAGGAGATACAACAGTTGAACTCATTCTATAATATGGTGTAGTGAATCAGTTCTCAAACTTCAGTCTACATAAAAGTCCTGGAAGGTTTCTATAATAAACAGATTGCTGGGCCTCACTCCCAGAGTTGCTGATTCAGTATGTCTGGGAAAAGGTCCAAAATGTGCATTTCTAACAAGTTGCCAGATGACTTTTATGCTGCTGCTTGGGTCCCACGCTTTTGAGAAGCAATAGTATAATGCAGTGAGAGCACACTTAAAGGCTAAATGCATACCTCAGATCTGCTTCATATTATATAACAGTAGCCCTTTAACTTAAGGGTGATGTATCAATTGAACTATTTGAAGTACTATTGAGGATTTTTTTAAATCAATAAACATTTTTAAGAACGGTTTTCGGTACTCAGCAAAACTGGGCAGAAGGTACGGAGTTTCTATGTCCCCACAAATGAACAACCTCTCCCATTATCAACGTCTCCCAACACAGTGGCACATTTGTTAAAACAGATGAGCCTACATTGACACATCATATCACCCAAAGTCCAAAATATATAATAGAGTTTACTCTTGTTCTTATACATTCTATTGACCTGGAAAAATGTATAATAACATGTGTCTTCCATTATAGTATCATACAAGATAGTTTCATTTCCCTAAAAATCCTTTGTGCTCTGCCTACTCACCTCCTCCACCCTCCTTCACCAGACCACCTCTGGCAACCACTGGTGTTTGACCTCTATAGCTTTGCGTTTTCCAGAACGTTGTATAGTTGGGAGTTATACAGTATACAGATTGCTCAGATTGGCTTCTTTCAGTTAGTAATATGTACTCAAGTTCCCTCCATCTCTTTTCATGACTTGAGCTCATTTCTTTTCAGTACTGGATGATATTCCATTGTCTGAATGTACCACAGTTTGTTCATTCATTCACCTACTGATGGACATTTTGATTGCTTCCTAGTTTTAGCAATTATTAGTAAAGTTGCTATACACATCAGCATGTGGATTTTATATTTATGTAAACACCAAGGAGCATGATTGTTGTGTCATATGTAAAAAGTATATTTAGTTTTGAAATAAATCACCAAACTGACTTCCAAAGTTGCTGTACTATTTTTGTTTTCCCATCAGTAATGAATAAGATTTTCTCTTACTTCACATTCTCCCCAGCATTTATTGTTTTCACTGTTTTGGGTTTTGGAAATTTTAGCAGGTGTATAGTGGTATTTCATTGTTATTTTAATTTGCAATAGTCTAATGACATGATATTGAACATCTTTTCATTGGCTTACTTGCATTCTGTATAAATTTTTGATGAGGTTTCTATTAGGGTGTTTTATTCATTTAGTACTAGGGTCGTTTCTTTTCTCATAGTTGATTTTAAGAGTTCTTTGTGTACTTTAATAACAGTCCTTTATTGCATGTGATTTTGCAAATATTTTCTCCCAGTTTTTGGTTTGTCTTTTAATATTCTTAACATTGACTTTCACAGAGCAGAAGTTTTTAATTTTAATGATGTCTAGCTTGTCAATTATTTCTTTCACGGATTGTGCCTTCTGTGTTGTATCTAAAAAGTCATCACCATACACAAAATCAGTTATATTTTATCTTATGTTATCTTCTAAGAGTTATATAGATTTAGTCTATGTCCATTTTGAGTTAATATTCAGGAAGAATGTAAGGTCTGTGTCTACTATTTTTCTAATAAATGGATGTCTAGTTGTTCCAGCACTGTTTGTCAAAGAGACTATTTTTGCTCCATTGTATTGCATTTAATCTTTTTTCAAAGATCAATTGACTGTATTGATATAGGACTATATCTAGATTCCCTATTCTGTTCCATTGATTTGTCTGTGCTTGTATCCACTAGCATATTGTCTTTATTACTGTAGCTCTGTAGTATACATTGTAACAAAAATGTCTTTGATCAGTATATATGGATGTCCAGTAGACTGGATATGGCTGAGAAAAGAATCTCTGAAATTAAGTATATGATAGAAACTTCCAAACTTGAAAAGTAAACTGAAAAAATACTGAAGAAAGGAATTCCCAAGAACTATAGGACAACTACAAAAGGAGTAACATAGGCCAAGTGGGAACACTAAAAGGAGGAGAAGAAAAAGAAAGAAAGAGAAAGAAAGAAAGAAAGAAAAAAAGAAAGAAAGAAAGAGAAAGAGGAAAGAAAGAGAAAAAGAAAGAAAATAATTTTGAATCAATAATAACTGAGAATTTTCCCCAAATTAATGTCAAACACCAAACCACAGATCCTGGAAGCTCAGAAACAAAAAAAAAAAACAAAAAAACAAAATGTGCCCCCCCCAACTAAGGTTAAGCACATCATATTCAAACTGGAAAATCAAAAACAAAGGAAAAGTCTTGAATGAAGCCATAGAGAAAAAAAAACACCTTAACTGTGAAGGTGTAACAATAGTAATTACAATTTCTCCTCACCATGTAAGGAAGACGAGAGTGGAGTAAAATTATAAAGTGTTGCAAGAAAAAACCCACCAACCTGGAATTCTGTACCCTGTGAGATTATCCTTCAAAAGTAAAGTAAAATGAAAAATTCTCAGAGAAACAAAAATTGAAAGACTTTATTGGCAGAATTGCCTTGTTATAGATGTTTAAAAAGTCAGAGAAATACAAATATCATATGATTTCACTCACATGTGGAATTTAAGAAACAAAACAGATGAACATAGGCGGGGAAAAAAAAGGGAAACAAACCATAAGACACTCTTAACTATAGAGAGAAAATTGAGAGTTGGGGAGAGGAGATGGGGGTTGTATGGGCTAAATGGGTGACGGGTATTAAGGAGGTCACTTGTGATGAGCACTTGGTGTTATATATTAGTGATGAATCACTAAGTTCTACTCCTGAAACTAATATTACACTATATGCTAATTAACTAGAATTTAAAAAAAAATTTGAAAGAGAAAAAAATAAAAACAAGTAAAAAATGTTTCTATAGTTAAAAAGAAAATCAGAAACTATTACCCACATAAAGGAAAAACATCTAAAATGATTAAGTGAATATAAAATAAAAACTTACTTTTCTTACTCTTAACTCATCAAACAGATAAATGTTCAAAATAAGTATATATGCTTTGGTTTTGTCTTTTACATAGTGAAAGAATGACAGCAATCATACAAAGGACAGGTGGGAATAATTAGAAATATTTTGTTACAAGGTACTTGCACTACCCATAAAGGATTACAGTATTATTTAAAAGAAGATTTGTATTCACTGTAAATGTATATTGCAAGCTCCAGTATAGCCACTAAAAATGTTTTTAAAAATAGAAGTATAACTGATAGGCTAAAGGAAAGTGGAATTAAATAAAATTCTTAATTAAAACAGCAAAAGGCAGGAAAACAGTAGAAGACAAAACTAAAAACAGAAAAAGGGTAATAAATTTGGTAGATTTAACTTAATTATATTAATAATCATTTTAAACATCAATGATTGACATTCACCAAATAGAAATTTTACAGAGTGGACTAAAAAAAAAAGAAAAGAAAAGAAAAAATAAGATTCAACTCTAGTTTGTCAATAAAGCCTACTGTAAATAGAAAGACACGTATAGACTAAAAATAAAGAAATAGAGAAGGATATATGATGCTAACACTAATCAAAAGAAAGAGTTGGTAATTTCAGATGGACCTAAAAGCAACAAGTTATCAGGGATAAAGAGTGGCATTACAAAATAATAAAGGTGTCAATTTTTTTTTTTTTTTTTTTTTTTTAGTGTGGATCAATTCTTCTAGAAGACATACAAACCCATATAGAACAATCATTCTTAGCTGGCTCTTTCTTTGGTTCTCTTTATTAAAATTCCCAGATGTTCTAAAGTTCTTGCTCTCCTAGACTGATGTGCTTACTGTTTATTATCTACTACCAAAGTCTCTATTGGTTTTGACATCTCCACACTCCTTTTTAAATAAGGGTATTTTTATTGAGAAGAACTTCCAAACTCTCTGTTCTTATAACCTGCCTCTTCCTCCAGTCATAACTCAGTGCTACTGTTCTGGAGATGAGTGTGTGGATATTTGTCTATTTCTTTGCTGGTCCAGGGAATTAGCCTTTAATCCTCTCAGGTTTACTCTCCTTGTGTACTATTAGTAAAGGTGATTGGGACTGTGATATTCTCACTTTGGAGTTTCTGCCCCAGGAGTGGGGCTGGGTGGAGAAAGATGTCTCAAGTTCTGATTATCTTGTTTGCAATAGAACTTCTAAAACATGGAGCCGTGGGAGTGGGGAAAGCTGAAAAACTTGTGGCTTTCCACTTCTGTGGAGATAAATTATCTCTTGTCTGATATGTAAGGGAAAAGCGAGCACTGTGGCTCTTGAATGTTCCAACCCACATTACAACTTCTTATTACAATGAACTGATGGGAGAAGCAAGTGGGCTATTGCTATTCTTGTGATATTTAGTAGATTTTCCTGATGAATACTTTTTTTTTTAAGAGTTTATTTATTTGACAGGGAGAGAGATTACAAGTAGCAAGAGAAGCAGGCAGAGAGAGGAGGGGAAGCAGGCTCCCCCTGGAGCAGAGAGCCAGATGCGGGGCTCCATCCCAAGACTCTGAGATCGTGACCTGAGCCGAAGGCAGAGGCTTTAACCCACTGAGCCACCCAGGCGCCCCTTGATGAATACTTCTTAATCTGCTCTATGCCCATAGAACAATTCCTAATGGCTATAAATGGTTGTTTGTATGTTTTGTTGTTTTGTTTTTAATAATTTTCACCAGTTGTTTGTTTTGCTGGAGAGGGTCTGCAGAATTCCTCACATCACCATTCTGGAAGTTGCTCTCCCTGTTGTCTTGTTATGGCAATGCTCCATTCCTTATATTCTCTCGAGGATTTATGACTGCTGGCTGTGCTCTCCATGCTTAACACCCCTACTTCCACCAATAAGCAATTTATGGCCAACTGTATAAGAATCCCCACAATATTACTAAATCAATAAGAAATACTACATAGAGGCAAAGACTAAGCAATATAAAATGTCTACCTAGTGAAGGCGCTTAATCTAATCTATCTGACTCATTTTAATCCTTAGACTTTTAATAGCTTAACCACTTTTCTTATTAACACAATTTTTACAGTTTATAATCAATTGTTCTATATCTGTATTTTGTTTGTCATCTTCACTTTCTTAACCTAAAAAAATTCTTGAGGTATGTATCTCCCCAGTAAACTCAGTCTTATCAGTCTAAAGGTACACATCTCTTCTATCTTTACACTGATGGTATCAGGTTAATGTCCCCTGAATTTTACAAACCAGAGACACTGCCTGGTCTTCTTAAGGGTTAATGTGATGTTTATCCTATTATATAATTTAATAAATTTAATTTATGTATTAAGGAAAAAAGCTATATGTACTTAAAAATAAATTAACAAAATTTGATTTTGCCTGAGGAAAAAAGTGAAGGAAAACTATGTGCAATTGTACATCATGTACTTTAGAAACATTATTCTTTATGTAAGGTAAGAATTATCATTTTCATTTTACATTTAAGATTTATGAAATTAGGAAAAATTAAATTATGTGTAATTAGAGTCAGAGTTAGTCTCATTTGAAACCATTTTCTCTAGGGCCTGTGTTTTGAGTCAAAATCTGTAGCAATTATTTCTTTGGCATAACATGAATAATGACATCCCCAGAAATGTCTCCTAAGATAGATTGCCCACATGTAGTAGCCAAAAGAAGCTGAAATTCCAGAGATGTGTACCAATCCTCATAATTTTTTTACATTAAGAGAGGTTTCACTATAATTTTGCAAGAAATAAATCAGTAAGAAATAGGGATTAAATCAAACTACAACCAAAAGAATAGTTAAAGTGACAAAAAATTTATCTGAAGAGTATGTAAAGTTTTCACTGTGGTAATATTCAGTCATTTTTAACCAAGTTTTCATCTTTGTTTGAAAAATATTCATTCTTCAATGACTCTTTTGCAAAATTTGGGCCCTATGACTTGAAAAACCTATTCAAATTACTAACAACTAACCACATCTCTGGAGAGGATTATTGGGGAAAAATAAGTATTGAGTTCTCACACTACAAACTCAGAATGAAAAATGACAGCCAATGTCAGAATAAAAAATGACAGCCGATGCCATAGGTGTTTTTGGAAAAATTATGCAAAAAAAACAAAACCAAAAACAAAAAAAAACAACCCTCCAAATCTGGTAGAGTTACATTTTTGCCTCAAGGCATATTTCCTTTATACAAATTATTTTGTAAATTTAATATTTGTCAGATTTATGGGAAATTTTCAAAAATAATTTAGAATATTGCAAAATAATTTAGAAGAAAAATATGTTTGCATTAAGGAAAATAGGTTAGTTGAAGTTTATGTTTAATTAAATTTAATTAAAATCCTCCATATGGTGTTATTGAGGTGTTATTTTTGCTTATCAAAAAAAAAAAACTTTCTACATAATGACTTCCATTCACGTTTAGCACAATACTCCCAAGTAATTATCAAATCAATTATTTCATCTTATCAAGATAAGCAAAACTTCTAGTTCTTCTAAATACATACAAATTAAGAAATGAATCTCTGAAAACCTAAAATAATTGTGTTCTGAATTTAGATATGTACTCACTGGGAGACAATTTTTCTACATATAGGAGTTACATTTTACAATGAATATTAGCAATGGCATTTTGTTTTGAAAATGATTTTGAGGGTGTCTGGGTGGCTCAGTCAATTAAGCATCTGCCTTGGGTTCAGGTCATGATCCTGGGATCCTGGATAGAGTCCTGCATAGGGCTCCCTGCTTGGTAGGGAGTCTGCATCTTCCTCTCCTTCTGCTATTCTCTCTCTCTTTCAAATAAATAAGTAAAATCTTTTAAAAAAACAGTATGGGGTATGATAATATTGTGAGATTGTCTTCATTGATTACACCTGAAAAGTGTCTCTTCAAGTGATAAAAAGCTAATTGCCCTGATAAATGTAATAGGTAAATTAAACATTAGATAGTTTCTAAAGAGGAAGTTGCAGTTTTAGATCATATTAGAAGCTTTTGGAACTACATCATATGAAAAGAATGCCTATTCCTCTACTAAACTTTTTTGTAACATAGCTAGGAAAAGACTATTGGAACTTACATATTCCAGTAGCAAAGGTCAACAATTATATACAGAATCAAATTCTTTAGAAGCCTGGATATATATATTTTTTTATTTTGAAGTTGGAAAAAATAGTTTTACTTATCAAATAACTAGCCACTCATTACTTTTAAGACAGGTTTAAACTGTGGTATAAATTTCTAAAAATATATATATATATATATATAATGAATGGTAAAAGACATGAATTGGGAAGATTTCTTTTCAGGTATTGGTATCAATAACTGCAGAGGGGAGCAAATAGTAGGGAGGATCAAATACGTTATAAAGGGACTTAAGTGATTCCAATTTGGAAGCTATTTCTGCTCTTTTCAAGCTAATTTATCTAAGCATACCAAAACTAATTCAGAGATCAGCTTAGTTTCTGAACCAGCTGTCCTCAAAACTGAATAGGGTTAGACAAATTATTTATTACTGCTCAAGTCTCTCTTCCTCTTTTTCCATTAACGTATGGGTATATTCCAGTTTTCCTGATTTTCAGTACTGTTTGGGCATAATCTCTGAAGGTGATATGTGGCATGTGCCACAATTACACTTATAGAAAAAAACAGATGTTTCTGGAAACTCATAGGTATGTGTGTTTGCATTGTGCATGTATGTGTATACATATATAAATAGATATGTATACACACACACATATATATACGTAGACTCACATAATTCTCAATTTGGGGGTTTCTGGAGAGTCATATTAAGACCTATGTAAATATGGAAATGGCACATATTTTGTCAGAAATCTATTGGTCTCAATTAGATATTTAATCATATTTTCTCAGGACTTCACTAATGACTTATATTTAGTTAAAACTAGAGGTGAATTTACTCATCTAAGGCAGGAAAGCTTGGAAATACTGTAAAGCATTATAAAATATAAAAGGATTTTACTCTTATACTTAAATATTATAGCTTATGTATATTAAAAATAAAATTATGCATTCAATCTGGACGGGTGGTCCTAGGCTAAAATTGACCTTTTTTTTACTTAGCAGGCTTTGTTCTGTTTCAAACAGTGATGTCATCTCTGACAAATACTGCCTGTGCCCTATTTTAACACATATTCACATAATCTTGCAGGATAAGTATGGGTACGCTTTCCCCATATTTCTTGTTGAGATGTATTTATTTACAATGATGTTTCTTGATCAGTAAATTTCAATTATTCATCAATCGATGGATAGTTTCATGGTTATGAACCAATGTATCAACTAACCAGAAAGATTACAAATAAAATCATTTATCATTTTAAGGAATCACTCAACTTTCTATGGAAATCACAACCCTCACTCTGTATTTCTTTATTTATTTATCTCAGAAAGCATATCAATTTTTAAAAAGTGGTTTAACTGATTCTTTTATTGACTATAAATTATTTGAACTATATAGTCCTATGTAAACTTCAGAGAGTACAGATTTATGAAGTGACCATCTAAACTCTTTTGGGAAAGGAAATCACAGAGTGAGATATGGGTTCAATACAATAAAAACCTGCCTAGCAATTTGCAGGAACTAAAGAGAATCAAAATTTAACTCTTAGGGGCACCTGGGTGGCTCAGTCATTAAGCGGCTGCCTTCCATCAGGTCGTGATCCCAGGGTCCTGGGATGGAGCCCTGCATCCGGCTCTCTGCCCAGCAGGAAGCCTTCTTCTCCCTCTCCCCTTCTCCGTGCTTCTGTTCCCTCTCTCACTGTGTATTTCTCTGTCAAATAAATAAATAAAATCTTAAAAAAAATTAGGTCTTATTCTCAAAAAAAAATCCATAGACCTCCAACTTTTATGTAGAATTAGGCATTTTTAAATTGTTTTATCAAGGGATGCTTTGGTGGCTCAGTCAGTTAATAATCTGCCTTTGGCTCAGGTCATGGTTGCTGGGTCCTGGGATCGAGCCCCATGTCAGAGCCCCATGTTGGGCTCCCTTCTCAGCGGGAGTCTGTTTCTCCCTTCCCCACACCCTCTGCTTTGTTCTTTCTCTCAAATAAATAAATAAAATCTTTAAAAAATAAAATAAATTTCTTTATCAATATATAAATTCAATTGAGTTTATCCACAGTTTTGTATATAAGTATTGAAAAAATAAATGAATGATTAATTTCTCACACATTTATGAATTTATTCAAGAAGTTAATTTTTAAAACACTTAGTAATAGGGTAACTAGTAATAATAACAGATATTTAATGTTGGAATTGAGGCAGAAATCCAAAGCCTAATGTCTATGGAAGACATTCATCAAAGTTACACTGGATAATATCTGAAACAAGTGAAATACATTTTATGTTTGAAAAATGTCACATTTTATTACTCAGTTAAGGACTAGCTTTACACATGACACACATGGTAAAAAACAAGCCAACCATATCTGTACTTAAAACACCTTACACATGTTAACATTTTACAATTGAAAAATATTTTATCATATCTCTCTCTGAGATAAATAAGACAAATATTGTCCCCTTTCTGTAACATAAGAAATTGTAGGTCAAAGAGATTCCCCAAGGTCACATGGGTAATAATTCACGAGACCAAAATAAGTAATTATTTATTTTGATTTCTACTCCAGTGACCCATCACCTGTGCTCTAATAAAAAAGTAACTGATGAAAAATTCATCATTGCTTTACAATTGCACAGCAGTAGAGCAAGAGGAAGCTTAAATTCACATGAAATTTGAAAGTTAAGGGGAACTATCCCTGTCAAAAGAAAACTGCATTCTTGTGTATATCCTAAATGCTTTCTACTACTGTATAATCATGTCTTGTAAAAGAAATAACACTGCAGAAAAGCATTAAGACCTAAAAAAAACCAGTGAGAATCACAGAGTCTGTGGTTAACATAAAATAGCTCATGTAAAGTATGAATTTGTTGGTACCCAGAGGCAAGGTCAGATCTACTGCAGTACACTTAAGTGAAGAAGTGCTCAGCTTGCAACTTGCATGCCATGACTGCTTCTCTGTTGGATTCTCATTGGACCCCAACGTTCCTGCTGATAGACTTGTCTGGAAGATGACCTCTGGTTATTATAGGATGTTGTTTTCAGAGCAGATAACAGTGTGCGCTCATTTTAGGTTTTCCGCTATAGGGATGCATTAGATAAAAACGGCCATATACTGGCTCCTAATCAAAGCTTACAAACACTCTCATGAGGCTTGCTGTTTGGCACAATGTACAGACGTTAGAATACCTGAGGACAATTCAGTATAGAGCTGTGGTGAAATGAAAGGGTATTCTGAACCATTTTCTTCCCACTTTTCATGATATGATACCTTTAATATCTTTAGAAAAATATATAGTATTCACATATTGTATAAATAACTCACTGAACATTTTCCATTTTGATATGTGTAAGCCCACTAGGTAACATTGTGTATTTATGTTGACTAAGACTAGTGCCAGTATTTTCACGAGCTCTATTAACTTGATTAACTATTAATCAAGGATTAGTACAAAAGAAAAATGCAAATAGCTAAGTTTAAATGTAAGAAGTCCTAAACTGAAATAGGGCTGTTTAATTTATTGACAATGTGGTTGGGCACAAATATTTCTGTAGTATAATACTATATAAATTAATTCAAAACTTACATAATTAATAGTCTCTTGCCTACATTGCAATGAAACAAGCTTAACATAACACATTCCTACTACATGTTTTCACTCCACACAGATGGCTTTGGCAGGAGTTACATGGGTTAAAAATTAATTGTTGGCATTATGCTCAATCAAATGAGTTCAAATCCAAAATCAAAATGCGTTCAGAATTCTGCCATGTTTCAACAGCTCTACTCTGGTCTATTTATGAAATTAAGCCAGACCAAGGCAGCCCTCTGCTCCACCACTTCGACGTCACTTTGAGTAAAATGCCAAGGACTTACAATGGCCTAGAGGCTCTGTGTGATGTGACTTCTAGTACTCGCTCCTACCTATACCTCTACTCATTTTTGAATGTAACAGACAAACTCCAAACCACCACAAGCACACAAACACCTAGAATATCCTAGGACCCTCACTTAATTTTCTCCAAGGTATTCATCACCATTTGAAAGTGTATTTTTTTATTGTTTGTGTTCTCCTACTAGAATATAAACTCTATGATAGCAGAGATTTCTGTCTATTTTATTCACTCCCAGAACTAAACTTCTAAAATATTGTTTGACATGTGGTAGGTGTTTAATAATTATTTCTTGGTTGATTGATTATGCTAATGCCTGGTTATACTTGTTTATTAGGCAAAATGTGATTTGAAGTCATAACATAAATAAGGGTTTTTTTTGTATTACTTACTAAGCGTCAGCTACCTACCCAATTACTCTTTGTTCCAAGTTCCTTGCTTCGCTAAGTTTTCACTGCTGGGAGAAAAATAAAAAGGATCATTTGTATTTTGATTTTATGAGCTGTTTTGTCACAATATTTTATAAACTTACAAATATACATCTATACAAGTGTGCACTTAGCATGAAGAGACTAATAAGTTCAATGATGGTAAAAATATACTATTTAAAAATTAATTCATAGAAATTCAGAGGAATAAAAAAGATAATGAGAAGCCACACTATTAAAATTCTAGCTATTAATTTTACCAAAATTTAATAGCCTATAAAGCCTAGTGACATAAATGCTCAAATTTCTAAATGATATGTCAAACTTTTACTTTTAGTAATTTCATCCAATAATTTAGTTAAATATTATAATTGTATTTTATCCAGATATTAGTCACTAATTAAAATGTATAGATGACCATATATATTAACACAGAAATAAATACGTAAATACATATTAATGTAGGTAATTTTTCATTAAGTATCTTATTTTCACAAATTATGCTACAATAAACAAAGAGATTTTGTTTAGTCCAGGTTGAGGAGAATGTTTTTCACTGAACCAATGTTAAATTTGGAATAATTTTGGTGACATTTGCCAGTCTTTATTTTGAAAGATTTATACATAAACACACATACATATGCATGTGTATGATCAGAGAAAGAAATTATCTTCTATCCATTCAGAATTCTTTTTTTTTTTATTAAAAGATTTTATTTATTTATTTGACAGAGAGACATCACAAGTAGGCAGAGAGGCAGGCAGAGAGAGAGGGGGAAGCAGGCGCCCCGCTGAGCAGAGAGCCCGGTGTGGGGTTCGATCCCAGGACACTGAGATCATGACTTGTGCTGCAGAGGCTTTAACCCACTGAGCCACCCAGGTGCCCCTCCATTCAGAATTCTTACTCCCACTAAAGTTTTATAAACATGCTTTATACAAAGTTTCCTTTT
>CM052810.1:35840466-35866982 GCA_028533885.1 Nasua narica
TAAACTCTGTAGAGTATCATTTTATACATATTCTCTGCTACAGAATTTGTATTGCTTATCTCAGCAAGAGATTGTCTGCATGGAAAGATTAATAGCACTGATTAGCTTTCTAATATTTTGCACTTTTTGAAATGTTTGTTTTTTACATGATTCTATTTAAAAGTTTATGAAATACTGAAATAAAACAATATTGACCAGTAAAAAAAAAAAAAATACGGAGGCAGAAAGTCTCAGTAATTGTATCTCAGTAATTGTATAAAAAGTCAGTAATTGTATCCATCTCCAGTTACAATAATTACTCAATTTCTGTCAGAGTATTACTGAACATGGTATTCAGTAGGACTTTAACACAAATTTAGGAGAAATTGATAAGACTTAATTGTGGAAGTTAATAAAAATGATATATAAAATAAAAATGGGAGTGCCTGGGTGGTTCAGTTGATTAAGCATCTGTCTTCAACTCAGGTCATGATCCTAGAGTTCCAGGATGGAGCCCCACATCAGGCTCCCTGCTCAGCAGAGAGCTTGCTTCTTCCTCCGCCCCTTATCCTGCTCATGCCTTTTCTCTTTCTCCCAAATAAATAAATAAAATATTTTTAAAAATAAAATAAAAATGGAAAGAAACACAAAGAATAAAATTTTATAAATACACACACATACATACAAACATAATAAGAAGGAGAAAATATGCAGAGCTACTAAGGTCATCATTGTGAGGCCAAAGTTGAAAGCTATAACTTCATTTTTCTACCCCCCTTTGAATATTTCCCTTGACATTGGTAAAATCTTCAAGTGGTCTGACTTCCTTACTTCATTTTTGAATGGTCTGGCTTTCAAAATTTCTGCTTTATTTTGTATTCTATAGCTTCCTGTTGATTTTTCCTATGGGAATGGAAGTTCTAAGAGTAGGTTCTAGGAGAATCCCCTGGTCTCCAGACATATTCTTTCTTGTATTCATCATACAGAAGTAATCCAATTTCTCCTGGATAACCAAAATTAATTTCTATCCAGTAGAACCACCCCTTTTTTGACATTTTTTTAGTGGCATAAGGACCCCAAAATAACTAGGTGCTGATCTCATCTTCTAATTCAATGAAACTATTGTTATGTCCATTAGTGGAAGCATTGCCCAAGTGAGAAGATCTCCAAACTGTCAAAGGTAAAGGTCATTAGTATAGGAAGCAAAACCTTCCTGAGTGGGTTACAAGGAATAATGGAAGACCTACATGTACTTTCATTCCTTGATTCCCCCACCCATGTATTCGGGCTATGGGGGAGATCACACCATATTACAGTCCTTCATTGAAGGCATATCCTTATTTGTGAGTCAAAGCCCCATCTATTTAGAGTGTTGTGTCCCAACAGGTGCCATCCAAATTATTCATTTAGAAGGTTCTGAGCAATGGGATTTGTATTAAGATCAGTTAATTTAATGGGTATGACCTCATTGCTTTTCTTCCTTTTCTATATAAGTAATTTCTTACCCAGAAACTCTGTTCTGTATAGTATATAATGATAGATAACCATTCTGGATGTGCATGGATGGTGGTGCCAGCAGAAGCATTACAGGCAAAGGCAAAACTGTATCCAGAATATGTGTTTAGTCTAGTGAAGATAAATCTTTGCCTCTTAAAAATGGAAGAGACCGGTGTAATCAACCTCCCATTAGGTTGCCGGCTGGTTCTCTGAAGAATGGTTCTATATTATGGGCTCAGTGTTGGATTCTGCTCTTGTTAGATCTGTAGCTGAACAGTAGTGGTAAGAAGTAAGTCTATATTGTTAAACCCATTACTAGACTCCTTTCTGCCAACATGATCACTTTATTTATAAGCCCGTTGAATAAGTACTTAAGATATCTGGGGAAAGAGTATGACTCACATCCACAGAGCATATTAATTGTCTATATGATTACTAAAATCTTCTGATTTAGTTGATGCCCTTTGGTGGGTATTCAAGTATCTTTAAAGTGTGTGTCTATTCTAAGAGATTCATCCACGTACCTTTTGTTTTTAATCCATATCTTTTCTCACATTCAAATATGGTATGGGTTGCCTTCAATCCAAAAATGCTTACTATGCATTATGCTGCAAGGTACAGTAACTTTTCTTTACCTTAGAGGCGTGGTTTTGGCATGCTACAGACCACTGAACCTCCAGAAACTTCATTTAGGTAGGAAGACCCTAAAGTTTTGTTGTGTTTTCCTCCTACCCCCTATTTTAAGGGTTGGAAAACTTTTTCTGCAAAGGACAATATAATAAATATTTTAAGATCTGTGGTAGATATGTTGTCTGTCATAACTACTCTGGTGCTCTAGTATGAAAATAACCAAAGACAATGTGTAAACAAATGATCATAGCTTTGTTCCAATAAAACTTTATTTCTAAGATTGAGTTTGTCAATCTCTCCTCCAGTTGGAATATGTCGTACTCAGATATTCAAATACTTCCTACTCATGAGATCCAATCAAAATGATGCAATCAGTAGTGAGCAGTGGAATGTGAAAAAAAATAAAAGGAAAAAAATCAAAATATTCTATTTTTTCAAATAGAAAAAAATAGACAATACTATGACAAGGAACAGAATTGACATTGCTCTGAGACAATTGTGAAGTCACACTTTTGGCCCTACTAGGTAAGGAACAATTGTTTCTCATAATTTTCATCTATTGGGATAGAGAAGCCAGAATTAGCCAAACCAACAGCTGCATACCAAGTTCCAGGGCTGCTGATTTGCCCAATAAAGATATTACATCAAAACAGCGGTTGCAACTTGAGTTAAAAACAGAATAAACTGGAAATAATACAGTTATTATTCAAGTACCCTCTGACTTGTGTGCAGACTAAACAGGAGACATATATTGAATTTAGTAGTTGTTACTACCAATGATTTTTTAAATACATTTATCATGGCATTAACACCTATAGTTTCACTAAGGACATGACAGTGCTTCTTTTTAATTATCTTGGTAGGGAGGGGACATTAGGAGGAGTCTCATTATGATAGAAGATGACTGTGACAGAGTTGAGGAGAATGAATATGCCCTTGCTTGGCATGTGCCCCGGAAAAAAACACTTACAGGTTTTCAAGTATAGAAAAGCAAGTTGCTGAGAAGAAACACCACAGCATGACACTCCCACTAGCAAGGAATGCTGTTTAACTCAGGGCCCCAAATCCTCAGTTTCATCTGGGTCCAAAGTTTCCATCCCAAGTTTCAGGGCCCCTTCTTTTCCCTAACCAACACCCTATTTGTCCCATAAGAAACTTGTGAGGCTGTGAATCTAGCTGTTGTATTTCTGCTGCACACAATTATTTTTTTTTTTTTTAAGATTTTATTTATTTGAGAGAGAGAGAGCAAGAGTGAGCAAGAGAGAGAAAGAGCACGAGCAAGGGGAAGAGACAGAGGGAAAGGGTAAAATAGACTCACCGCTGAGCAAGGACCCTGATGCGGGACTCGCTCCCGGGACCCTGGGATTATGACCTGAGCTAAAAGCAGATGCTTAACTGAGCCACCCATGTGCCCTCCAAATTAAATTTTGTATTTCTTTTTAGTAATATTGATTCTGATGATACAAAAAATAACCGATCACTTTATGGCTGTGTGTCATGGAAGTTCTTTAGTTTTCGGACTGAATTTAAACTCAAGTTAAAGACTTGAGCTGGTCATTTTCTTTGTTGCGTGGTACCATAATTTTTTCAACCTATTTATTGATGGATAATAAGTTGTATCCACAAGCACTGTTTAAAATTGCAAACACTACTGCAACAAGGTATACTTGCATATGTGTATTTTTGGATTTTTGCCAGAGTATTTTAGAATAGATTTCTTGAAATGAGATCTCAGTGTAAAAGGGGAAACGCATATGTAATTTGCCAAATTCCCTTCCATAAGGTTGTACCATTTTGCTTTCCCAACAAAAATGTAGGAGTTCTCGCTTCTCTGTAGCCTTGGCAACAAAGTATTTCTGCAAACTTTTGAATGTTTGCCAATTGTATAGATAAGATATGGTGTATAAGCAAAGCTGTAATTTGCATTTTTATTTAGTTATATCATTTAATTCTCTCCTTTAGAGGGTTTATTGTTTTTACTCTTAATAAGTAAAAGAAGTGAATGTAGAATTTGAATTTGGAATGCTGCCCTAAGCAGGCTTCTTTTAGTCTCCTAGACATATGTATCTTTATTTTAATATCAATTCAAGTACATAAGGCATTTATTAATGAGTAAGATATATTTCAGAATACTCATTGTTTCTGGAAACATAGTTATTAGATAAAGAATTAATATAGAAACAATTTATTAATAGAGTTAAGGGGGTTGGCAAAGTAAGCTGAGAACTCTTTATAAAAATAGGAAGATAAATACTAGAAAAGCCATGAGACACATAGAAAAACAACAACTAATATCTGTGAATCTCGGAGAGAAAAAAATGTTAAGTTCAAATGAGAAGTCAGAGGAGGTACAGTAATATTGCTGATTAGATCTGTCTTAAGCTAAGATGCAACACTGATCCTGGAAAAAGTAGGAAAGGACAGGATACAAATTCTTCAAAAAAGCATCTCTTTACAGTAAGATTCAACAGTTACATTTGTATTTAGAAATACAAGTTAAGAACTATTTTCATAAGGAAGAAACAAAACAAAACACAACAAAACAAATCTCCATTTTAAGCATTTCATTCTTAATGCCACCCAATCATAACCAAATTTTTGAACTACATTTTTTTTGCGTGATTAATTTAACAGTCTGTTTCTTCTTCTCCATTTCCCCACAAAAGACTACTGCTTTTAAAACTTACTTTTACTAGGGTATTTATACTCCATTTAATTTTTAGAAATAACTGGCTTTGACTACAAATATTAACTATATCATTATGATGGCAAGCTCATGGAAATCAAATATAATTTATGTGAGCTTATATTTGTTCACTTAACTACCAAACTGACCCAGGCAATAGGCAGATCTACTTTTGTTTGGAGAAAATGTATAGACTATATATGAGTGAAGTAGTGTGCATTAGGGCAGGTGATGGGTAAGAGAAGTGTTTATAAATTCTACAACAAAAGCAAAAGAAAATTTAGTAAGAGCTAATAGAAGCTGATATACTCGAAGTATTCTTTTCCTCATCACTTTTTATGTGGGTATGACTCTGAGACAATATCTCTGGAAGTATTGTCCCTTTTCCAAATTCATTCTCCTCAGTCTAAGTAGAATAATTTAAATAATACACAAAGTATAAAAATAGTGTCCTTCATATTTACAAATAAATGAATTTTAAATACTTATGTGCCTTGGGTCATCACCTTCTCAACCAAAATTTTAATTTGCATTTGACTTAAACACAATTTTTTTACAATGAGTTTCAGAAACACCAACTTAATATATACAGAAAAGAAAATGTAACCTGATTTATTCATGTGAAAAAGGTTAGGGTTTTTATTTAAGACAAACAATATTGGCATCCCATAGTGGCTCAGTCAGTTGTGTCTGCCTTCTGCTCAGTTCATGATCCTAGGATTCTGGGATCTAGTTCCCCATCAGGCTCCTTGCTCAGCTGGGAGCCTGCTTCTTCCTCTGCCTGCCAACTGCTGTTTGTGCTCTCTCTCTCTCTCACTCTGACAAATAAATAAAGAAAATCTCAAAAAAAAAATAAAATAAAGCAAACAATATGAATTTTCAGTGTAATTTGATGGCTTTTTTAAAAACCAGATGTAATCTTAGGTTTAAGTTATGCAAGAATAGAATATAGATCTCGGGAGGAGATACCACATTATATAATTTGAAGGTTGGAATTTATCTAGAGATAATATAGAAAAACCTACATGAAGTCTCATTATAATTCTACATGCAAAGGGTTCACTGCCAATGTTGATTTGAGATGGTGAGAACATAAAAATACTTTTGCTTATGACCTTCAAGGACTCACTCTAAATCAGAGTATCAGTAAATATAAACAGGTCTCAAAAATTATACCAGATGTAAGAAGTTCTAAAAATTTACAAACAGTGATGAGATGGATGAATTAATAAGGATTTGCACTTAAAATATGACAAATGGAAGGTGTATTATTATCCCAAATGACATTAGAAAAAATGATATCTGCTCAATATAATCTTTTTCAAGTATTTAAAACAATAATTAGGATTAAAATTGACAATCTTAGTGATAGACTGTTTAAATGAGAGTGGACTGGCCATCCATTTGTTCATTCTTGCTGTTAGCCAAGAGATGGATGGTCATTTGCCTGAGGGGTAGGATATGAGAATCTACAAGGCACAGATCCTGCTTCCCAGTTTACATCAATCTATTTTTGTTACAATAATTTAGTACCTTTTTCAGTAAATTAACCAGATGACTTTCACTGGTTCTTTGTTTTTGTTTCTTCTTTTTTTTTTTAAGATTTCATCCATTTATTTGACACAAAGAGAGAGAGATTACAAGTAGGCAGAGAGGCAGACAGAGAGAGAGAGGGAAGCAGGCTCCCCGCTGAGCAGAGAGCCCGATGTGGGGCCCCATCCCAGGACCCCGAGATCATGACCTGAGCTGAAGGCAGAGGCTTTAAACCACCAAGCCACCGAGGAGCCCCTGTTTTTGTTTCTTCTTAGGAATACTCCTTCCCCCCTCCCAAAAAAATACTCCTTCCCCAACACACACACCACACAAACACACACACACACACGCACACGCACATGCACACACACGCACACACAGAGCAATGAGTTTGTAATGGTTTTCGTTTTTGACACAACATATATTTCACCTGGATAGCATATATTTAGATTAAATTTCCATTGTAGAGTTTGTCTGATTTGTAAGCATTTTTATTTCCTTGTTTTTACCTTGTTCCTTTTAAGAGTATGTCAAATTTCATATATATAGATTTCGTCCATGTTGAAACTCTACTGGCATGGCTAAGACATACTAAATTCCTTTATCACTTTACAAATTCTGGTGTGTGTTTGTTTTTCTATTTGTAGTTTATCTGGGGAGATACAGATAACATTTATGATCTTTACTTGCTCATATGAGAATTGCTGCTGTTAAAATACCCTGAAAACAGCATTTCAAATTAAGCCAAAAATGATTTGCCCCATGCTGTTGTCATCTTGTGTGAGACTTAAACAAGAAACAACTGTGAAATAAAAGCTACTAGTAATGCCCAGAAAACTGAAGTGAAACATAAAGAAACTCAACCATGACTGGATAGTACATTTTCTTTCCCCATGCTTCTACTAAATGAAAAGAAGATGATAATGTGTGACATAAAGTTTCAAGAGATCACAAAACAACAGATTTTAATTCTAAATATAGAAAGAATTTATAAAATGGATCATTTCTCTAGTAGTTCGGTCTTCATATAATCGAACAATGATGCGCTAATGGTGTATTAAATGGTGATCCATTGAAAGGGTTATTCTTTAAAATTTAAAGAAATGCCTTCTGAATAACTGAGTCTTTTACATGAGCGTCAATATTAGAAGAGCATTTCATATTTTGCTTGTTTCTATTAAAATTACTATATATTTATTTCTGGACCAAGAACATTAGTTTACAGAGCAATGTTTTTCCAAGTCTTTGACTGCTTTGGGGGCCATTTTCTTGACGAGTTTTGCTGTTTCCCAGGTTTTAAAACTCTAGACCCTGGGGTCATGCTAATGCAGTACCTGATGGAGTAGAAAGAAACTGAACATACTTCAAATCAACTACACTACAACTCAGTGTTCTCTTAGGTTACATGAAGCACAATGAAAATCATTAGTGTACAGGAAATCATTAGTTTCATTTCCAACATTATCCTATTTAAAAGAATCAAACACAAATTTGTAATTAAAATGGTACTATCAATGAAGGTGTCATTTGTAATGGTGATTATTAGCCATTAAAAAGTTAAAAGCTCTATCTACTCTCACATCTAATATCCTGTGTGGGCATTTAGGAAAGTGCAATAGTATTTGAAGCCATGATTCAACTGAGAATTCATGTATTAATAACCATGTGCTACAATAGCAATTCAGAATAGTTCTATAAAGATCATTTACAGTTAAATTTATATTTAATATTCACTATCTGATTTTCCCTATGGAGTTCTTAGGAAATCTTACTCACGTTGGTCTTTGTTTAATGGAGAGTGAGGGACACATCTATCTGTTTGTACTACTAGCTTATTATTAGGTGAACCATGAATTTTTAAATTAGTTACCTCAATATATAACATTTTAGTATGTAATGAACTAAAAATAAATGAAAATTTTACAGATTTTCTGTTTTTAAACATTTCTTAACATGTAATTGATTTCAAAATTAATTTAGGCTTTTTTTAAAGATTTTATTTATTTATTTCACAGAGAGAGACAGATCACAAGTAGGCAGAGAGGCAGGCAGAGGGAGAGGGGGAAACAGGTTCCCCGCTGAACAGAGAGCCCAATGCAGGGCTCAATCCCAGGACCCTGAGATCATGACCTGAGCTGAAGGCAGAGGCTTTAACCCACTGAGCCACCCAGGCACCCCTAGGCTTTTTTTTAACAATTAATAAAATGTGTTATAGGAACTATGCTTTCAAAGCTTGTCAAGTGTTATTACACTATTCTACCAAGTGCATTTTTATGCATATGTATTATTGAATTTGAGATTATTAAAAACTTTATCAAATTAGTATATGCTGAGATAGGAGACACACTGAAGAAAACTTGCCTGAGATCCAAGTGTTGGTAATGACAAAGTCAGGATTCTAGTGCAGGCTCGTCTGGTTCTAAATGCTTTATTCTTTGCACTATGAGGGAGTATTTATTATTTAAAGCTGGATCTGGAATCTTTTATAACTTTTAGTCAATTAAATCTAAATCAGTAGGGTAATACGTAAAACACCTAACAGGAGGGTATTTAGTCTCACTGAAATACAAGGGGGGAAAGTTTTGGCAAAGTCTATATGTTTACAAACACAATAATCTCTCATAATCTTTAGTCTTAAAACTTTCCTCTTATGTATTTGGTTTTCCTTTTATTCTGATGCTATAAATATAGATTATCAGAGCTCTGTTTCCAAACATTATTTACAAATTGAAATCATTAAATTAATAATTTTAATATACCTGTGTGCTAATGGTTGTGCTAACCCATGTACTTCTTCCAAAGACAAATAAAAATGTTATTACATTTTCAAAGTTAGAAGCTTTCAGAGAAAAGTTTTCCATCTGTATCTTTTATGATGATATCAGTTGATCTATAACAGATCCTGTTACACCTGATATCTATAACAGATATGCCCTGTAGGGACCAGATTCAATAAAGAAACGGTTAGAACATGAGAAAAAAATGGAACATATTGATAATCAATCATAGAGTTCTTTCCTACTTAACGTGGTCAAGACCTCAAAATCCTTCTCAACAAATACTCCAGGCAGCAACTACCAATTGATCGGAGTTGGCATGTGAATTGAAACCTGTTTACCATCCCTGCCCTCAATTCCATTCTTAACACAGTTGCCAAATGTGTCTTTCTAACATTCCATTCCCCTACCAAAATCCATTGTTGACTTGACATTGCCTTTAAAATGAAGCACAAACTCTTGAAATATAGCATAGAATGCTAACACAGCTTCTATCTCTTCAGCCTTGACGCCAGTCCTGCTTCCCGAAATACACTCAACACAGACACATGCATATACCCTCTCTCTCACTCTCTCACACACACAATATGCTCCCAAGTAGACACATATACGTATGCATATATACCACCACATACTTTAACATACACTTATACACACACATAAAGAGACACACATCTGCACTCAATTTAATAATGATTCGTAGACTGCTAAATCTTTCAAAAGTTGCATATATTGTTGTCTCTATTTCACTCCCCATCATCCTTCATGCTTTTTGAATTGTGTAATCCCTATTTAGCTTTTCTGACAAATCTCCTCCTGGATTACTTGGGCTGAGTTCTGTTTCCAAGATGCCTCTTTTATATTACTTTTTAGAAAACCATTACCACTCAGTATTTACTACTGTCATCATATTGATTAGATTGCATTTATGAATATTGGCTTGTCTATATAGATTGAAGATACATGAGAGTAATATAGGATAATCGATTACTTGTTTTCTGGTGCATAGAATGGATATACCATATAATAAGCATTTAACAAGTTATTTTGTATTAATTGAACATATATTGTTACACTGCTTTATAATTTATATGCTAATACATATTTATTACATTATATGTGTTATTGTTATAAGTATTCCATATGCACTAACTCATTTAACCCTCACAATAGCCTTTGACTTAAAGACTATATTCCAGGGGCGCCTAGGTGGCTCAGTGGGTTAAAGCCTCTGCCTTCGGCTCAGGTCATGATCTCAGGGTCCTGGGATGGAGTCCCGCATGGACTATCTGCTCAGCAAGGAGCCTGCTTCCCCCTTTTCTCTGCCTGCCTCTCTGCCTACTTGTGATCTCTCTCTCTGTCAAATAAACAAAATCTTAAAAAAAGAAAGACCATATTCCAACTGTAGAGATGAGAAACTTGATGTCTTTATTCAATTTCTCCCAAAGGAGACTGGGATGAAGATTATTAAGCAAATGATTTATTTAGAAAGTGCTCCCAGGAGAAACCAGAAGGAAATGGAGGAAGCAGGTTGGGAAGGTAAAGAAACCAAGTAAGGTGTAATTTCTAGCTAAGTGTGGCCTTATCTCAGAGGGAAGTTCTAGAATATAAATTAGGCCTTATATATTGTCCTGAAGGCAAATGAGCTGAATTTTCACCCTACTGCACCAGTTAGTCCTTGGCTAACAATACCCCAGGCAGTTATAAGCTTCCAGGCACATCCTCTCTCTCTACCTACAGTCAAAACAGCTTTATATGCAAATGGAAGTACTCTGAATAGAGTCACTGCGGTAGCAGTTTGTAGCAAGTAACATATAAGAGAAGCTGGAATGAACAAAACAGTTAAAGGGATCTAGATCCAAGGAGTCCTGTGTGGGTTCCTACAGGCTTCATTATAGGAAGGATAAATAACTTGCCCAAGTTCTCCCAGTTAGACAGAAGAACTGGAATTGGAATACAGAGCTTCCTGTTCTCAATTCTGTGTTCTTAACTACTATACCATGCTGTTATTCCTCCTTTATATTAATTTAGAACTTTAATCTTTCAGCCTGGTTTCTACACAATTGACTGAACTATCAGCTAAATACGCTGCACTCTAAAGTCTGACCAAATCATTCTTTGAGGTTTATATTTTGCAAGGTACAACGTGTATTTTGGTAAGAGTAAGGGCTTTGGGATCAGATGTTATGCCCAGATTTTGAGATCCCCAAAGACCACCAGGGAGCCGAGCCCGATGCAAAAGCAAAAGAGCCCTTTATTCAAGCTAGCTTGAGCTCAGTCTCTCACAATCACCAACATGGCGGCGTGTAGAGAAAGAGAGCGAGTTTCAAAAAGCACAACAGTTTTAGAGGGGCCAGTGGCCAATGAGATTGACACAGAATGTTGCTTAGTAACTGAACTAGCCTATCACCCTGGCCAAAATTGGCACGCAAGTTTGGCGGGCAAAAGGCGGAGTTAATATTTTTTCCCGGGCAGGGGTTCCATGTTCCTATTGGCTAACCCAAACCCAACCCACAGGCGGTCTGGGCCAATTAGCTCAAGGGAGGACTGAGCCACACTCTGACCCTCCCAGAGGCAGGTCCTGTGGGGGCCACACACATGAAGGTGGGTGTAAGCAAAAGGAGCCAGCCCTGCTCTGCTCCTTCACAGATAGTTATGGGTTATAATCCTTGATCCACTTTGTATTATGCAGAGTTCTCCAGAGAAACAGAATCAATAGCATGTGTATATATAAGAGACGTATTTTAAGGAACTGACTCACATTGTTATGAAGGCTAGCAACTCCAAAATATGCAGGATAGCCTAAAAGACTGGAAACCCAGGAAAGAGGTGATGTTACAGTCGTGGTCTGAAGGTCATTTTTGTGTAGAAGTCCCACTTGCTCAGATTGAAGGAGCAGAGCAGGGCTGGCTCCTTTTGCTTACACCCGCCTTCTTGTGTGTGGCCTCCGCAGGAACTGCCTCTGGGAGGGTCAGAGTGTGGCTCAGCCCTCCCTTGAGCTAATTGGCCCAGTCCGCCTGTGGGTTGGGTTTGGGTTAGCCAATAGGAACGCGGAAACCCTGCCCGGGGGAAAAAATATTAACTCCGCCTTTTGCCTGCCAAACTTGCGTGCCAATTCTGGCCAGGGTGATAGGCTAGTTCAAACAGTTACTAAGCAACATTCTGTGTTACAATCTCATTGACCACTGGCCCCTCTAAAACTGTTGCGCTTTTTGAAACTCGCTCTCTTTCTCTACATGTCGCCACGACGGTGATTGTGAGAGACTGAGTTCAAGCTAGCTTGAATAAAGGGCTCTTTTGCTTTTGCATCAGACTCGGCTCCCTGGTGGTCTTTGGGGATCTCAAAATCTGGGCGTAACAAGAGGAGCTCAGTCTTTGTTCTAGTGAGACCCTCAACTGACTGAATGAGTACCATCCAAACTATGGAGGGCAATCTACTTTACATACAACCCTCAGATTTAAATGCTAACATCACCCCAAACCATCGTCACAGAAACATCCAGAAATGTCGAGAATAATATTTCACCAACTGTCTGGGCATCATCGCTCAATCAAATTGACACAGAATATTAACCATCATACACGCTTTTATAACTACCTTTAAGAAACTTACTAATCTCTCAAACTGAGTTTCCTCTTATAATTTTTGTCTTGTTTTCTTTATCTTTTACGTATTTTCTTTATCTTTTACTTGTTTTCTTTATCTTCTTACCATCATTAGTAATCACACCATTGTTAGTTCAAGCCAAGAATTAAATGGCATAGAATGAGAATAGGACAAAGCACCTAGCAATGTAGCCCATAATATATATTTCATCAATGGCAATATTTACGAAACTAGGTCTAATTTGTTCATTTTTTTCTCCCTCAAATTTTGTGGGTTTGGAGATTCAAAGCTCAAAAAGATACTTGTTAATGATTAGCTTGTTTAAATGATTATAAGGGATGAGAGCATACGATTATTCCTTTTATAGTGCGTATTTGTCTTTGTAGAAAAAGGAGGAAAAATACATAGTGCTAAGAATCTTAAAAATAATGGTATCATGCATAAAACACTTTAATTTTCAGAAAAATAAGAATGTTCCCCTGCTGGAAATGACTCATTTATAATAATCTAAGTTTCAGGAATATATTAGCTGTCTCAGAACCCTTAAGAAATGTTTAATGCAATATCATTTTCCACATATTAAATTATTTTTACTTTTTTTTTGGTAACTAACTGTTGGAAAAGAAACTGAGTATCTTTTACTATTCAATATCTACTACTTCACACAGAATGGACTTACAGAAATGTTTGTTAATAGTATATTGAAAGCAATATTGCATTAAATGTTTCTTAAGTTTTATATTCTCATAATGAATTGAGAATTACAAACAATAAGCAATGCACACAATACACTACAAAATCAAGCCTGTCAAAGAAGAATTAATAAGGGGATTCAATAGATAATTAATAATGAGAGTGAGAGGCTGCAAATAAAGGTGATAGGAAGTAAGTTAAGGACTGACTTCCTGTAAAGATAACCTAAATTATGACCCAAAGGAATGGAGGGAGTTGATCACCAAAGAACCAGGAGATAAGTTTTTAGACATAAGGGAAATCAAATGCAAAATACCTGAAATACTAAAGAACATAGCATGATGTAGAGTCAATCAGAGAACCAATGATGCTCGAACATAGTGAGCTGGGGAGAATAAAGTAACATTAGAGAAACACAAACAGGCCAGACAAGAATTGGCCCCATTGTCACTTTATTCTAAGTTAATGAGAGCTAGGTGGTCACAGATCAAGAGCTCTAGAAAGTATAAAGTAAGTTTTGAGAAGGAAGATGGAGCATGAGAGTATGCAATTTAGAACACTGAAATGAAATTAGAAGTCCATTTGGCAAAAAGAAAAAAAAGGGTCTTCATGATTTTTGGTAGAGGCCAAAGCATAGAGAAATTTTAGGCATAATGGAATATTTTTTTTTAAATTAAGGGAATTTAGTTCTAGAATCATGGTAACAAATACATAAATCGCATGGTGTCATGGCCACACATTCTATCTCCACTACTACAAATTGGTGGAGAAATAACTTAGTGGTGTCCTCTTTGTTTTTTCCTAGAATAGTGAAACAAACACACACTCCCCTTCTTTGACTCACAGCACAATTCCAAATCTCCCTATAAGTATTAGCATGACAAAGAAGCCCTCTCTCATAAATGAGAAGCCTTTCCTTACTTTGGTAGCTCTTCCAGAGTTTCCATAGCAAATTTGTTCTAAAATCAAGATCTTTGTTCACAATTCTTTGACTTTGTCAATCTCTCTAATCCATTTATCTCACCATTGGGTCACTATTTATCCTGTCTTCACCTCTTTACGTAACTCATTTAAATTTTATAATCCATTATCAGTAGTATTAAATCCTTTCTACTTATTTCCCTAACACACTTTAATCACAATTGTTTGCTTAATTGTTTAATTTCCTTGACTCTATGATTCTTGAGCTCAAGGATGTTGCTTATTTACTTGATAGTTCTTTATTTAGCACTAAGAAGGCACTATCTATATTTATAGTTATATCTATCTACTAATGTTATAACTGAATCCAATGATTTATTGATATAGCCAACTTGTCCAGTAAAAAATATCTAATCAATAAGAATCAATGTATTATAACAAGAAACAATGATTTAAGAATACATTCTAGGGCAAAAAAAAAAAAAAGTTATACACATATCTATCTACTAATATCCAGGCATACAAAAAATAAGCAATGTGGAGAAACAAATTATAAATAAGTAAGTAGACAAATAATAGATACATTGCTAATAGTCCCATTTAGCACTGTAGCTATAAAAACCTAAGTAGCAAATAATTCAATTTCAAATTAGTGATGGTATATTGTTATATATTCCTTATCAAATTGCTATAGGGAAAATGATTCTATTGGGGCAAAAATTAACATACTTGCTGCAGCAACACATATACTAAAATTGGAACTATACAGAGAAGATTTGCAAGGCCCCTGCACAAGAATGACACAAATTCTTGAAGTGTTTCATATAAAAAAAAAAAACTTATGAAATTTCAATTTAACTTTTATATTAATTTAATCAGATTTAGGGTGACATATTTTATTTTGGTTTTTATTCTGTAGCCAAGGCGACAATAATTTTAAAATATCATTGATATAATTGATCCATTTTTTATGTGTAACTTCACAATGAAATACATAATACTCTAAATTTCAAGACAGAACAATGAAATTCAGTCTCTCAGATGACCAATGAATTCAGGTTGAGAATTTGATTATCTTATTATTTTGGTCTCTTAAAATATATATATTGATATATTCTGTGTGTGTGTATATATATAGTATATATATGATTAAGTAATATGTATTATTACTAAGCAATTTATTTGTGCTTGAATTTTATCTTTTTCTAAAATCCCCTCTGGAACAACTGAAGAACAGCTTTATCAACACTGAACAGACTGTTAGATGACATGTTTGAAATTTGTTGTAATATTTACAAACAAAAATATCACTTCAGTATGTGTGTCATGAGTAATGAATATGCCCATGTTCAATGTTTTAGCAAAAGAAATGAATTACAGTTAAAGAGAACCATAATTTCTGGGACCCATAACATGCTATTTTATCTCATCATTTGTTATTTAAAAGAATTTACAGAAGTCAGAGCTCAGGTTTAGTAAGACATTTCATAACCCAGTGATTTCATTATTCATTGCTGTGTAACAAATTAGTCCAAAACTTAGCAGCTGAAAGAACAGACCACCTATTATCTTGTAGTTTCTGTAGGGCAAGAATTTGAGAACAATGTAGTTGGATAAATTTAACTAAGGGTATTTCACAAAGCTGCAATCAAGATGTCACCTGAGACTGCAGTCATTTCAGGCTCATGTGCAGAAGGAATTGATTCTAAGCACACTCATGCAGCTGTTGGCTTAAGACAACAAGTCCTTACCATGTGGTCAGTTCCACAGGCATACAGACACTGTGACAAACTTTCTCTCTCCAAAGCAAAGTAAGAGATAGAGACAACTAAAGCTAGAGCAAGAGAGAAACAAGAAAGAATTTCCAAGATGGAAGACTCTTTAAAACCTAATACCAGACATCCCATTACTTCTGCCATATTTTGTTCATTAGAAGCAAGTAAAAAAAAAAAAAAAAGAAAAATACAGCCCACATTTAGTGAAGGAAATTACATCAGAGCATGAGCCAAGAGGCAAAAAGTTCATCGGGGGCCATCCCAGAGTCTGCCAACCAGAGTCTTCTCTCAAGTAACCAATGAGTCATATCTTTCTACTATGCAGAATGTACTCTATCCCCTCCAAATTACCTTGAGTTTCATCCTTATGGAATCAATTCAAAGTCCATAAGCTTAACATCTAAATCAGGTCCAGATACAAACAAAGCAACCCAAATATATTTGCTTAAGTACAGCACCTCAAGTGCGACTTCTCCAAATCTGTGGATCTGAGAAAGTAGAGAGATAAGTAACCTGCCACCATTTCCCCCCAAAATACTCAACATATAATACTGGAATAAGCATTGGATGGCTGCTACAGGTATACTAGTTCAAAAGAAAGAAAAATTGGGAGGACAAAGGAAGAAACTAGTTCACAGAAATTTTAACATTCAATCAGACAAATATTGGCAGTTCTTTGAGTAGGTCTTAGGTCAGAGAATAATTTTCTATGAATTCCAATTACGCTTTCAGGGTTCTTGGTACCATCCTCTTGGTTATGTTCCCTTTGTCCTGTCCTTTTTTCATGAAACATAACATGCATCTGCAATGATAGAGTAGGCAGTTAGCTAGATATGAGCAGGGAACCAGTGTTTTATGACTGTTAAGAAGTTTCAAACAGCTGGGAGAGACCCCGCGGGAACACACATGCACTCTCCTCTGTGACCACTGCCTATAGTAATCTGTAGCTTCATTGTAATACATTCACTTTGAGATTTTGACTCCTATTGTGGAGGATGGAAGCTATGTCAGTTCCAACAAACACCATATAGGGCCAAAAACTCCCTGTCCCAGTCAGTGAGAGGAGTCCCTTAGATGACTGGTGGAAACATCAGCCAGTGACTGACCTGGCTATGACCCATAACCCATTCAAACATAAAAAGAAAAGAGGACCCTGGCTCCCATGTCGTTATCACCTCTACCTTCCTGCTCTCCCCACCTACAGGATGTACTCTTGCTTTAACTGCTATAAATGCTTGCTTACTTGAGAATTTGGCTCTGAATTCTTTCTTGGCTGATCTCAAGAACAGATGCGAGGGAACAGGATTTGCCACTGACACAACTGAATAGATCTCTCAGTGTCCTTCTTGCTGGTAGAATTTTGGGGATCCAAAAGGTCTCTCCTAATTTTGTACAATCTCTGACTCTTAATCCAAGCAGATGATGTTCTTGCCTCTCAAATACCAAATCAGTATCTTAAACTTCTACCTTAACCAACCAGAAAAAAAGAATCATTAGTTTGATTAGTTTGCCTAAAGATAGCAGAAAGAATGAAATAATAAACAGACTCTTCACTTTAAATGTATGTAGTGTGATTGTGTGAATTATATCTTAATAAAGCTGTTGTGTAAAAAATTTCAATCAGATATAATTTATGTCTTAAAAAACAAAAGTAACTTAAAAAAACAAACAAAAATAACTTCAGCGTGTTAATGACCAAAAGAATTTTCACTTTAATCCTCTTTTCTTATTTAGAAAATAAACATTTGAAAATTTTTCAAAAGTCTTAGCCAATGGCAAGTAAAAGGATGTGTCTGTAAGGAGAGATAGGTGATGGTGATAAGCCTCCACGTTGGCTAACATAAAATCATGCCTAATATTTGTCCCAATAATACAACATCCAGATATTTTGACAAAAATAAGCCTACTTTCTTTAGCCCAATACGCTTTTTTCTTCCCTCTCCCTTTAATTGATTGGTTTTGTTTGGGTTTGTGTGTGTGTGTGTGTGTGTGTGTGTGTGTGTGTGTGTAATCTCATATAGAATTTCTCTTCCAAAGCAAAATCCCAGCCAGGGATAAGCTGCCCTCCTGCACTAAAGCACAGTGATTATGCTATGACTTTATTTCTCTTTTGCACCCTTCTAACAGAGGGCAAGTCCACCAGGATTCTAGATATGGACTCCAAAGTACAAAGGAGTGCCAGAAATATCTGCTAAAAGACTCCATGAGGGAAAGAATTAATAAATCACATATGAAAACAAATCACATATGAACCAAGAGTCTGAAATTTTGGAAAGTGAGATGAGAGGGAAAATGGGGAATGAGAATCAATCATTCTTTCCACAAAAGTAGGTTCATCTGTAAATGGGTGTGTGTTTGGATTGCAAGGGGTAGTAGTAAGAACATGATATTACATTGTGTGATGTTTAATTTTCTGTCAGCTTGACTAGGTTAAGAGATGCCCAATTAGTTCTGGGTGTGTCTGTAAAAGTGTTTCTAGAAGAGATTAACATTTGTATTAGTAGACTGAGTGAGGAAGTCTGCCTTTACCAATAGGAGTATCCTCCAGTCTACCGAAGGCTGAAAAGAATAGAAAGGAAGGACAAATTCTCTCTTCTTTCTCTTTCCTCCTAAGCTAGAACCTTCATCTCCTCTGCCCCAGAGCCACAGTTCTTAGGCTTTCAGACTCTAGGATTTATACCAAAGGCCCTCTGTTCTCAGGCCTTTCTTTCATCTCAGACTGGCTTTCACCATCTGCTGTCCTAGTTCTCAGGTCTTCAGGCCCCTGATTATACCACTGGTTTTCTTTATTCTCCAGTTTATGTCTGTCAGATAGCTGGATCTCTCCAGCTCCATACCATGTGAGCCAATTCCGATACTATCACTCCCCTCATACATATTTTTATATGTCTTCTTGGTTCTGTGTCTCTGGAGAAACCTAACTAATACACTTGGCAATATCTGAGAATCTATTAACAATAATAAAGTTTGGAATACTAAAAATTCAATAAAATGAGGTAAGAAAACCCGAAATTTTGGTCTAGTTGTATAAAGGCAGCATAGATCATAATCACTTATTTGAAATGTTTATCATTTTTTTCTAATTACTCTATAATATATTTAGGACTGCGAATATCAATATGTGTCAGGTTTGAACTATAGTTGAATAAAAGCATACTTTGTTCATTTTACCAAGTTTGTAACTCGGTTTGTCATGGTTTTCTATCCATAACTGAAAAACTTAGAGAAAACATGGTTTTCAGTCCATTTTTGAACAGAGGGCAAAATCCGAGTTGAACTGCATATTTTTTCATTAATATTAAATCACTCCTATCTTAATTCACAGTTTTCAATAAAACGTCCTGCCTTTTAAAATATGCATTGTTTTATTGTATGGTTTTGTTACAGATAAGCTATTATTCAAAGCATATCCTATTAAGCATAATTCTTTGTAACTTGGGTTGCCTTTCATATGAAAGAGCTCATTCATCCTCCCAAGAAATGACTTACTACTTATTGCATGTTAAGCATTGTGTTAGATTCAACCAGCTGCTGGAAAAGACAAAAACATTGCCCTGAGGTGAAAGACCTTATCTTGTAATGTGCCTCATCTTTAATCCCTCTTTCTTTGAAAGACCTCAAAGTGCTTTATTCCAATTTTGTATCATGGTTGGATTTTTGATTGACAGTTTAGAGAAGGTCCTAGAGACATTATTAATAATAAAATAGCTCCATCTTCACACAGTTCTTATCAGGTACTAGTCACCAAGTCTAAATACTTTTACTTTATTATGATAGAAGCATCATGTCCATAATAGCAGTATGAGTTGGGTGCTACTTTTTAATAGCCATTTTAAAGACTTTCAAATATCCAGAACTGTGAGAGAATAAATTTTGTCATTAAAAAAATAAAGATGAAATTAGTAAATATTAACTTATACTGAAGTCATATGTTCAATGTAAAGTCACTAAGTGACTAGGGGCTCAAAAACAACATCATTTTGATTAGAAAATTCATGCTTCTAACTATTCTATACAACTGCTTGCAATTGTTTCGATGTCCTTGTGTTCATCTGTTAGATCCATCAGTTTATTGTTCTAATATTAATGTTCATTTAAATGTATGTATAAGACTATTTTTTAAATGTATGCCACTTTGATATATATTTTTTAAAGTGAAGGATGTATAAGTAAGATAATACTGCATTTAATCAATTTCTAAAATGAGGAACCAAGTGATATAAAGTCAAATAAAACTTCTAGGTGTGAAACATGAGCCTTGTAAGAAATTTCTCTGCATTCTTCCTCTCTCTCTCTCTCTCTCTCTCTCATTTATTTTATTTTTATTTCTTGTTCTTTTAAATATTTAGTCCTGACTATCCTAGCATATTTATACCTGCAAAATATATGATTAAAACTCAAGTGTTAATCATTATGTTAGTGCCTACTTGCTAAGTACTGAGATAACTGTGGCTTGAATCAGTTTCATAGATTTTGTATATTTAATGAGTTTTTGTTAGTAGTAGTAGCAGTAGTAGCCATGCATGTGTCTACACAGGGTGTTGGTGGCAGTAGAGGGTCGAAAAGTTACACCTTCCTCTTATCCTGTATTTCTGTTCTTCAGTCATTAGTTGTCATTGCACAATCATGCTTAATTCTTTTGAAGAGGTGTTCTTTTCAGGAATGTTCCCTTGGAAATTTAAAACCTGACTTCTAAAAGAAAGGAACATTTTTCAGAGGAAATAAACATAGGTGTAACATCAGATATAACTGACATATGTGTGGGGGGTGTGTGTGTGCGTGTGCGTGCATGTGTGTGTGTAATATAATATATAATGTATGTAACATATAAGTATATAATAGTTTTTATTCAGAGACATAATTAGTTTAAGCAACAATCCTCTGTAACAGTGGTAGAGGACAGATATCCCCTTTAAAAATAAGGAGTAGTAATGTGCTTTGAAAAGTATGAGGCTAGTTTTGTTTTATCTGTGATTTTTACCTTTTTTAATTCTACCAGATCATGCTATATTCTTGGGGAAAAAATTATTTTACTCCTCTAGATTCCATTTCACCATTTAATTATGTGGTAAATTTTGAATGAGGTATTTAATATAGTATCTGAATAGCAGCTCTGGTTCATAAAAGAACTAGATGGAAACCAAAAATCATCCTATACATGCTGCATAAATAATTCATTATCAAGACTTGAAAAAGCAAAAGAAGTTGCTGGTAAGTATTTGTACTAATTATCAGGAGAACTGATGATTGGAAAAAGCTTTCTGAAAATGTAGGACACAACAACCTAAATCTTTTCATGGAGATAGTCGCTGGTAAAGCAAATGAATAATTGCAAAGAAAAGTATGCTGGAGGACAATGAAAGAAAGTAGAAAGGCTATCATATGAAATAGAACAATTGAAAAGGATGTGTGACTTTAGCTTAAAGAAAGGTGAGGAATAGTAACAAAGCTAGAGAAAATGGTGAGACATTCGTAGCATTATGGTTAAACAAAGTTAGAAAGCATGGAAGGAAGTGAGAAATTCTAGAGGAGATCTGGGAAAATTATGGTGATAATTGAATAAAAAATGAAGTGGTTTAAAATTCAATTGAATAAGATTATGAGTGATACTAAAACATGAGGGAGAACTACATTGTAAATAGCACTTATAAAAATAAGGATTATTTAAATTTATTAAAATTACTGGCCAATATATTTTAGATTAAAGAATGTATACAGGGTAGCTATGTATCACTTATGAAGATCATTACAACTCTTCATACACGTGGATTTGAATTTACTCATGAAGTTGGCAAATTTTACTTCCTTACATATTGTTATCATTAGATGATTGTTTTTCTAAGTAATCACAGCTAATCAAGATTGAAAAATTTACTTTTAAAAGGATTAGTATGATTTAAAATGGATTTTTTTTTTTATGTTAAAAAAAATGCCTTTTGGGGCACCTGGGTGGCTCAGTTGGTTAAGAATCCAACTCTTGCTTTTGGCTCAGGTCATGATATCAGGGTTGTGAAACCAAGACCTTTATCAGTCTCTACACTAGGCAAGGAAAGTGCTTAAGATTCTTTCCCTCTTCTTTTGCCTCTCCGCCCCCACAGCCTCCACCTCAGAAAAAAAAAAAAAAAAATGCCGTCTATGTTGAAGCCATGCAATCAAAGTCATTTGACTAGTCAAAGAATATTTGATTGACCCTTTGGGAAGAATAAGCCAAATACTTTTTTTCTTTCTTGATCTTCATGGATATTTCTAATAGCATATGAAAACACAGAAGGTAACCATTCTTCTTTAATCCTTACTTTGCTAGGTTTGAGAGACTTGACATTTTTCTCAACATTCAAAAAATATCCAGAGAGAGAAGAGTGTCTTTTTTTTTTTCAGAGAAAGTTGAAATTTTATGAGGATTTGTTTGATCCTACTCTGAAAGAAGCATGACAAATACCTAATGGCAGCCAGCAGAAGTTATGACCAAGTTAACAGAAAGAAAAACAAAACACTTACTTGAATCTGCCTTGAAACCCCAGTTGTCTAATTGATATATATATTTATCAGATCATCTTACTTGAAATGTCATAAGCAAAAGCACAGATGAAGTACTATTATGCTATCTGTGGGTAACTTGTTTAGAATGATTTTATTTTCCTTCTAATCACTGAATAATTAATGCAGTATATGATAAGCTATGATAATATAGAAATGTAAAATTTGGTGGTGAAATTTCATGACAGCCCCTAGCTAAGAAGCAGTCATCTGATGGATGATGGATCACATAGATGCTAATGTATGTATTTGGAATATAATGAACATGAGCCCACAGAATGAAATGTATACTCACAGTATACATAAGTAAAAATAATTAAAGCATTTTATGAAAGTGTTTTATCATTTACAAATCTATAAAATATAATGCTCTACAGTCATATCCTTTATGTTCATTCCCTTACTCCCAAATATATCAGAACTTTTTGCCTTACATATACTTGAAAATGAATCTCCTTTCTTCTTTCTATTTAATTTTAAAAGATTCCAAAGAGAAATAGAAAAAGATAGTGGCTTAAAATTTCAGGAGTAAATATTTGTTCTTTGAAATAACATTTATCCCTGTGATGATCATTTGCTGTTTTGATGTGTGACTGTGTTAGTGGACAATCAGGCAAATGAGAGCCAAATTGACTGACTTGATTTGTATATACTTGATCAAATGTGATAAAAAGTGAAACAAAACATGGAAGTTTAGTCTCATGCCTGCCTATGTCGACAGTGAACAATTACTGAAGACGAGAGCCTTTTGAAGCATTATATGTATTTACTACAACAACGCGTCCACAGTCACTGTGACCTTTATTTCAGAATTAAGGATAAAATATTTTTGTGCTATATTTTCCTCTCAATTTTTTAAGAACATCTGCTGAAGTCAGGTCAGGATATTTGGTTTGGGTTTTGTTGTTTAATGAACTAATTTCTATAAAACATGCTTCAAAGTCAAATGAAAACTTTAAAATCATCTCAGTAGAGAAGAGATATATAACCGTACTTGCAAATTAATGCATTTTTGTTATCAGTTTCTTATTAAAATCCAAATTCTCATTTATAGCTGTCAGTAACTTGCTGGCAGTGAACTTATGTTACAGAGAGAAAGATTCTCAGGTTGGAAGTTAGCATTTACAGCTTTGCTTAGGCTTTTTTTTTTTTTCTCCTCTCTTAACAAGCCATCTGTGTATTCTCATAATTATACCACTAGCAGTGACATCCTTTAAATTTTGATTACTCATGGTTTTGAAATGCCTAAAATGAAAGTGAAGCCTATAAAGCAAAACTAGACACAAAACAGAGAGAGTAAAAAACAACTAATTGGACATAAAATTTAGGCATGAAATACCAACAGTGACAAAAGTAAATGGGGGTGGGGGCATTTGGATGGCTCAGTTGGGTAAGCCTCCCAGTCTTAGTTTTGGCTGAGGTCATGATCAATGGGTGGTGAGATCAAGCCTCTCACTGGACTCCACACTCAGCTTGAAGATTCTCTCCCTCTGCCTCTCCCTGCACTCACTTATTCTCTCTCTCTCTCAGCTAAACAAATCAATCTTAAAAAGAAGATAAAAGTGAATGGAAGACTACAATAGGAAACATTCATCAGCTAATTTAAAATACACAATGATAAGTGATTTTATACACATCTGGAGTGAACTTTATTTTCAAGCTGCCATTGTAAGTCTTCAATAAGAATCTAAGATGTGCTTGGGATACTTCATAACAATGTCACTGAAATAAAACACATTTATTAAGCACTTATTATGTTGCCTTCATGATTCTAATTTTATAAAGATTATTAAATCTACTTGTTAGAGTAAAGGCAGAATTTGGCTGAGATACAGTTCACAGTAGATTCTCTAGGTCCGCAGACCCTTCCATTATTCATTTCCCTAGTTGCCAAATGTATAAATATAATGGAAATGTTTGGGAATTGGAAGAATTCCTACATTGATTTCTTGGCTGATGGTGTAAGGATCTTTGCAACAGGGAAGGCAACATGGAAGTCTAGGATATCACTTGGTCAGAATATTTAACAAAAAAATAAAAATTTATACCCTAGGATGAATGGTTTTTGCCATCCTTGAATACCTATTGGATGCAGGATTCATGTTCTCTATCAGGACCTCATTTAGTCACTGTCTGTTGCCCCAGAAAGCAAGATGGATACTAGAAGATGACAATGGATTTCAGGAAAGTCAACCAAGTAGTAATTATAATTGCAGTTGCAGTGATAAATTCTAGAACAGAAAAAGATGGCTGCAGGTGCAGGTAAGAGGCCATTAATCAAACAAATATGTTCTCTAATATTCCATAAGGAAGGACAAGAGCAGCTTTCATTAACAAAAGACAGACAATAGTATTTGCTGATGGTATTGCCCAAGGGCTATGTTATCTGCCCCATCCTCTGCAAATGATTATCCAAAGGGATGTAAACCATCTGGATATTCTGATGGCACCGTGTTAATTGGCAATAAGCAAAAGTGAAAAGTAGCCCTGGAAGCCTTGTTAAAAAAATATGTGTTCTATGGAATAAAAAATAAAAATGAAAAGATCCAGTATAATGTCATATCAGTAAAGTATTTAGAGGTTAGTGGTTCAGGCAATGCCAGGCAGTCACTGCTGGTGAAGTTAGAGAATTAGGAATATTACACATTGTTGGTGGGAATGCAAATTGGTGCAACCACCCTGAAAAATGATTGAAGCTTCTTATAAAGATAAGTACCCTTACTGAACAACACAGAACTCTCGCTCCTGGGTATTCACTCTATAGAAATGGAAATACATATTTATATAAGACCTAACACAAATATTTAGAGCAACTCTTCCAGAACTGTAATAGAATACACTGAAAATTGCCCAAATGTCCTTCAGTTGGTGAATGGATAAACAAACTGATATATCCACATGCAATATTATGACTTATAAGAAATATATATTTGGTCATTCAGGTGACCAAAATATATTTTTCATATGTATTTGGTCTTTTTCCATGGCTCCTTTCTCACAGTTCCTAAAACGGTTAGAATTTCCTATGATAAGGGCCATAAATGTGAGTTTGTTTTATTGATGAAGGTAACTTTTGGCCTCTACTCAAGGCAGGCGTTGATTGCCAGAAGGACCAAACATGTATTTAGAAGATTGAAACTTTCATTTCCACCTTCCTACCTCCAGAGAGGGGAATAGGTCTGGAAGTTCAGTCAATGGCCAAGGACTTGGTCAATCATGCCTATGCAATGAAGTTCCTGGAAAAATGCAAAAGGACAGGGTTCAGAGAGCTTCCAGGTTAGTAAACATGTGGAGATTAGGTAGAGTGGCACATGTGGAGAAGGCTGAGGAACTCCAACCCTTTTCCCTATACCTTGCCCTATGTATCTCTTCATCTGTCTGTTGATTCATCATCTTTATCATGTCTTTTAATGAACTGGTAAATATGTTTCCCTGAGTTCTATGAGCTGGTCTAGCAAATTAGTCAAACATAAGGAAGAGATTGGTGGAACCTCCAATCTGTAGCCAGTCAATCATAAGCACAGGTAAGAACTGGGAGCTTGCAGCTGGTATCTGAAATGGAGGATGGGGGAAGTCTTGTAAGACTCTCATTTTAACCTATGGAATCTGATACTATCTCCTGGGAGATAGTGTCAGAATTGAGTTGGAGTCTCAGACACCCCACTGATGTCCAAGAATTGCTTTGTGTATGTGTGGGTCCCCTACTCCCTGCCTACTATGTTCGGAGTTGTTCTGGGAACCTTAAAACAACACACAATGGAAATTTTCTTGGGATTTAATAAAATGAACTATGCAGTAACTTGGATAATCTCAAAGGCATTATCCTGAGTGAAGGAAGGCAATTTCAAAAGGTTATATGCTGTATGATTCCTTTTTTTTTT
>CM052810.1:35867482-36018157 GCA_028533885.1 Nasua narica
TCTTCTTCTTCTTCTTCTTCTTCTTCTTCTTCTTCTTCTTCTTCTTCTTCTTCTTCTTCTTCCTTCCTTCCTTCCTTCCTTTCTTCCTTCCTTCCTTCTTTCCTCCCTCCCTCCTTCCCTCCCTTCTTTATATAAAGAAAGCATTGTTTGGTTTTCATCCTTGATTTACCCATTCTTACACATCTACTTAAGAATTTTTTAATCTTGTTTTAATTACTGCCCACCTAAAAAAACTTTTTACACCCTTTCTGTGCCTAATCTCTCTCTCTCTTACAGAATTTTAGTACTACAGATATAGTATCCTTTAATCATAATAGTAATGTTTTTTACTATGCCAAGAACTAATTTTCACCCCCTTGGAAATGATATTGTTGCACTGAAAATGCACTGTGTACTCTGTTACAGAGCAATAATTCCCGAACCTTCCAGAGAAAGGATGAATGAGTTAATTTGATTAATACATTAAAAAAAGAATTATATACTGTGATTCTATTTGTATTAAGTTTAAAAATGCCTACTCCTTCCACCCCAAAGGAAAAGAACAAAAAAACCTATTATAACTACCTGAACAAATAAAGGAAATCTTTAAAAAATAAAAAGGACAAAGAAACATAAAATTCAATAAAGGGCAGTGAAAAGGGAAAGGAATATGAGATTGTGGCCAAGCAGATAGTCTCAAAACTATTGGTGATGTTCTCTTTCTTAATCTGGCAGATTGGTTACACACTGTTCATTTTAGCATTAATCTTTATGCCATTTAGGCTGCTAAAATGTCAAAAAGGGAGTTCCACATTCACTCCATAACTGAGCTCAGTCTGGCCTCTGCCTTCTTCATTCTGCTGTGCTTGCTTAATTTCAGAGTGTTATTCAGTTGCTCTGTGCACCCACATCCTTACCATTTGCTAAACCATGAAACCACTTCCATACGGGTACATTTTTGCTGCCATGAGCTCCTGGGTTCCCTCTCACCCTTTGGTTGTCCCACCCCCTCTCTCAAGATACGAGCCCCCTTCCATACCTAGCCTTAAATGGTTCATACTCGGCATAAGAGGGTGTCTTGTTGACCCTGTTCTGGGACTAGAACAATACCTATTCTGATTGGTAATATTGCTAGTCTGGTTGCTAATTATGCTGACTATTATTTTGACTATGTCTGTGATGCCAAAATTATGCATCATTTTGTTTCCCCCATCTAACTCTCCTTTATCATAGTATCACAAGTGGTTGAAGGTACCTGCCTTCCAAGTTCTATTACACCACCCCCTTCTGAGTTGTCTTGGAGACTTTTCAATAGCTTCTCTTTTTCTTGATCTCCTAACTTTGAGTTTCCTCATGACATACATTAATATTATTAACTACTTATCTGCCATTTATAATATACATAACAGCTACATTTCCTTTCATTCATTCATACTATATTCACAAAATTCATTAATACTATATTCACAAAATTTATAAGCTGTACCAGGTGCCGAACTAAACAAAATTTCACTGCCCCTTTCAGTCTGAGGGTATAGTGAGGGAGAAGGGCAAATAATAATAAAACTTATACATAAAAATTGTGAAGGCTGCTGTAAAGGAGAAGATCTGAATTCTGTGAAAGATATGAATTGAAAAGGACAATTTTAAATAAGAGTCAATGGATAGATTCAATTTTAAAGTTATTATTTAATTCAATATTTTACTTTATTTATTTCTATATTAGGGCATTCTATAAATGCCCTAACATTTATAGTTATGACATACCCAATGCATTAAGTGGTCATACCATGTAGAGTTTTTAAATATTTATGTAGTCTTTTTTAAAAAAATATTTTATTTGTTTATTTGAGAGAGAGAGAGGGCAGGGGGTGGCAGAGGAGCAGAGGGTGAAGGAGAAAGGGAATTTTAAGTAAGCTCCACGTGCAGCCTGGAGCCTAACTCAGGGCTGGAACTTGAGACCTTGAGATCTGAGCCAAGGTCAAGTCTGATGCTTAATGGACTCAACTGCGCAGGAGCTCCATATTTATGTAGTCTTTTAAAGTTATTTAGTTTTTATTAGTTTCTTCCTGCTTTGATCCTATACTTCCTTCACTTTGGTTATCATCTGCCTTTCATATCTGGCCTAGTGTATACTTTCACAGTTTTGTCTGTGCTTTTACAGTATCTAAATTTATGTATCACTGCTTTTATTTATTTTATTTTATTTTATTTTTTAGAGAAGGGGACAGAGATGGGGGAGGGGCTGAAGAGAGGGGGAAATGCTTTTCTTTTTAAGACTTTATTTATTTATTTGACACAGAGCGATCACAAGTAGGCAGAGAGGCAGGCAGAGAGAGAGGGGGAAGCAGGCTCCCCGCTGAGCAGAGAGCCGGATGCGGGGGCTCCATCCCAGGACCTGAGATCATGACCTGAGCCGAAGGCAGAGGCTTTAACCCACTGAGCCACCCAGGTGCCCAGAGAGGGAGAAAAATCTTAAGCAGGCTCCTTGCCCAGTGCAGAGCCCTTCACCCGGCTCAATCTCAAGACCCTGAGATCATGACCCAAGGAGAAATCAAGAGTCACATGCTTAACTGACTGAGCTACCCAGGCACCCGTATATCACTGCTTTTAAAAAATATTTACCATGGTGTTTACACTTGTTTAAATCTTGTTTAAAAAATAACTTGGAAAAAGCTCTCTAGTATAAATGGCATAATTCTAACCCATGTATTTTAATGAATGTGCAATATTCCATGTGATGAAAAAATGTCAATCATTTCTCTATTGATGGACACAAACTTTCAGTTTTTATGAGTAAGAAAAACTGATGTATCAAGCATATATGAAGCTTATGTATTAATGCTTTTATTTATTTTGAGATCTATCCACAGAGATTTTTTGTTGTTGTTGTTTGGGGGTTTTTTTTAAGATTTTTTTTTTTTTAATTTGAGAAAGAGTGAGCAAGAGAGCACAGGAGCAGGGACAGAGGGAGAAGGAGAAATAGACTTCACTGCTGAGCAGGAAGCCTAGTGCAGGATTGGATCCCAGTACCTTGGGATCATGACCTGAACCAAGGCAGATGCTTAAATGACTGAACCACCCAAGCACCCCTCCATAGAGGTTTTTGATGGATCAATGTGTATATGTCTTTGCAATTTAAATAGAAATTGTTAATGTCCTTTATAAAAGAGCTGGGACATGACATGTTTTCACCAGTAGGAGAATCATCTCTGAACATCTTTTTTTTTTTTTTTTAAGATTTTATTTATTTATTTATTTATTAGGAAAGAGAGAGAGTGAGAGAGAGCAGGTCAGAGTGAGAAGCGGACTCCCCATGGAGCCGGGAGCCCGATGTGGGACTCGATCCCCGGACTCCGGGATCATGACCTGAGCCGAAGGCAGTTGCTCAACCAACTGCACCACCCAGGGGCCCTCATCTCTGAACATCTTTAAGAAAAAATCTTTAATGGACTTTTCTAGTCAGTTTTGTCCCAGACTAATAAGACACATAATGTTATCATACTACAATGTCATTAAAAGAAACTATATCTACGGGGTGCCTGGGTGGCTCAGTGGGTTAAAGCCTCTGCCTTCAGCTCAGGTCATGATCTCATGGTCCTGGGATCGAGCCCTGCATTGGGCTCTCTGCTCAGCGGGGAGCCTGCTTCCCCCTCTTTCTCTGCTGGCCTCTCTGCCTACTTGTGATCTCTCTCCTCTCTGTCAAATAAATAAATAAAATCTTAAAAAAAAAAAAGAAAGAAACTATATCTACAAGAATGAAATATGAGAACTCTTTCTTTTGGGGTCCATGACATTTGCCCATTTTATAAATCACATAACATTTTTTCTCTAGATGAATTGATTCATAATCTCCTTTACCCATAGTCTTAGATGGGACAGGCATTTACATTTGTATGATGAGTATATGTTCACAGGCCATAGATGCTGATAAACAACTCCTGTCACTTCAGCTGCCACCAAGGAAAAGAAGAGATGATGGTGGAAGCTAGATAGAGAAATCAAATGATTTTGCACAATTGTCTTTATTCCTATCTTCCTAAGCACCTCAAATAAGAATGAAAACCTTTCCTAAAATAATAAAACTCATTTTCCAAACTTTTAGTGGCTAAGAGAAAAGATCAGATTCTTTTCTAATGTAGATTCCATAGTAGCCAGAATTAAAGAAAATGCTTTTTTATGACCTAGACATATGGTATAGATTAGAAAATGTATAGAAATGGGTTGTGATTGGCTGGCTAATATTCTAATGAGATAGATTAATCAATGTAAACCACATAGCTCAGTTAAAACTGCCTTTCAAATTGCCAATTTCATTTTCTTCCAGCAGAGAAAATGCCAATCTTTTCCTATGTAGTAAAATCGTCTTGTTATAACAACGAAGAAACTCCAGAGTTACTGTTATTGTGGAACATCTGGTAACTACAAGATGTGGCTCCTCAGAGAAAACCACATCGCTGGAAAATAAGAACTTGCTCAACCTAGTCGTATTTCATGTTTTGTTATACTCTAGAGTATGGCTGCCTCATAATACAGTAATCACTTTCCTTCGGCACCATAAATGAAACCACAGATGCTACAATTTGCTCTAATTGGAGCAGCTTACCATAAATAAATAATCAAAATAACAATATATGCATAAAACATCTTCAAGTTTTAAAGGTTGGATTGAAAAAAATTACAAAATGATTACCTAAATGCCATGCCTATCACATTTGTTCTTTAAGAAATAGGGAGATTGGCCTGGATATTTCTCCTGAACCTCATTATTTTTCCAAACTGTATCATGTATTTCAGAATATAACCCAACAATGAAATTACAACAGATCTGGAAGTGTACCAACCTCTTTTATATGATTGTCAGCTGACTAATTTATCACATTTGGCTAATTTATCAAGTATCAAATTTATGATTTGACTTCACAACAATGTAATGGTTTGTCATGTTTCTATTTTGAATAAATGTTAAACTTATTCCTGCATATGGTATTGTCCTTATTCCTACAAATATTTCTTTTTTGTATTGATTCTATACTCCTAAAAATTAATCAAATTTTATTTTGTTGAGCTCAACATTAAAACAGATAAATAAAATTGATCCTGTATTTTGTTTAATAAATTCTTCTAGAGCTTAAAATAAATATTTTTTGCCTTCTTTGTTCATATAATCTTATCAGTTTATTTAGAAGCACAGACATTAAGAGTAAGAGAGTAAGAAGTTTGGATATCATGCATCAATGATGAGTAAGTTTTTGTGTGTGAGAAAAACATGGTGTTTGAGATATTTAGGCTATAGATAATATGTGATTTGTTTAAATCCAACAGAATCTCTTAGACTAATAAGTGAAATCAAAAGGTTCAAATACAATTTGAGAACTTTTAAAAAATGTAATTATGTTTCTTAATATGATGAGATTAACTTTCCCTTGACTGGAATGCATGAAGAAAAGTCATAGAGTTGAAGTAGAAATAAAATGGCAATAGAAATGTTTGTCATTGTGGTTACTGTTTTTAATTTCCATTATCAGTAGGTTTTGTTTTCAGTTCAGTGTTTGACCACCAACATACAAACAATTATGAATATATTATATATGTCTAATTGGTAAAGATTTGGCACCAGTACTTAATAGGCAATAAATAAATAAATATATATTAACATAGATTTATATATTAAATTATATATATATATTTGCATTTAGCACTTCTAAGCCTTATGTTGTGCTTATGTGCTTGTCTTGTTTTTCTTTTTTTTTTTTTAGGTCAGTAGTTTTGAGAGCCTAAGCCTTAACGAGTAGTAAAACCTATCTTGAATGAGTTTCCAATGACCTAAAAACTATAGAAACCGTTATGAATGCAACATAGTTAGTCTATCATTTTCTCTGTTGTTTATTGATTGATAACGTCAGCAGCATGGTTATATGTTTATACAAAATTATAGTTGAGAAATAAACTTGAATAGCTTTAAATTTTGGAAAAACACCATGCATTGATAGTTTTATAAAATATGCACACAGATTAAAAAACAACTTTCCACAAAATCTATTAGGCACAGTTCCCAGAATTAGCACATGTCTATTACCTCCTAATTTATTCCATACTAAAAGTTTTCTATATTCCAAAGGACAAATGACCAGTTGGTCATTTGGGTGTACTCCCAATTGTGTTATTGTCTTAATATCTGTCTGTGTGAAACATAGTAACTAAAATTTATTTTTAATAGATTTTTCTGCATTTTGACTGTGCAGTAGCTGAATCACACAAGCTGAGTAACCTTTGAAATATTATGGAAAGAAAAATGATTTAATCTTTGATTTTTCTAAAATAAAAGCTGAAACAAATTAATATACTTACTCATTTTAATTTTCCAATAATTTGTCTTATTTTTCTTCACTTTTAGAATTACATGGGATCTTATTAAAGCTAAATGAAATAAAATATTGGAAGATCTACAAAATCCAGCATACATTCTAATTCAGTTCCAATTAAAACTGTGTTCTCTTTATGCATGGACGAAAACAGTGTGTTCATCTTAGTTTTTTATCCATTTAGATTTGGTCTGTGTCATTAAGACTCCTTCAAAGCAAGGGTGTAATTCTTTCAACTGATGAAGCAGATGTCGCATTAAAAGAATGTGAATTTGTGTCATCATTTTATTGACTCAGAGCTTATGAAGATTCAGCGAGTTATTGTATTGCTCACCAAATGTCTTCTTTCTGCCGTTATGACAGACATAAATTAGCAAGGCCAGGACAAAGTAGAACAAGTCATGATCATTTTAAATTAAAACATCCTAAATATTTCTGTACTAAAAATTTCCAACTACAATCCGTTAGAAAGACTTTGTGCCGGAAAGGTGACATCCGATTGTGATGAGAATATGGATTATTTACGATTTAGTCTCTAAGGCCCAATCTGCCTTTCCTGCCATCTGATTAGTATAGACAGGTATTCAAGGAGGGGAAAAATGCAAAGTGAGCTTTATTTAAGTTTTAATGAAATTGTTTGCTCCTCCTAGCAGTTTTCTATCATATTAGCAATGTTTCTTCTTAATGCATGAATATTAAATTTATCTAATAGAGTACAAAATTATCTTATTAAGAACTCACATAATAGTGGCAAAAAGAACTAATGCAATAGAGCACTAATTCAATTTCATCAAAGTTACTGATACAGAAAAGCAGTTCGTTTTTCTACACAGATGTCAAAAATATTTACTATGCTTCATTTCTAAGAATTTCTCCTGTAAAACTGAAAATATTATTCTAGCCCCTTGTATGACAGACTGAGAACTTAGCTATATAGTATAACAGGATAAGCCAGTCAAGACTTAGCTCTGATTAAGAGGGTAGCTGTTTATTTAATGATCCTAGGAATGTGTAAAAGGGAGATAAATCTGGAGAATGAAGAGTAACATCTTATTATTCAATGGAAGACACACAATAGGTTTGGAATATTTGGAAATGGAGAAGTTTGCTACCACAGGGAATGAGAGAAATAAAACAAGAATTCCAAAGGCAATTTTTTTTTTTTATAATTGTACTGGAGATATAGCTGTAAGAGTAGAGATCATGGATATGCATGTCCTCATTCCTACAAGGATGCACATTTCTCAACTAGTCCTCATGTTACTCTTACTCTACCTCTATGTAGTTGGATAGTCTGTATAAAGGATTCCATACTTGGCCGTTGTCTCCAGCCTACAAAGTTATTTCTGCTAAATGAAAAGGTTTTATTCAACCCAAAGTACATATCTTTCCTCATTCAAAATTCTGCTGAAAACTTTATCTCTTTCCCTAAATTTTTATTATTAATTTTTACACTAGAATGGAGGCCCTATGTATTGACTAGGAAGCCCGTGGGTTCTGTGTATACTGGCTCTCAGTAAAACAAATGGAAAGGATTAATATGGTTGTTTGGTTATGGAAATAATATGCCTTGATTATGAAAGTGTTACCTATAAATATACCAAGGATAACATGAATTTCAGAATTAAATCAGACAAGCTTAACAATATGTAAGGCAATTATGTAAGTTATGTTTTACCTGTCTCAACTTCTATTGTTGAAGATATATCAAGTGGTTCAATTTTCTTTATTATATATGTATATATATTTTAAAGATTTTATTTATTTATTTGACAGAGAGAGAGCAAGTAGGCAGAAAGGCAGGCAGAGAGAGAGGTGTGTAAAGAGCCCTATGAAGGGTTCGATCCCAGGACGCAGATATCATGACCTGAGCCAAAGGTAGAAGCTTAACCCACTGAGCCACCCAGGTGCCCTTTATTATTGATTTTTAAAATTTACCACTTTCCATCACATTTCAATTTCCTTTACTTTTTCTATTTATATCCAAAGCCCAGTTTAAATGTTGTCTTTAAATAAAAAGATATTATTTATTTGTTTGAGAGAGAGAGAACATGAGTCAGGAGGAGAGGCAGAGGGAGAGGGAGACAAGCAGACTCCCCGCTGAGCAGGGACACCCCCAGGCCCCTGTGCTCAATCCTGGGACCCTGAGATCATGACCTCAGCTGAAGGGAGATGCACTTAACTGACTGAGCCACCCGGGTGTCCCAATGTTATCTTCCTAATATATCATTTTGAAAATCCAAGGTTGAGTACTATTTGCAATAATATAAATAACTCCATTATGACCAATATTACTTTATATTATAGTTATTTATTTATGACTTTTTCTCTACCATTAGAATGCATTTCTGTGAGGTAAGAAATGGTTTTCCCATTCTCTAATCAAAAGTATCCGGCAGAGTGTCTGACACATAATACGTATTTGTTAAATGCTTTAATTTGATTTTAATTACCAACAAGCTTTCATTCAGCTTTATCTCATCAGAAAATTAAGTTCTGGGATGCCTGGATGGCACGGTCAGTTAAGCATCTGCCTTTGGCTCAGGTCATGTTCCCAGGGCCCTGGGATTGAGTCCCATAATGGGCTTGCTTCTCCCTCTGCTTCCTGCTACCCCTGCTTGTGCTCTCTCACTCTTTCTCTGACAAAGAAATAAAATGAAATAAATATTAAAAAAAGAAAACCGATTTCTAATGTATCCTTTACTACAGTAAATATCTAAATAAAACTGATTTTTCTACTTTTTAAGTGTTTTTCTCTTTACCTTCTGCTTATCCCATATGATGCCCTTTTAACATTCCATAATTACTTTCTCCAAGGCTGGGCTCAAAAGTAAATGGACATAAAACCACTATTCCTATTTCGTTTTACTTCTCTGTACATCTTGACTTTGTAAGATGGCATGCACATGAGGGTGCTAATAAACACCTTCTTACTAAATAAAGGATCACTTAGTGTTTGCTTATGGAGATTCGCATTTAATATGACATTTAAAGCAAAAGACAAAATGAAATAAGAGCTGACATTTCAATTGTAGTAGATTAATACTCTATGTAAGGAAAAACCCATGATTTAATCATTTGGGGCCTCATATAAATTTGAGTCGGTGTTAAATCAGGATTAAAGGAGATTAAATCATATTTAGCTTTTTCCTCTATTCGCGGGTATGTATATATTTATATATATAATACATAGATGTTAATACATTTTTTACAATAGTAGTCTTACAATTGACTGCTATATGTGTCTTGTTTTATTTTATGAGTTTATTGCACCCTTTCTAATGATGAACTACTCAGTGTTTTATTGAGAAAAAGTGAATAAAGTAAACATTTCTGAAGAAGAAATTATTCCTAAAAAACCTAGTATAATGGGGGAAAAATTATGAAAGTTTCTTAGATGTTAACATAGAGAGGCAAGTAGACTTATTAGGAAATTTCTATTTTAAGTAAGAAAGATAACTTTCACCCATTCTTTCTAGGCATTTTCTCTGAATTGTACTCTTTCCTAAACTGAAGATCTTTATCTACATATTCTTTGACCAAGAAAATAGACTAAGATATTACTTAGGCTCTTTATGACTTGGACTGAGAAATATTGGTTTTACGCAGCTTATTTTTTTTTAAGTTTAAATATGCTGATTCTTACTGGAACATGGGAAAATGAAGGTAGGAGAACTGTCATTCTGTCTCTCCATGCTTTGCCGGCTCAAGAACTTCCTGTTAAATTAAGTAATGCCCACAGTAACCTACAGACATTTTCCCAAGTATAGATTAAAGAGAAAATTTTCAAAAATGACTTTAAGACTAAAGCAGTGTTCATTTACAAATTTTAAGTTGGCTCCACTCCACTCTGAAAATTTAGACTTTCTCCTTTTTATTTAAATACAACAAATATTTATTTGTTGATCATGAATAAATCAGTTTTCAATGGTACAAAGTATACATAAACGCCTGCTTCTGCCCTCAAACACTTACAGTTCATTTGGCTGGAGATAAGACAAATATATAGCTTATATAAAATAAATACATAAGTCTAATGAAATATATTACATAAACATAATTTAACATAATTGGTATTGTTTTGTAAATATTTTGATGCGGTAACTGTAAAAAATATTCTATCTTAAGTTTATTGAAAGGATAATTATCCTCCCTGCTCCTCCTATCTCATCCATCTGCTCCACTCCCACCCGTCATAACCTTCAAATTACAAGTTGCAATACTGGTGAACTTTTTTTCCCCCCACTATTTCAGCTGACTTAATTGAGTTTTGATTGAATGATTATTGTTATAGGAAAAGAAAAACAACCACCAGTTGTGAACAAAAGATGTGAATCTCCTACAGTTTATTCACTCCATTTACTGTTGATGGTATTTTATATTGTTTCCATATTTGGCTATTATAGGCAAGTCATTTTGGACATTTATTACTTGTCTACTGAGGCACACGTACAATTTTTCTCTATTATAAATATGCAACAGCAGTACTGCTGAGGCATAAAATAAAAAGACTGCAATTGTAATAGGTTATGTTAACTTCTTTTTTTTTTTAAGATTTTATTTATTTATTTTAGAGAGAAGGAGAGAGCGTGAGCAGGGGGAGAAGCAGAGGAGGAAAAAATCTCAAGTAGATTCCGAACTGAGTGCAGAGCCCGACTGGGGGCTCGATTTCAGAACCCTGGGATCATGACCTGAGTCAAAACCATGAGTCAGTTGCATAACCTACTGAGCTACTCAGGTGCCCCAGGTTATGTTATTTTCTAAAATAGTACTAAGTTTTACACTCACAGAGAGTATAGATTTCTATAAGTTGCTTTAATTAGTATTTTCAGACTTTTACTTTTTACCAACTGAATGGATGTTTTTATGTATCTTACTGGTTATTGATAAAATATTAAGTATTTATTTCTATTCAGCTGTTATTTATTATCTTTCCATAAAGTTGTGGAGTATTTTACAAAAAGACCTTACAATCCTTTTGGTTCTTGATTCAACTGCGGTTCTGACAGAAAACAGAAATACCCTATTTCAAAAATAAATAGATTCAACATAGGGAATTAGATAACTTATATTGTCTTATGGGTTAGAGGATTAAATTTTAAGAAAGGCCATCGCTACAGCTATGGTTTGGAATATCAAGAAGTTGCTACTGCTGTTGTCAAAGGAAAAGTATAATGGACAAGTGTTGAAATAAATGTGTAGGCCAAATATGGAGCTGCCCCATGTGCCACATGAGCAAACGGATTTCCATTCCTGTCCCTGAAATTGCTCCACATGACCGGAAACACAGCATCTCCAGGGAACCAATCTCCAGGTGCCAAGACAACTCTGTACTGTATAGTTACTTCCTTATCCTTTATTCTTTATCTTACAAAAGTTTTCTGCTTAGTTGATAAATTTAATCATCTAAGAAATTCTGGTATGTTTTTCCTGTCCCGTGGACATGTCTGTTTTCAGTTTTCCCTCTTCCTTTCTGCCAAGCTTCTCTATGGCAAATAAAGAAAGCATGGCTTTGTTTCTGGTGAAATAATTGGCCCCAAATGGAAAGTTTTCTAATCTATTCTTAGACCCTCCCAGCCTAAGATTAATAATAAACTGTTGGGAAAAAAAAAATAAATAATAAACTGTTGGGCACCTGGGTGGCTCAGTTGCTTATGTGACTGACTTAGGCTCAGGTCATGACCTCAGTGTCCTGGTATAGAGCCCCAGGTCAGACTCACTGCTCAGCTGGGAGTCTGCTTGTCTCTCTCTCGTCCCATTTGTGCTTGCTTTCTCTCTCAAATAAAATCTTTAGAAAATAATAATAAGGGCGCCTGTGTGGCTCAGTTGGTTGAGCAACTGCCTTCGGCTCAGGTCATGATCCTTGAGTTCCAGGATCGAGTCCCACATCGGGCTCCCAGCTCCACGCGGGGAGTCTGCTTCTTCCTCTAACCTTCTCTCCTCAAATAAATAATAAATAAATAAAATAAATAAATAAATGAAATTTATTTATTAATAAAATTTGTTTATTTCTCAAATAAATAAATAAAATCTTTTAAAAAAAAGAAAATAATAATAAACTTTTTATTAGATCCCTATAATGTTATCTTTTAGTCACTTTCTCTATCTCTCTGTCTCATAGAACCCAGCTCATAGATACAAAAAACAAATAAACAAAACCGAAAAACACTTGAGAAATGCTGTTAAGGAAGATTCTGGCCCAAATATTAAAAGTATATTTAAAGAAATAATCTGTAAACAAAATGAACAAGTAGGTTTTGTGTGGAATCTAGTAGTCTGGAACATAGAAAACAGCATAGGGAATATAGTCAGTGATACTGTGAATGTAGCATAACATTTAGAGAAGTTGAATCACTATGTTGTACACCTGAAACTAATGTAACATTAGTGTTACATTAGAGACTACTGTACATTAGTGTCTAGTGTACATTAGACACTAATGTACATTAGTGTCAACTCTACTCAAATTAAATAAAGCATGTCATGGATGGACCAAGAAGATATAATGTTAAGTGAAATAAGTTGGTCAGAGAAAGAAAATGCCATATAATTTCACTCGTATGTGGAATTTAATAAAACAAACAAGGAAAAAAAGAGACAAACAAAAAATGGACTCTGACAGAGAATAAATTTGTGGTTGCCAGAGGGAAAGGTAGAGGGATGGGAAAAACAGATAAAAGGGATTAAGAACATGTGTAGAAATGTTGAACGATTATATTATATACCTAAAATTAATATAACATTACATATTAATTATACTTCAGTTAAAAAAAAGACACTAAGCCACACTTACCGACATATATAATTGATTCCTCTTAGTCTTATTATAGTAATCATTTTGAACTTCGTCTGATTCTCTGGGTTATGAGTTCATTCCCCCCAGTTAAAATTCTAATGATAAGTTTGGTTCCATTTCAATGTTACAGTAGATGAGACATTTATGATACAATAGGCATAGATATAAAAGTAGTATACTTGACAATCATGGTTCATTTTAATCCCCCAATAAAAGATTGAGAGCCTGTTATAAACATTCTATGAGGTATAGGAGATTTTTGAAAAATGGATATAATTTTTACCATCATTTTATCACTGCATATCAATACATTGCTTTTCTTTCATATACATTATTCCTTGTTTGCTTGGTCCAGATAGACTGAATATTTCTAGATAAACAATTAAAACTGAGATTTTGGGGTACCCTGGGTGGCTCAGTGGGTTAGAGCCTCTGCCTTCAGCTCAGGTCATGATCTCAGGGTCCTGGGATCGAGCCCTGCATCGGGTTCTCTGCTGAGCAAGGAGTCTGCTTCCCCCTCTCTCTCTCTCTCTCTGCCTGCCTCTCTGCCTACTTGTGATCTCTCTCTCTCTCTTTGTCAAATAAATAAATAAATAATCTTTAAAAAAAACTGAGGTTTTGGCCCTCAAAATGATAATCGTATTTTCAATTATAGCAATGAGAATAAGAAGTATTCAGTAACCTGATGCATTTTCTAGATGACATGAGTAACTTTCCTTACTTTGGGGTCTAAGCCTAAGATTCAATCCTCCAACCCTAAGGTTACCTTTTCTTAGTTCCATAACTACCTGCTGCATTCCAAGACTGAATAGCCAGTAACAAAGGCATGACATGGATACTGTTGTATAGTAGAAAGGGAAAGAACTTTAGTTATACTTAAGGATTTTAAAATTATTTTCAGGGGCATCTGAAAATCTACAACAAAAATGAACCATGAAGGGGCGCCTGGGTGGCTCAGTGGGTCAAAGCCTCTGCCTTCGGCTCAGGTCATGATCTCAGGGTCCTGGGATCAAGCCCCACATCGGGCTCTCCCCTTGGCGGAGAGCCTGCTTCTCTCTCTCTCCCTCTGCCTGCCTCTCTGCCTGCTTGTGTTCTTTCTCTATCTCTCTGTCAAATAAATAAATAAAATCTTTAAAAAAATAAAATCAAATTGGGGCGCCTGGGTGGCTCAGTTGGTTGAGCAACTGCCTTCAGCTCAGGTCATGAACCTTGAGTTCCGGGATCAAGTCCCACATCAGGCTCCCAGCTCCACGGGGAGTCTGCTTCTTCCTCTGGCCTTCTCTCCTCTCATGCTCTCTCTCACTTTCTCTGTCTCTCAAATAAATAAATAAAATCTTTAAAAAAAATCTATTAAAAAAATAAAATTATTTTCAGTCATTCTCACGAAGAGACAAGCACTCTGGGTCAAGTTTCATCTATTCCTTTTTCCTTTACATTTTCCTTTGATTTTTTTTTGCTTTTATATTTCACTTTTATTTTTCTAAATTGAAGTATAGTTGACATATAATATTATATTAATTTCAGGTGTACAACTTAGTAATTTAACATTTATATACATTATGAAACACTCTCTGTGATAAATGTTTGTCATCCGTCACCATACAGTTATTACAATATTATGGACTAGAGCCCCTCTGCTGTACTTTATATATTGACTTATTTATTTTATAACTAAAATTTTGTACCTCTTAATCACCTTCACCTATTTCACCCATCCCACCAAGTTCCTCCCCCAACCACCACCAGTTCTCTGTATTTATAAGTTTGAGTCAGTTTTTCTTTGTTTTGTTTGTTTTGTTTTGCCTTTAGTTTCTGCATATAAGTAAAATCATACAGTATTTGTCTTTCTCCAACTAAATTTTTTCACATAGTTATACACTTTAGGTCCATCCATATTGTCACAAATGGCAATATTTTTTTCTTTTTTTATGGCCAAGTAATATTCTAGTGTGTGTGTGTGTGTGTGTGTGTGTGTGTGTGTGTGTGTAAAATTACATCTTCCTTATCCATTCATCCTATTGATGGGCATTTAGGTTGCTTCCATACCTTTACTATTGTAAATAATGCTTCAGTGAACATAAGGGTGCATATATCCTTTCCAATTAGTGTTTTCATTTCATTCAGGTAAATACCCAGCAGCGGAATTGCTGTGTCATATGGCATTTCTATTTTTAATTTTTTTGAGAAGACTCCATATTGTTTTCCAGATTGGCTACACCATTTTACATTCCCACCAACAGTGCATGAGAGCTCCCTTTTCTCCACACCCTCCTCAGCACTTATTATTTCTTGTCTTCTTGATTTTAGCCACTCTGACAGGTGTAAAGTGATACCTCAGTGTGGTTTTGCATTTCCTTGAGGATGAATGATGGTGAGCATCTTTTCATGTGTCTATTGGCCATCACACCTTCTTAGGTTGCCCTCATTTAAACTCTATTTTCTGATTCTTTTTAATAGTCTTATATTTAATTAAATGTAGCCAATAGATTTTTTATTTTGTTTTGTTTTGTTTTGGCAATGTTTTGAGTTTGGTTAAAACGTTCAGATTCCAGGAGAGTTTATTCTAATGTTTACTTCTGTTCAAATTTAAGAACTAACTTTAACTTAGAGAAAATTAGTTTAAAAATGTTATCACAGAAACACAAATTTATCAACATTACTATAAATGTCTCAAAGTACATGATCTACTGGATAATGAATTAAATGTATATATGTACACACACTCACATTTAAATACTTCTTTATAAAGGCTTATGTTGTATGATTTATGTATTATAAATATAAAGCACCAAATGACTTCTGAATATCTGGATATTTGGGACTATATTTTAGTTTTACTGACACAGTAATTTTCTTTAGAACACATTCTAGGCCATATACTGACATTAAAATCCTGATTAAGTGTAATTTTTAGAATTGAGTATCCCCTTTCTACAGAAAAATTTCTTTTGTTCCATTCTACTAAGCCAATGCTCACCTTTAGGTGATGAATTTTCAGTGCAGTTCAAGTCTGTTAACTTTAACAGGGGCTTATTGGAACAGTCATAGTGAACTATGTAAGAATTGTGCCACTGAGACTCAATTATAAGGTAGAATATTGCTCAATCTTGATGGTTACAGTGCAGCTGGGATTATTTTTTTTCATCTTTCTTATCTAGTTCTATGTCTCAAGTCGGTATTTTCATCTAGTAACATAGATAAATTCAGTTATCTTTAACACTTGTGATTTTAATCCATATTTCTATTTTATTTCATTCTTTCTTATTCCTAAAATATTACATGGAAGCTGACTAATTTTTTTTTTAATTCTAACATCTCTAGCAACACTACGGCCATTTAAAATATATTTTTTACACTAGTAGGACAATTTCAAATGTGACTATGAACATCTATCGACATTTTAGTTGCACTATTAACAATACCAAGATAAAAAGTCTTTCCGACTACTGCTTTAGTGACTTTTTTTGTTGTTCTTCTATCTTAATCTGTTAGATATTGAATCTCTTGATATACTATTTCAACAACTTAATGTAAAAATAGGTATAACCATAAGAATATATTGGGAATCAATTACTGTATAAAGATGCATTTTTATCTACCTTATATTAAAAATAATCTTTCATGAATAATGGATCATTATGAAATGGAATACTGGATGAAAGAAAAATAAAAGTGGTAATCTTTATATTACCTTTGTATTTTTCTTAATATGGAAGTAATAAAATAAATTTAGTTTATGCGACTATTCAAGTTACAAGAATGAATGGAAACTCAAAGAGAGAAGGTACAGCAGAGTATAGAAGAATTCTGACATCCCAAACCTAAATAACAAAGGAATTGTTAACAAATAATACACTAAGAAGTGGTTACCTAATAATCAAGGAAATTTTATCACCTGCTAAATATTAAGAGATTATTGTTAATTACTTCTCTGTTTTAGAATATTATCATGGTTATATTAAAACACTAGTTCTTTTAGGGATACCTAAAAGAGGACACTGGATAAAAATAATACGACATCTTTTTTTTTCTTTAAAATCTAGATTGAAGGATTGAGGTAGATGGCAATTAAATAAGACTAATAGTATGTTCCTAATTTTAGAAGGTGATGATGGTTAAATGTGGGTTTATTCTACTAATCTTTATTTTTCATTTTAAATATACCTGGTCTAAAATTTTCTAGTATATAAGAATCGACATGCCTATTCCTGGATTTTCTGATCAAAAGTTGGAGAGCGAAAAGATCATGTCCTTTGGAGTAAAAGAAACATAGATTTAAGTCTGCAAGCTTCTCCAATTACCAGCTGTGGACATTGAGGACATTAGAGAACATCTAGGAATTTTACATTTTCATTCTATCAAATAGGAATAGGAATATATATATATTATATATAATAGGAATATATACATATATAGGAATATATACATATATAATAGGAATGTGTGTATACACACACATGCACACACATACACAATTGACCCTTGAACAACATGCATGGCAGATTAGGGGCACCAACCCTACACACAATGTTTGCTTCTGGGCCACAATGAAGGAAGTAAGGAAGACAGCCAAGGCAAAGACCACATGGAACTAGTCAAAAGTTGGCCATATGGAAGCCTCAGAAATGAGAAATGGTCAGGGTCCAGCAAGCAAACCATGGAAGTTTGGGTTGTATAAGCCTAAGATGCAAGTCAGTGGCATTGACCACAGCAAAGACAAGTATTTTTAACAAGCATGAATTTTGAGCAGACATAGATTATCTAGCTCTCAGGCAGCTGACCCTGAACTGCATGGAAAAATTTGGCTTAATATGGTAGATGATGTTGAGCCTGACTTAGGTCATTTTAGGTATGGGTTGGCAGAACATAATTGTTGCCTTTAACCTTCAAAAGAGCTGAATTTTCTATGCTAAGGAACACAGGGAAATTACTGAAAATTTTTACTGTAAGCCTAGGTAAGCATCTTTGGTAGTTCGAATTCCATTGTGTTTAGGCCAAGAAAGGAAATTTGAATAAACCTAACTGAATTCACTGGCTCAACAGTAACATGCTATGCTCTCTGTATTGCTTAGCATCTGCAATACGAAGGTAATTTTAATGTTAAACAAACTCCTGGCCAGAGAGAGGAGGAAGCCACTATAGCACAGGAATAAGCACATATGTTTCACAGTTAGGTGTGGAAGTGATGCCATTATAAAAAGCCCATAATTTATAATGGGGATTGCAAAAATATGGAGTACAAAGAGGAAATAAAAAATAAGATTTGAATATACCAAATGGAAATAAAAACCGCTCAGAGAAAATACATTGACTGGAACTGCTATTATGGTTCATTTCTTTTTTTTTTTTTTTTTTTTAAGATTTATTTACTTATTTGACAGAGAGAGAGAGACCACAAGCAGGCAGAGAGACAGGCAGAGAGAGAGGGAGAAGCAAGCTCCCCACCGAGCAGAGAGCCTGATGGGGGGCTCAGTCCCAGAACCCTGAGATCATGATCTGAGCTGAAGGCAGAGCCTTTAACCCACTGAGCCACCCAGGCACCCCTATTATGTTTCATTTCTAAAACTTGGGAGAAGATGGCACTATCTCTAGTCTCTGAGGGAAGAGAGAGTATGCACAGAGAACAGGCATCCAAATCCCACTATTTAAAATCTGTAATATCAAAATTAAGTACTCTCTTAGAGATGTGTGTTAGTTGAGTTTGAGTTCACACTGGCAAATCCTGACTCCACCCCCCTCACCCCATCGGCCTCGGCCTTCACCTTTCAGAGTCTGAGTCATTGGAACCTATTGGGTTAACACTAGGTTGGATTGCTGGGTTAGCAAGTTTTTTTCTTTTTTCTTTTTCTTTTTCTTTCTTTCTTTTTTTTTTTTTTCTTTGACTGGAAAAGTTTACTTTGGATCACTGCAGTAGGAATTAGAAATTGACTTATTTTCTACAATTGGGAGGGGGTGGTCCCAGAGCTGAAAAAAATCAAATGTGTCTTTTTAACTCTGAGCTTTTTAAAACATAAGACATTAAAACTTCTAACCAAAATAAGTCAACTGCCAAAATTTAGAGGGAACTATATGCAACTTCTGAAAGACTTGATTTCGTCTAGTCGGTAAGAACTTTTCAGGATAAAGCCAAGCAGAAGGTAAAATTATAATGCACTCGAATTTCTTTATCTTTTTTTTTACTCAAATATAGTTAAACATTGGTTTCAGATTTTAATTCCTTCATGTTTGACATTATTATATTTTCATCTGCAAGATAATTGAGTTTTTAGATTCCTTTTCCCCAGGAATTTGATTAGGTTTTTTTTTTTTTTTTAAGTAAAATATCCTGTGGTTGACATTTTATTACTGGACTATTATAACATTATAATTTGATGTTTTGCAGATCCTTTGCTAGACTATACAGGACAGTGCTTTAAAATTTTTTGGATAGGAAATTGAAAGATGTAAAATTTTGACTTTGGACATAAAATGACCTGGAGAAAAATGTTAGTTATTACATTATTCTGACATAATTTTAGAAGCATTTGCAATAGTCATAGGTGGTCTTAGGAGGAAACATAGAAGAGCAGTGGGTGATATCATCAGACTCTTCTTGAAAATATCTAAAAGACTTTCTAATAGATTGCTGGATTCCTCTGAGGAAGACAGCCATGTTGCTGGTAGATCATGTCTAAAATTATTAAGTTCAATATGTTTGGATTAGAAAAAGTTGTGGAATGTTTGACGAGAATATGATTTTCCATCCCTGAAATGTCCTTCTGTATGGAAGGAATTTCACTGGAATAAAATACCTCAGGGAGAGTGTATTTGTTATGGGAAGCTAACTACTATCACAATTAACAATACTCCCAAATTTCAGTGAATTAACACAATAAAAATTTATTTCTTAGAAGAAGTCAAAGTGCCCTGGGGCTCTGAACCATGCAGTACTTCTGGGACCAGAATCTTTCAATCTGGGTTTGATCTCTAATAGATCCCTGGGATTCTTTATCTCAGCATGTGTTCAAAGCAGGTGAGGACCAAGTGGCAGGTATTTATAACTGACCTGAAATTGACACAACTATTTCCACTCACATTCCATTAACCAGAATTCAATTGCAATGACGCAACCCATCGGGGGGGGGGGGGAGAACAATGGCACAACTTTTGCAAAAGAGGCTGAGAAGATGCATTCTAACTGTGCAGCCAGGATGAAAAGGAGGACAAGAGTTTTACTGAGAAGTAACATGCTCTCACACAAAGAGTGATTTGTTATGGTAATCCCAGAAGAACATATTACACAGACCTAGCCCAGCCTCTTACCATTCAGCTTAACATAGTGGTTAAGAGTGAAATCTTTGGAGTATGACTGTTTAGCTCTGAGCTGTGGTTTTACCACTGGCAGACTGAGTGTACTTGGGTAGGTCACTGAACCTCTCTCAGCTATCTAATTGATAAAAGGGGTAACAGTACCTAACTCACAGAATGGTTGCATTCTAAATGCTAAAGTATTAGCATTTAACGTATTCAATGGCTAGAATAGTATCTGCTCCATGGTAGTTTCACATGTTTGGGTTGGATTAGCAGGCACTGTCAAATAGGCTCCTTCTTTATATTGTTTCCTTATGTCTGTGTACAAGTTCAGTTTGAGTTAAAGTGTTCTAGTATGTGTGAAAATGCCTACTGTTTACAAAATAGTATACTCTGAATACCTACTAAATCTCCATATCAATCAAAGCATTAGATCTCTTTTTCATTCAGTTCAAATTCATAAAGAAGTCAAAACTTCATTCTTCACAGATAACATGATCTTCTCAATGGAAAAGCCAAAAGTCTCCACCCCAAAATTGCTAGAACTCAAATAAGAATTCAGCAAGTGGCAGGATATAAAATAAATGCACAGAAATCAGTTGCATTTCTATACACAACCAATGAGACAGAAGAAAGAAAAATTAAGGAATCAATCCCATTTACAATTGCACCAAAAATCATAAGATACCTAGGAATAAACTTAGCCAAAGAGGTAAAAGATCTTTACTCTAAAAACTACAGAATTCTTATGAAAGAAATTGAGGAAGACACAAAGAAATGGAAAAGGTTCCATGCTCATGGATTGGAAGAAAAAATATTGTTAAAATGTTTGTGCTACCTACAGAAATCTGTACATTCAATGCAATCCCTACCAAAATATCATTGACATTTTTCACAGAGCTGGAACAAATAATCCTAAAATTTGTATGGAACCAGAAAAGACCCTGACTAGCAGGAGAAATGTTTAAAAACAAACAAATAAACAAACAAACAAAAAAATAAAAAACAACAACAAAAAAAAACACCAAACAAACAAAGCTGGTGGCATCACAATGCCAGACTTCAAGCTACATTACAAGGCTGTAATCATGAGGACACTACAGTACTGGCACAAAAACAGATACATAGATCAGTGGAACAGATTAGAGAACCTAGAAATGTACCCTCAATTCTATGATCAACTAATCTTTGACAAAACAGGAAATAATGTCCAATGGAAAAAGGACAGTCTCTTCAACAAATGGTGCTGGGAAAACTGGACAGCCACACATGGAAGAATGAAACTGGACCATTTTCTTACACTATACCCAAAGATAAACTCAAAATGGATGAAAGACCTAAATGTGAGACAGGAATCCATCAAAATCCTGGAGAACACAGGCAGCAAACTCCTCAACCTTGGCCACAGCAACTTCTTTCTAGACACATCTCCAAAGGCAAGAGACACAAAAGCAAACATGAATTAGTGGGACTTCATCAAGATAAAAAGCTTCTGCACAGCGAAGGAAACAGTCAACAAACCTAAAAGGCAAACTACAGAATGGGAGAAGATATTTGCAAATGACATATCAGATAAAGGGCCAGTGTCCAAGGTCTATAAGGAGCTTATCAAACTCAAGATCCAAAAGACAAGTAATCCAGTCAAGAAATGGGCAGAAGACATGAACAGACATTTCTCCAAAGAAGACATACAAATGGCCAACAGACCCATGAAAAAGTGCTCCTGACATCATTTGGCATGAGGAAAATACAAATCAAAACCACAACGAGATACCACCTCATAATTGTCAGAATGGCTAAAATTAGCAAGTCAGGGAATGACAGATATTGGTGAGGATGTAGAGAAAGGGGAACCCTCTCACACTGTTGGTGGGAATGCAAGCTGGTACAACCACTCTGGAAAACTGTATGGAGATTCCTCAAGAAGTTAAAAATAGAGCTACCCTTTGACTAGCAATTGCACTACCAGATATTTACTCCAAAGGTACAAATGTATTGATCTAAAGGAACACCTGCATCCCAATATTTATAGCAGTGATGTCCACAACAGCCAAACTATGGAAAGAGCTCAAATGTCCATTGACAGATGAATGGATGAAGAAGATGTGGCATATATATGCAATAGAATATAACTGAGTCATCAGGAAGGATGAATACTTACCATATACATTGATGTGGGTTGAACTGGAGGATATTATGGTGAGCAAAATAAGTCAATCAGAAAAACACAATTATCATATGGTTTCACTCATATGTGGAATGTAAGAAACAGCACAGAGGATCATAGGGGAAGGGAGGGAAAACTGAATGGGAAGTTAACAGAGAGGGAGAAAAACCATGAGAGATTCTTAACCATAGGGAACAAACTAAAGGTTGCTGGAGGGAAGTGTGTGGGAGGATGGGGTAATTCAGTGATGGGAATTAAGGAGGGCATGTGACGTAATGACACTGGGTGTTATATGCAACTGAATGAATTATTGAACTCTAAATCTGAAACTAATGATGTAATATATGTTGGCCAATTGAATTTAAATTAAAAAAAAATAAAGTTGTCCTTCAGAGAATATACAAAGTTTATTCTTTTGTTTGTTTGTTTTGATGAACCCATGAGAATTTGAGGAGAGTAAAATAACAATAGTCTTTCTCCATAATTTGGAAAAAGAGGTCTTATTATCCTTAAAAAAATATAAACTGCCAAAAAATAGCAACTCATTATATTAGTATTATCTCGAGCTCTGTTCATTTGTTTTCACAGCCTTTCATCCAATCAATTAATTATCAGATTTCTGAAGTACAAGGCAATCTAATTAACCCCAGAAGACAATTATGACCAAAAAATATAATTTTTGTTCTCTTGACAATCAATACCTCTTTGATCAAAAAATCATAAAAATTATATATGGGTAATTAAAATAAAATAAGTGTTAAAAATAAAATGTATACAGCATAATGGGAATAACCAACAGGGAGAGGTAATCATGTAAGGGGAAGGATCAAGGAACTCTCTTGAGCAATTTGTTTAGCTGAGATCTGTAGGTTAAGTAGGAAATTTTTTTAAAGTGGGGATAAGTATTTTAAAGAAATAAATGGAAAATGAGGTGTTAGTAGTTAATGTGCCATCTCTGAGATCTGGAAGAAGGCCAAAATAGTTTCAACACAGAGAGCTACTAGAAGAATAATGTGTGAGATGATCTAAGATCTAGAATACTCAGGTTTTCACAAGCCATAGGAGAGATTTTAACTTTATTATAGAAAAAAATGGAAACTATGTTGGTCATCATTAATTACCTACCAATTATCACTTCTTACATTATAACAAAACAAATTAAAGATTTCACCCATTCTCTCTTGCAATATTAAGTAATAATGTAACTAAATTCTAACAAATCACAGTAAGACAAAGTATTTGTACAAAATGTAGAAAGCGTGTTTAGAAGAATCTGACTCAGTTGTGAGGAGCACATTTTCTTTTACTAGTTTCCTGGAATATGGATGCAATTGCTGGTGTTGTATCAGCCATTTTGTATTATGAGGTCGTTTTGTGAAAGGCACTCAGTAAATGAAGATGGTACAGTAAAAAAAGCAAGAGCCTGGTTTCTTGATGACACCATAGAGTTAATGAATCAGCCCTGATATTTTTACTTCAAATTTTATTTTATGAAAAAAATACATTTTTTAGACACTGCTATACTTATGCTATATTTAGCTAAATCTAATTTTGATTGATATATATCACCCAAAGAAAATTTTGAGAAATGGAAACAATGAAATGAAAAAAATTACAGTTTTAAAATATCACTTTCATATGTAGAGAAGGACTGGAAGAGAGTAAAAATAGATTCAGGAAAACTGGTTATCAAGGCACTACACTGGGTGAGGTGGGAAATCACATTTACCTGCTCAGAAGATACAAATGGAGAGGAGAAAGAAAAGTATGGGTTAAAGAATGAACTGAAGAGAAAGCTGACATGAATGATCTCTGGCTATAAGTGAATTCTTTATGAACAAATCCTGACACCCAAATATATGTTAAGTTTTCTAAAAATATGAAACATTTTCAGGTAATTTCCATGTCATAAATCTTATAAAACTTACATAACTAAACTGCAATGTCATTCGTATACTGTATTTAGAGTTGCATAATATTTTGAGATTTTTATGGTGAAATCATAAAGCAAAACCTAACAGCATTATTATAGTAGCATATAGTGAAATAATAAGTATGTTTAATTTCATATTCATTAGTCAAAGATTTATTCTTCTCAGAATCTTTAATAGGCATATTTCAAAAGCAAATATTATCTCATCCATTTTCAAATATACTAGGATAAAATTTAATGATGGAATCAACCAAACACATTTTCCATGTGGAGAGTAATATATTTTGGCTTTTATATTTCTATTTCGTGCCACGTTATCTTTTGTACATATTCCATAAAGATACTAAAGTAGGTACTACTTAAAGAGAATGGAAAATAAAGTTTAAAGCTTTAGCTATAAAAGCCTTAACAATTAACTAAAAATTCCTTTCAGGTGCTTTTACCTTTCCCAAAAAATAGACAAAAAAAATTTCTGACAATACATCCATTATTAATACTAAGTATTTTTCAATCTCATAATTAAAAGGTGGATTAGGTAAAATATATTAAAACTAAATTGTTTTTGGATAGTTTTGGTTGTTTTCCCTGAGAAGAACCAGAATTCAGAAATATGAAGTATTTCTCCATGGACCTATTGTCTTGAACAAAGGATAGTACAGAAACAGTGAGTGGACTAAAGCTGCAAAAGAGACTGATATTATCAAGAGAATTGGAATGTTAGATTATTAAATTCTAAGATAACATTAGTTTTAGGTAAATTTTAAATATTTTAAAATACTGTAACAAATCAAGACCAAAGGAGTGGGAGGGTGGGGAGGAAACATACTTACTTCATGTTGTATTTCATAGGAAAATTGGGGGATTCAAAAATTCTAAATTTTTGGACCGTAATAAGGTTTCAGGGTTTATAGCAAATATAACCAAACCCATTGAATAAAAGCACAGAAATACTGAGCATAGAAAATACTCAGGGCAAACTGAATTAGTCTCTGAAAATGCCATATTTATATCCTGAACTTACTCACTTAGAAAATTATGGGAGAAACAAGAATACATAGTTAAACATTCCATTAACATTTAGAAAAAGTATATCCACGTATTTCATGTGACCTCTGAAAAACTCTGCTGAGCATTTGTGAGTGAAAAGGGAAAGTGATATTTCAGAATTATGGTAAAAATAATTTTGACATTCCGGACCCTAGAGGGACTTGGGGATTCCAAAAGACCTTGGAGCACACTTTGAGAACTGCTGACATAGAAACAAACACATACATTATGTGAGAGAAGGAGTTTTGAGGGGGGTTACTATAGGCTATCTCAGGCAGAAATTTATTATAGGAGTGTAGTGCTCCTGGAAAAAATAAAAATGAAAAACTTTGAGTTTTGGGTTTTGAGACCAGGTCACTAGCAGAATCTGGCAAAGTAGTGAAGAGACTACTTTCAAGAGCTGAAAAAGTGGTAAGACAATTATTACAGAATGCTGGAAAACTTGTAACCCTTATGATAAAGTTGTGAAACAAAGGAATAAATTGCTATTTGTGCTACCTTGAAGGATAGAAAAAAAAACGTACCTAATAAACTTTCAAATTTGAGCAGTGATATTTCTGAAAACAATATTGATCTATTATATGGATTTTACTAGGAGAATATAAATTATTGAAAGAAAAGAGAAAAACTAAAGAGAGAATAGGAGAAATTGCAAGCAACATTTAGAAGAAATAAAAAGAGCGCAAAGCTCTCTGGGTTGGAAAATAAAACTTTCTTACCTCTAGACCCTTTCAACAAAAAAGACTCCTCAAAGCAAAATACAATCTGGGGGGGAAGCTCATATTGAAGGCATGGCTGTAAGTTCCTTTGTCGATACCATTGGAGAACTTAAAATGCTATGTCCTGCCAGGCAAAAGGATTTCTAGAGACTTGAGGGCATTGTCTCCAGCAGCATCACAAGAGTAGCAATGGTTAAATAGATATGTAGGGAGAGGCACGACTTTAAAAGTTTGTGAATGTGGCTGTTGACATTTGGAATGGACTGAATTCAGGTCTTTAAGAAACACATTTCATGGGCACTGTATTAGCAAATGTTCATCCACTTTGGATGAAAAAGGACTAAAAGTTTCAAGATAGAAACGTACCTTTGGCCCCTGAATTTCTCCAGGCTGGAAGCAAGCTGAGAAAGCTGCTTAAAGAGCATAGAACCCAATGCTTTATTCAGAAGTGGCCAAGAAAGGTAAAAAAAGGACTTCTCAGAGAACAGAAGCAAAGACGATGAAGAAAAATAGACTGGAGAAACCATTTCCAAGAGGCTGAACTAAATTAACATTCCTTGCCCCCATAGTTCAGGTACCTGCCAAATGTTCCTGCTGGACTGCAGAACTGTTCTGGGCCAGTGACAATAGTTGTCTCCCACTTTTCCCCTATTCAACTGGAGTGCTGATAAATGATGATCCTCTCCCTTACTGTCCATTGCATTTTGGGTGTGTGAGGCACAGAGAATTTGTTTCTTAAATTCATTAGTATCCAGATCAAGGAGCAGCACACATGGTGCTAGCTCTGGGCCAAGTGTACATCACAAGAGCTTAGACTCCAAGTTCAGTGCTACGATTTGATGAGATATTTATGGTCCCTGGATAGGTGTTAACATACACTACATAGGGGAAAGACAAGAAATTGTGGCCAGAAGGTGAATTCAAGTAGATCAATTTCACTGATGCATTGATACTTAAAAATTGCTTCACTCAGAAAATGAGAGGGCTCTTCTGCGTGATTTGCTTTACCCAATGGAAACTTGTCAATAGAAGCATCAACGGGGCTAGCTTGAATAAAGGGCTCTTTTGCTTTTGAAAAAAAAAAAAAAGAAGCATCAATGGAGGCCTGATGCAAAGCACTTGTTAATGGGTGCATTTTTCATTTCACTGTGTTCCATTGCCATATCCATAAAACAACGTCCAGGATGACTGATAGCAGGCATATGATAGACATGTGGAAAAGAGCTAAAACTTTGTTTTAAGAAGGTCCTAAGTTTTCTTTTAAACAATAGCAATGAAGATTTCGAAAACTAAAATTTAAAATGCACCACTTTAAATAGGATTAAAACATGTCAAATAATAAGAATAAATATAACTAATGATGTGTATGATTTTTCACAGAAATTTGTAAAATACTATTAAAAGATCTCTAAGAAGATCTAAATAATGGAGGAAAACACCATGCCCAAGCTCGGAACACTTAAATTACAAAATTTTTAACTTGTTCTAGACGGCCTTACAAAACCAGGGAAATGCAATGATATTCATGGAAGTCTTCTTTTTTTTTCTTTTCTTTTTCTTTTTAAAGATTTATTTATGGGGGCAGCTGGGTGGCTCTGTGTGTTAAGTGTCTCCCTTCAGTTCTTGTCGTGACTTCAGGGTCCTGGGATTGAGTCCCCAGGCAGGCTCTCTGTTCAATGGAGAGTCTGCTTCTCCCTTTCCGTCAGCCCCTCCCTCCCCTCATTTGTGTGTGCTCCCTCTCCCAGATAAATAAATAGAATCTTAAAAAAAAAAAGGATTTATTTATTTATTTGAGGTGGGGGGAAGACCAGAGGGAGAGGGAGAGGGAGAGAGAGTCCCAAGCAGACTCTGTTCAAGGCAGAGACCAACACCAGCAGATCCTACAACAATGAGATCACAACTTGAGCTGAAACCAACTGCACTACCCAGGCAGGCCTCACGGAAGGTTTTTTATGTGTTTGTGTGTTAAAATGGACAATAGATGCTACGAATTATGTGTCAATGTGAAGTGTAAAGAATAGCCAAGACAATTACACAAAATAAGATGGAATTATTAATCTAACTAAATATCAAAAGTTCTTATAAAGTGTTAGCAATTAAGAGTATCGTTTTGGTATGATAATAGGTAGAATGATCATTAGGGTAAAGTATGGTCCAAAAATAGATAACTGTTTATCTGATTTATGAAAAAATAAACACAAATATGCATTAGAGAAGAGTGGCTAATGACATTATCTTCAAAAAACAGAATGAATCAATTGGATAGTCACACGGAAAATAAAGAAATTTACTATGGCAGAGAGATTCCACCCCTGTGTATATACTCAACAGATGTGCATGCAATACCCAAGTACAATAACAGCATTATTTATATTAAACCCAAGCTGAAAACAGTCCAGTTATACCTCAAGAGTAAAATGGATACATTGTATACTGCAAATTAAAAGCAATGAAAATTTAAAAAAACTACATAAAAACACAAAAGCATAGACACTGAATGTAATATTGAGCATAATACTTCACATTGTATAATTCTATTTATAGAAATTGCAAAATACAGAACAAACTAAACTTTGGTGTTTAGCAATGTATGTTTATTTGGTAAAAGTACAGAAAACATCAAATAAGTATGAATAAAAGTGAGGATATTACTTAATCTGAAAACAAAATAGGAGATAATGAGTGAAAATGATATGTAAGGGGTGCCTGGGTGGCTAGGTCAGCTAAGCATTTGCCTTCCGTTCAGGTCAAGATCTCAGGATCCTGGGATTAAGTCTTGCATTGGGCTCCCTGCTCAGTGGGGAGTTTCCTTCTCCCTCTGCTTCCCAACCCAATTTTTGTTGTTGTTGTTGTTCTTCTTAGGAGGTATTTATTTATGACGTTAATTGCTGCTGTGTGTCCTCGTGGGTGCGCCCCACAGCACAGACAGGATGGAAATGCATCAAAAAGATGGTGGTTCTGGGACACACGGCTGAGATGCTGAGGACCGCCAGCTCTGGGAAGGGGAATAGGCTTCCAACAGTCGGAGGTGGGAGAGGCTTCATGTTAGATGATGAATTTCTCCTGTTTCCTAGCACCCTGGATATCCACACCTCTGGCGCGTCTCATCCCACTCGGAGGCAAAGGAGGGACGACTTCTCCAGCCTCTTCTTCCCGATGCTGCAGTTGGACAAGGACTCGCTCAGGCTCCCCATTGTAGCGTCCTCCGTGGGTGAGCAGGTCAGGAGATCAGAGTCAGACTTGGACAAGCTGCGGCTGAGTTTGAGTTCAGCTTTGGATTTGCTCTTTAAAAATGATATGTAAGTGATGAATCACTAAATTCTACTTCTGAAGCTAATATTACACTATCTGTTAACTAGAACTTAAATAAAAACTTGAAACAAACCAACAAAAAAAAATGATATTTTGGTGGTTCCATGTCTTGGTACCATATTACTTCTTTATCTTGGTGTTGCTCACTTAGATGTCCTGCTTCATTATATCACTGAGCAGTGACATGAAAATATCAAATATCTATAAACAAATCTAACAAAAGATGTGTAAAACAGATTACTAACCATTGTTGAATTATACCAATACAGAAAACTTTTAACCTTTATTGATATATATCATGTTTATTAAATTCAGGAATTCTGACAAGAATCTTTATTCTTGTCAAGGCCACTTAGCAGCCACAAAAATAACTAAATAGCTCTCTTTTCTGACTAACCAAATTCAACAGCCATACTTTTAGCCTCTTGTTTTATAGGTAAAACGTATTAAGAAATCCAATCACTGTATTGCCCTCATTCCTTGACATTATCAAATTGAAAACCATCTCTTTTACTTAATCCCTCCTTAAAATTCTCTGCCACAACCTAGAAGAGGTCTCCCTACTCCAACTTTCTTGAAACATCCTCATTTCCTTTGGGGTATATTTTTCCTTGCTACAGTAGACTCAGTAAACCTAATTTTATTTAACCATTGGTGCATTCCCTGTGGTCTTTACTTCTTGGCTTTAACGACTAATGAGAAAAATGAGAGTATTTGGTCATCTTCACATCATAGTGTAAATGGGTTCTTTAATTTGTGACTGATTTTTATACTTCTAATTTCAAACATTTTTCATTCTAGTATAAAATAGTGCTTTCCAACTCTTATCAAGAACAATATCAGTTTATTTTGGTAACTACTTAGTGATTTGGTCAATGATTGAAATGTTAAGCTATAGTTTCCCAAATAAGTTAAGCTTTTAAAAGACACATTTCTGTGACTTAAAAATGTTTGAATTCACAAGAAAACGCATGCCTGCCAAATTACAGATACATATTTAGAATACAATTTGTTGTAATTATATGTCTCCTTAGGGAGAACATGTGTATGCTACAAGAGTGTGCCTGCAATCATTTTCAGTGTTCTGATTATACCCTTTATAATGTGCCTTCCTAATTCAGAGGGCAGGCACATTTTTTCTTACTATGTTAATTAGTTTCTCTTCAATAATCCAGATGTTTTGTTTATGTAATTTATTCCTTCCTGTTGACTTTTTAGTAATGAGATTAATCTGTCTGATTTCCCGCCTTCTAGCTCAATATTATGCTTCTATAATCATCTCCTTTAAAATAGGTTTGAAAACCTCATTCTACCAGCTTCTCTATTCTTCAGACATGGAAAGGTTTTCTTACTTAGGGAAAGAGCACTGAGCACATTTTTTAAAGGTTTTTACATTATCCTCACTTTGTACAACAAAAATCTCATACCAGTACAAACATAGAAATAATGAATGCATGGTACCATTAGAGTAAAATGTAGAATTAGATATTCTCCTCAGTGTGACTGAACAGTGATATTAAGACTGAAAAACCAAGTAAAATTTATGTTTTTTCCTTAGCATTTCAAGAGCAAGTATCTGTTCATTGCTTGCTGTTCCAGTCTAGTCCCTCTAGTTCCTCTAGTTCCTGATTCCCTCCTTTTACTCATGAACTCGTGTTTCATAAATCTCCAGACCCATAAAGGAATGAGCTATATAAGACTTTCAACCAAACATACCCAAAAGTAAGAATGGTTCGTTTCAGTAATGATATTTCAAAGTGAGTGTGGTTTAACTAGTGTAATTTTAGCTAATTTGTTCAAGATTATTAATAGGACTTTACACAAGGAGATTCTAAATACAATCATCTGTCAAACAATTAAAAGTTATTTCGGTTGGAATGTGTCATTTAAAGATTCCAATATGTAAGACTCTCTAGATTGGCATAATAAACAGTTTTCAATCTGTAACCCTTAACATTTTCTATATTTAATCTACTTTATAATGAAATTCTTTTATTTTTTTTCAATTTGAAGCTGATTAAAGGGAAAATTTGAAAAAAAAAAAAAAGAGAGAGAGAGAAATGTTAGGAGCCTAGTAAAGGTACTTTATTTTTGTGCTTTCCAAACATAATATAATTGTAATTTCAGCAAGGGGCTTAGCAATTTTTTCTCTTCAAAACATTTTATTCCATCACATCAACATCATCTTTTAATGATTGCTGTTTCAGAATACATTTAAATATTTTTAAAAATAATCATTGATAATCATTGTTTATTCATACTACCTTTAGCTGCTGTATTCAGTAAATTTTGGATCATTATTTAAGTAGCTCTCAAAAATATTTCCTTGATTTTGATGGAAAATGTAAATCCTATTAATTATTATTTTGGGAAAAAAGTAATGTATATATTATATTTCACGTTATTATATATTACACTGTACATTATTACATTATAGATTATAGGCCATGTATTTATAACATACAAACATTAAATATATATTTAATTAAATATATATTGCTCCCAATTTAGGAATATATTCCAGTTACCAGGTAGTCTTTAGTTTCATGCATATTCTTGTTTCTCTCTTTTTCTTCTTTCTCTTGTTAAAATACACCATTTACAATTTAATATGTTCCTCCAGATTTTATAGCTGGATCATGTGTATCATATTTATAATAGGAGTAAGCATACAATAATTATAAATTATAAGTGCATGTGTGAGTGTAAGAGTGAATAAGAGAGAAATTAATAAAAATTAAGAGACATATTTTGATGCTTAATTTTATATGTTTGTGTGGCTGGTGCCCAATTTTGTGTCAAAACTAGGTTAAATGTCACTGTGAAGGTAAATAAATATGATTAATTTATGGTCAGTTTCAAGGGTGCCTGGGTGACTCAGTCGTTAAGTGTCCCTTCCACTCAGGTCATGATCCCAAGGGCCTGGGATCTAGCCCTGCTTTGGGCTCCCTGCTCAGTGGGAGGCCTGCTTCTCCCTCTCCCACTCCCCCTGCTTGTGTTCCCTCTATCATTGTGTCTCTCTCTGTTAAATAAATAAATAAAATCTTTAAAAAAATTTTTTTCCTAAGGTCAGTTTTATTATCTTCCATAAAATGGGTGGGCCTCATTCAATCAGTTGAAAGTCTTAAGATGAAAGAGCAAAGTTGCTTAAAGAAGAAGAAATTGTGTCTCAAGCCTGGAATAAAAAAGTCCTGCTTGAGTTTCCAGCTTAATGGCCGGCCCTGTGGGTGTTGTATTCAAGACTGTAACATCACCTATTACCTGAATTTCCAGCCTGCTGCCTTGCCCTAATAATCTCAAATTTGCCAAATCCTACGATTGCATCAGCCAATTCCTAAATATGTCTCCTCCCCTCTCCTCCCTCCTATAAATATATTTAAAGTCTATACAGTGTTGTTTTTTTCTGGAGAATCTTAAATGCTACAGACATATAATTTTTAAGCATAGAAGCCCACACTTATCAGAAGATTTTAAGATTTTAAGACTGGGAATATTTAGGGTTCACTGGAGGAGTGGGTTTACTAACCTTAACATAAATTCCACATAGAGAGTAGGCAGTTTTCTCCATTAATGATGCTTAGTGCAGACACAGAAAACAGAATTCTATTTCTGTCCATGACTTTTATAGGGCAGTGTGGCACAAAGGTAAGGAGACTGTTTACAAAGAAGTATTTAAAAGGGATAGACCAGACTTGTGTGGGTGGTCCCATTCAGATGGAGCACGTTGCGATATACGAGCCAGAAACTGCTTCCCATGTGCCCAAAACCGACAAAAGCCACAGCAGCAATGACAGCTGCAGCCTCCCCTCACAGAGGTGGGAGCTTGCCAGGCAACCCCGTTCCCCTTATCTCATTTGGTCCTTGGCCTGTGAGGAAAGTGAGGCCTGATGTGCACACTGACCTTTGGTAGAGCGGGGAGGCTGAGGTCTCCCGACCCTGCCGTGGGCAAAGGGTGTGACGGGGAGCCTTAAACTTGACTAGGGCAGCCAAATTTTATAGTCCCTTTAAATTACGACCTCTGTCAATTGTGTTGTCCCAGGCAAGCAGGCTGCCTCTCTCCCTCAGTTTCTGCACCTAAAAAGTGGTGATGCTAACACTTTTCTCTGGAGTTATTGTGAGGTTCACAAGGTAGCCTGAGAGAAAGGTTGTAAGCCCAGAGCAGGCTGCCAGGGCGCTCAGGAATGTGGGGTTCCGTGCACTCCCTGCTGGCCAAGTTTCTGGTTTGCATCAGTTGGGAGGAGGGAAGCGGCCTCAGCCTCTTGACAATGTTCAGAAAAGGCACATACCTGGGAGGTTTCCAGGCTCAAAACCTTTCTTGTCTTGTGTCACTGGGCAGATACACTACGGGCAGCTCTCTGGAAAGGCAGAGGCCCTGCTTGGGTTCATTTAAGAACACAAAAAGGATAGACCAGAACACTTCATTCTTGAAACATCTAGAAAGTCAGAGTGGTAGGATACTGAAAGCAAGATTGAATCATCATGTTTGAAGTTACAATGGATTTGAGAAATTATTTCAGTGATGTTTCTAGTGATTACTAGAGGATCCAAGATTTTGGAATTTACTGTTTGGGTGCTAACAATTTAATTATGTGACTTTGGGAGCAAGTGTCAGCGGTGAGAGGGAAAAAAAATACCTCTAGAAGCACAGAGATGAAGCAATTACAACACTAAGGTTTGGAAAAGAAATGCATATGAGTAATTGGTATAGTTGCATCTCTCACTTTTGTGTGTGATGACTTCTGGATTTCCCGTCGGACTTAGGAAGACCTCTACCCACTAAATCTTTTTTTTTTTTTTTAAGATTTTTAATTTATTTAACAGAAAGAGAGTGGAAGCACAAACAGGGGAAGCAGCAGGCAGAGGAAAAAGCAGGCAGAAACAGGCTCCTTGCTAAGCAGAAAACTTGAGGAAGGACTCAATCTCAGGATCCCCAGGACACCAGGATCCTGCCCTGAGTCGGAGGCAGACACTTAACTGACTGAGCCACTCAGGTGTCCCTATCCACTAAATCTTAAACTATTATCTCATACCCCTTGTATTTTCATTTAGCTTTTGTAATTTCCAGATATTAAGTAGCTCAAGTTTGTTTTTATATGTTATGAGTAACACAAATTATTGTTTCAAATAGAATTTAGAACTCTTTAAAAATTGCAGTTTTTTAGATGGTAAATACTGTTTACCAAATTATTCAAGTAAATCTGTTCATTTATTCTTTAGAAAAAATACAGAGCGTTTAGGAAAAAAAGCACCTTAATCAGGAGGATATGATGAACGCTTCTTTCAACATAGCCACTCATTTCATGAGAAATGTGCGTAATTGTGTTATTTTCTCAGATTTGGTAGAAACTTTTACCTGGTCCTTGCAATTAAAAACAGTTGAAATATACTTCTGATGGCAGGTAGACATCTAAAACTCTTGTTGTCACAGTTAACAATAAAGTCTTTTTTTGTAAAAGAATACTTAAATTACAATTTAAATGGTTTGAACAACTCACGAAAACAATATAATTCTGCTTTTGGAAAAGATTGGGATTACCTTGCAGCAGATCAACTAACATAAAGTGGACGGCAATTAGTATGCAGAATTGATAAACAAAACATTAAGTATACTCAAAAGCATCAGAAATCCTCAAAGGGAGGAAGAACTTGACAAGATACAATTTGAAAAAGATTGGAGTTGTGCCGGAATTGGGTGTAACCTTGCAGCAGTTCTTCCCCTCAGGGTATTTTCCAGTTTTGAGAACAAAGTGAAGGGTAAGGACTACTGCACAGTGCCTGGGGAATCACTGATACTAATAAACAGAGAAAGAAAAAAAAAAAAAAGATCTTGTAACAGTTTTTCAAGCCCAAAGGCAACAAATAGATACTTGAGGGACCTGAATCACCATGCAGTTTGGACATGCATCAGAGTTGGAGAACACCCCAGGCTCAGTTAGAGCTCCAATAGAAGGCTTTGGGACCAGAGGTGAACCAGAGAGTAGAAATATAATACAGTATAATACAACTTTTGCTCATTTTGGTCTGGATTGAAAGTATAATACAAGTTTTACTCATTTTGGTCTGGGTTGAATTCAGGTGATTACTCACTCTATCTTTCTAGCAAAAGGTAAAGGTAAATCTTCAGTGTAGAAAAAAAAAAAAATCACTTGGAGACTACAGAATTTTATACAGAAGGCCTGGCATTCACCAAAAACATTTGACCCATTGCATGGGTCACCAAGTGACCTAAAGCCAAAGAAAACAAACCTATCCAGCAGTTCTACACTTTGGAATTTGTAGACATATCTTTAAAGTGGTTTTGGTTAAAATGTACACAAAATTGAGAGAAATGGAAATGAAGATGACTTATAGCATCAGAGAATCGAAATGTGCAAAAACAAATCTGAATACACGTTGTAGAACCAGAAAATACAATAACCAAAAAGTGCTTGATAGATAGATTTAACAAGTTAGCGATAGCAGAGCAGAATATAAGTAAACTGAAAGATCAGAAAAATATCTGGATAGAACCACAGATAAGGAGGGGCACCTGGGTAGCTCAGATGGTTGGTTAAGTGTCTGCCTTCTGCTCAGGTTATGATTGCAGGGTCCTGGGATGGAACCCCACATGGGGCACCCAGCTTAGCAGGGAGCCTGCTTCTCTCTTTCCCCGCTGCTCATGCTCTCTCTCTCAAATAAATAAAATCTTTAAAAAAAAAAAAAGAAGAGGCACAGACAAGGAAAGGATACAAATAGAAAAAAGTGTGAAATATAGATATAAGAGAAGAGGGAATGTTAGGACCTGTTTAGCCTAAGTAATTCTATCTTGTCTAAAGAGCCATTTTGTTGTGAACACAAGCTGACCTTGCCCTAAGGGAACAAAGTCAGCCTGGAGGAACTTACTTAGAAAGATAAGTCCAGGACACCAATGGAATGTGGTCTGTTGGCTCCTGATGACAGTTTCCCAGAAGAACAAGGTCAAGTAAGGCCAGGTGGGGATGTTCAATCAGTAAAGGACACATATGCCACCTCCCTCAACCCCACTGCTCCTGAAGTCAGGTCAGGTGGAGACGCCCAACCAGTAAAGAACACATATGTAAACCCCCCTGACCCCACTGTTTCTGACCAATAAGGATAAGGTCACAGTCGGTTTGCGGTTTTGCCCTATAAAAGATAGCCTGTAAGACTAGGCGGGGTCGCTCTCTGCATAGAGATGACCCTAACCGGCCAGTGTGATTCTCGATGTTTGGCGCGAAATAAAGCTTTGCTTGACCTTCACTTTGTATCAGTCTCGTTCCTTTGATCACGGACCCTAACAGGAAAAAGTCTTTCATATTATTAAATAAGGTCCCAGAAGTCGGAAAAAAAAAAAACCCAGAGAGAATTAGACTGAAGGAGTCTTTGAGAAGGTAGATCTCAAAGTTTTCGAAAATTCACTAATGGACCTAAGTTTGAGATTCAAGAAGCTGACAAATATCAATCAGAATAAATACAAAGAAAACCAGACAAGGAGAAATATCTTCTAAGCAAAGAAAAAAAAATATTACTTTTAAAGAAAAAGATAAAATTGAAAACCAAATTTCAGAAATGTTGAAAATCTTAGGTTAATGGATCACATGTATTTTTTTTTAAGATTTTATTTATTTATTTGAGAGAGAGAGAGAGCATGAGCAGGGGAAGGGGAAGAAGGAGTAGACTCCCCGCTGAGCAGGGAGCCCCAACCAGGGCTCCCTACCAGGAACCCAGGATCATGATCTGAGCTGAAAGCAGACGATTAGCCAACTGAGCCACCCAGGTGTGCCTGGATGACACCTTCAAAGTAAATTGTATAAAAGAATTGTATACCCCCCAAAAAATGTCTCTCAAAAATGAAGTCAAAATAAAGACATGTTCAGCCAAACAAATGCTGGAAGTCTTCAACACCAGTAGATACCTGCTAAAAAGAAAGTCTAGGGAGAATCTTTTAGGAAATAAAATAATCCCAAACCAAATTATGAAAATGCAAGAAGAGCAACCTACGGTAAATATTAGCATAAAAATAAATGTTAATGTAAAAAATACCCTATTAATAAAATCAGTAACGTTAGGTTGGATTTAATATAAATGTATAATTAAAGAATATGGCAGTGTTTGAGAGATGGTAAATGTGACCATTAATATTAATTTTTAACTGGGGCGCTTGGGTGGCTCAGTGTGTTAAAACCTCTGCCTTCAGCTCAGGTGCTGATCTCAGGGTCTTAGAATCCAGGCCCAGCATGTGGCTCCCTGCTCAGCGGGGAGCCTGCTTCCCCCTCTCTCTGCCTACTTGTGATCTCTCTCTCTGTCAAATAAATAAATAAATATCTAAAAAATATATTAATTTTTAACTAGAATCTATAGTAAATAAACAGTGAATGGTAAAAATAAAAATCTGTCAATACAATAGAGGAAAATAACTTGTATAACAAGAAGGATATCAATCCCATATGACTCTCAGCTACTACTGATTTTGAAATGATTGAAGTATATGCATGGTTGGAGCCTAATAATTAAAACACATAGTAACCCCTGTAGGGATTTGAATTTTTATCCAAGTCTAATGAAACTTTTCTATTAATATGTTTTTATTAGACATCTTTGAATGTGTATGTGTGACAATCACTTACATTTTCTTATATATAACATTGATTAAGGATTTTTTCCTCCTGAAGTCTATTTTAATCACAAGAATTATTTTTTGATCCAATATGTTCGCTTTTTACATCTTTTAAGCTACATTGTTATCTTTATTAGAATGAATAGCTAAAACTGATCCTATTATCACAAGTTTTCAGGAAATCTGGCAGTTGATAACTAGAGGGAGATTATATTAATTTACTTGCCATCGGCTTTTGACATAACTATTTCTTTAGCATTTTACCTTTTATTAAAAGTAAGGAAAGGCAAAGCTGGATAATGGGGCTTTCATTAGCTTTCTCTCTAAGGCCAATGATAAAGACTCTTGTAGTAATATCTCCAGGTTTTAAAAACTCATAGACTTAACCTGATTCTTTTCCTGCTAAATCACATCTTTGATACTGAATAATGTCAATTTTACTGTTATACTGCATTGTTTTATCAGATTGCCTCTGTAGGGAAATAAAAGGAGTATTATTTATGAGCATCTTGATACTTCTAATTAAATAAGAGTATTGTCAAACAAGTTTGCTATTATAGGATAGATTATATGTTCGTGTTTGATGTAAAGAAAAGACTATTAATGAGTATAGGATTCTATTTACTAATCTAAAGCACGTGATTACTGAGCTACATGGTATCAAAGTATGCCTCAAATTATACTCTTTCTGTGCCTTTGAGATTGGTTGGCTAAAATGTCTCTGATTTCATGAGATATTTGTATTTACATCTCCCAATTACAAGTTTAGATCTAGGGTTTCAGAGTTTAGTATTTGTTAACTATCAACTACTGCTGTGAATTTGGATAATAAATTTTCAATTTTTTAATCCTTAATCCATATTAGAATACAGTCTGGTATGTAAATATACATATATATATCCCTCAATATATTAAACACATTCCTCAATATATTAAAGTATTTTCCTAACCATATTAAAATATTTTAATTTCATAAATAAGGCATTGAACATAAATACTTCCAAGGAGCTGTTATTTTCAAGAGAATTGTGGTATCCTAACATTGTAACTAGTTTGTCTAGTTGCAATATGACTGGGGGGGGGGAAGTGTTGTGAAATTAAAGTTATAAAGATGGGTGGAACAGGACTAGCACATAAATACCAGCAAGTAAAAAATAATTATTATTTACAGAACTCCAATGAATAATTATTTGCTACTCAAAATATGGGAAATTCCACTGTCTGAATATTTATACATAAAATTTGGGCCATTGGGACTGGTTTGTTGATATTGTTGTTTTTAAAATATTAGCCCAATTGCTTCTGGGCCTTTTGGCTAAGATCAAGTGTAAAATATTAGCCCGGAATTGTGGGGTCTTCTGCATAGAGGAAGGATGTAGTTGAGCATAGTAGGTCAATGCTTCCAGTGCAAAAACTAGAAAGAAGTAGATAAAATTGCATATGTGCATAAAAATTTATGTAAATATATTAATAATTAAATTTAGAAATATTATATTTTATATAATTTTATATAAATTTATAAATATTAACATATACATAAACTTATTTATATATGTATATATTATATATATGTATATTTTTATTTATGGTTAAACACTCCAGATATCTGTAGAAGCAGAGTATAAATTGATTAGTATTCTAAAGAAAGAGAATACTTCTGAAAATTAAAGACTATAATACATTAGATTTTAACTTAAAAACCTATAGGTATTACATGAAAAACAAAAAAAATAAATAAACTCTTTAAAAAACAAAAAAAAAGAAAATTTTTAAAAATGTTTAAAATGGGGGGCGCCTGGGTAGCTCAGTGGGTTAAGGCCTCTGCCTTTGGCTCAGGTCATGATCTCAGGGTCCTGGGATCTAGCCCCGCAGCCGCATCTGGCTCTCGGCTCAGCGGGGAGCCTGCTTCCCCCTCTCTCTCTGCCTGCTTCTTTGCCTACTTGTGATCTCTCTCTCTCTCTCTCTCTCTGTGTCAAATAAATAAATAAAATCTAAAAAATAAAAAAAAAGAATGTTTAAAATGAGAGAAGAAAATTTTGCCAACATGAGTCCTTTTACTTTTTCTCGAAATAAGTCCCAAACTATTATGTTTTAGAACAAACCAAAGTTGATTAAAAAAACTTATTGTCAGTGAACTTCCATTAAAAGAAAAACTGAGAATTCTTTAAGGTGAAGGAAAAATAATGCCAGCTAGACTTTAAAAGAAATGATGATGGCAGAAAAAGATAAAAATGTGAATGATGGTAAAAACATATTCACTGGTGAAATCTATAGGATTAGTAGTAATAATAATATGAATAGTCTATTATGTATTTGTAACTATATGTAAAATACCTATTAATAATAACACAAAATTCAGGTTGAAAATAACCTAAAATATTTTAATGTTTTTCCATTTTTCATAAAATGTTCAGAGCAGTTCAATATGTCTACTATCAATTATAGAATATCATAAATCAATATAGAACAAGTTAATGAGAAAAATGAAATTCTTCAAGAGAAAATCTTGATTCATCCAAAATAAAGGAAAAAAAAAACAGAAAGAACAAAGCTCAGCTGCAGCAAATAGAAACTAGAAGAAAGCTGACAAACTAATTGTAGCATGAGTTTCATGAAATATAAATATCCTGAGTTATTCAAAATATTTTGTTCCTAGATTATAGAAAAGTAATTATTATAACTAAAGTCAAGTTTAAATTGATGTTTCTTAACAGCAGATGATGTAAATGGGAGTATGGAAATTCCCATGGCAAGCATGGGAGAAGGTTAATGTGCCCATCTCACCGTAGAGAAAGACTTAATGACAAGAAGCACACCATTGTAAAGAGGACATATCACACAACAAAGGCTCATTTCATGAGTAAGATAAGATAACTCTTAATCTATATATTCTCTATAACTTTACAAAGGAAAACTGACAGAACTGATAACAAGAATTAGAAAATATATATTTATTTACTATTAGTGATTTTAACATACATTTCTCATTAACATTAAACAGTCTGACAAAAATCAGTAGAGATGTAACACATCTGACAAACATAGCTAACAAATTTGTAACTGACAGCTAACGTGGTACCCCAAATCTGTTAATTATGCATCCAATTGCTGGACCATAGAGAATGTCTCTGCATTTTTTAAAGTAATATGATTATACAGAGTATATTCTCTGACCTTAAGGGGAATTAGGTTTCATTATTATCCTAATAATGAAAGGATAACTAGATTCTCACCCCAAATACTTAGAAATTAAGCAATACATATGCACATACGTATGTATGGAGCAAAGAAAAAAAATCACCAGAAACTTAGGAAAACATGAGAAAACTTAGGAAATAGTTGGAAATGAATTTGAATTGTATTGAAAGCATGCCATTTCAAAACGTATGAAATGCAGCTACTATCTTTCCACAGCAGGACATTTTCGGCCATTTTAAATAAAGTTGCTATAAGTTTTTGTGATAGGTTTGCATGTGGATGAAGGTTTTACTTTCTCTTCTGTAAATATATAAAGTAGAATTGCTTGGCTGTGTGCTGCACTAAGGACACCAAGTGGGGTGAAGAAAAAACTCATAAGATTGTACAGGACTGAGCATCTCTAAACCATGCTCCTTCATCTGATAACCAATCATAAGGAGTACATTCAAAGGTCACCTCAACATGTGTCCTTCAGTATAAATTTCCATGTAATGTGGAAACACTACTGTGAATCTTTTTTCTGCTGGACTAACGCTTTGGCATAGCCTAGGACTAATGGTAATTTCAAGTGTCAAAATAAGTATATGTTCTTCCATAATATAATCAAATTCAACTAAAGAGCCCAACAGTAGGCCATTCAAAGGTGAGTGTAACTTGAAGAAACATCAGGTTACTTTTTAGTCTAAAATCCCAGTAGTCACGACTGGGAGTCAAACAGGTTTCTTTCAAAGGCTCAAATCAGCATGACTGAGCATAACAGACACTTCCAATATTATTTGAGTATGGGCAGCCAAAGGTACCAAAGGGATTGATTGTGCGATGTCTCTTTGAAAGGTTAACAAAAGCCTTCTGTTGTTCAGAGCCTTTTTATATTCAGTTCTTTTCCTGGTAACTTTGTGAACAGAGGCTAATAAAATTCCCAGATGTGTTATATGATTTCTCCAGAAACCAGCATCTCAATCAATAACTTTAGAGCTGTCAGAGACAATGTTTTTTGTTGTTGAAAGAATGTTTCTATTAACTGCAATCAAAGTTATATAAGAATTTTCCACATTCGCTGGGACCTGTACTTTGGTCAAGGTAATCAACACCAGCACTCAACGGTCCCTATGAAGTGTCTTCACAATCCTTAGTCCTCTTTATCCCCACCTGTGCAAATGGCCTTAAGTTCTCTACTGGGAGTTATAGCAAGAGATCTTACATCCTGTCACTGGGATCATAATTCTCTCCTTTGCCTGGCATGCATTTTAATAACCATGGGTTCAAAAAAGAAGTTTCTCCTTTTTTGATATTCTCATATTTCAAGGTTAGGATAATTAATATAGTAAAATTCTTTAACATTTTGAGGAGGTGTTTAGGACAGCAGGATTACCTAACATCTTACGGTGATCCATTAAAATTTTAGTAACTTCACCAGTATTCAGATGGCTAGTTAGCAATGAAATGAAACAAGGAGAAGATAAATGAATAATATCAACACTCTCATCATTCATTCCCATTAGTTGGAACTGGACAAAGAGATTGGCAACAACTTTTTCACATTATTCTCCCTATTTCCCCCCAAAAACCAGAATCTCGTAAAGAGTTGAGTTGGAACCCCTTTTATCAGAGCATCAAGGACCACTTGGGTCAAAGACATAGAATTAGGGGAAACTTTACTTGCATCATATAGAAACTTCAAAGTTGACTGCATTTTCAATACTTCACCAGTCTTAGAAAGAAAGAAAATACTGGTATCAAAAGGTAGAATAGGAGACACATCAAGGTACATGTTTGAACTCTACCTTTATCCCACTCAATTGGGATTTTTTTTTCCACTTATCCATATTTCTGCAAAAACTGCATCTAACTGTGGACCCTGAGAAAGACTGAACAAGCCCTTCTATTTGACAATATCTAAGGAGAAGGAAATAGCTTCCTTATCACTGATATAGAAAATCCATTTCAAGAGAGGCTCAGTAAAAATATCTCAGCAGGATGTTACTTATAGACATCTACAAAGTAACTTAACTATTGCCTGAATATTCCCATATTTCAGTAGTTCCTTGATTAATTAGCTGAACTTGTCAACGATACAATCCTTTTATTGATTATCAGTCAGACAGGATCACATATCTAACATGAGAGCACCTATCCCTTTAAAGACATATATCTGTCCTTTTGAGACTGAATTACTTGTCATAACAAGGTGGCTCTGGAAGTCTGGAGCTGTTTTTCTTTTACTTTCCACTTCACCAAAACAGACAAAAGCAGACAACAGTACAGTATTCTTCGTTTACCTTCTTTTTGATTTTTTTTTTCTAATACATTTAGCCATCTCCCCAGCCGTGAATTTGCCACCTGCAAATATCACTAATATGTTTCCATTGAACATAGTGCTTGAGCAACCTCAAACCCAGGGTGTTCAGGGTGTCCTTATTGTCATGAGGCATATTGTTTTGCAGCTTACTTTACTTTTAATGTCTTCATTTGACTTTGAAATCATGGTACTATTAGCTTCATAAAATGATTTTGTCATCCTCTTTTATTATTTGGACTAATCTATAACAATAATAGGAGACTGATTATCTTTGAATATTAATGATAGGAGAAAACACAAAAGAAGTCTTCTTAGGTGTTGATACAGTTTTATATTTTGATCTTGGCAGTAGATATATTGCTATGTTTGTTTCATCAGACTCTAAGCTTATGAACTGATTACTATGTTGTATAGCAATAAATATTTTGAAAAATATCAGCCAAAGTCATTCATTTCAGGAATAAAGTTTCAGGAATAACTTTTTTTTTTTTTTTACCAGGAAATCTTACCACCTCAAAAGCCACTCTACACAGGACAAAGGCTTTTCTGCCCTGTCAGATGCAAATCTACTGGGCTTCAAACTCTATTTCCATTAAAATTTCTTTAACTTAGACAAATCTCCCAATGTCTTACATATCTAGAAAATCTTTTCTTTTTTTTTTTAAATATTTTATTTATTTATTTATTAGGAAAGAGAGAGAGTGAGAGAGAGAAGGTCAGAGTGAGAAGTGGACTCCCCATGGAGCTGGGAGCCCGATGTGGGACTCGATCCCGGGACTCCGGGATCATGACCTGAGCCGAAGGCAGTCGCTCAACCAACTGCGCCACCCAGGGGCCCCTAGAAAATCTTTTCTTGATGGGCTATTTGGTATTTATAAAATCAGAGTGGATATTCTTCTTTCCATAAAATTCAGATGCCAGAACTATGACTGTGGCTTATGGGCTAACTTCCATGAACACTAACTTAGTCATGGGGCGCCTGGGTGGCTCAGTGGGTTAAAGCCTCTGCCTTCAGCTCAGGTCATGATCTCAGGTTTCTGGGATGGAGCCCCACATCCTGCTCTCTGCTCAGCAGGGAGCCAGTTTCCCCTTCTCTCTTTGCCTGCCTCTCTGCCTACTTGTGATCTCTCTCCTCTCTGTCAAATAAATAAATAAATAAATAAAATCTTTAAAAAAACAAACAAACACTAACTTAGTCAGTCAGACTGACACTGTGTCTGCCTCTTGACTTGAACAGAGACAATTCCTATAATTAATTAATTAATCTGGATCAATATAGACTCATTTGAGAAGAATGAAAATGTTCCACCAGTAGACATAAGATCTATCCACAGTGTGGAATCCTGAGAGGTCACAGAAGGTTTTTTATCTTTTTGAGTACCTCTTCATCTACAAGGAAAAATATTATTCCCATTTTTTATTATTACCTCTAAAACTTAAGCTTAGATAAGGTATGTCTCACATTTTGGTTATTCTTGATCACTGATCAAGTCAAAAAGTCTTTTAATTGTATCTATTCTCATACATTTAAAAGTCCTTTAAATGTCCTTAGTGTTTAATCACTTCTGCCCCTACCAAGCATCTCAATGGCAGGCTTACATCCAAGTTTTTCTATTATATATGCAAGAACACCTGTTTCATGACTAAGAATTGTGCTTACAGGTGCAAACTCTTACTAAAAATGTCCCTCAACTTTTTTGCCAAGAAGTAGGCCTATGCTGAGAACACCAGCCTCTCAAGGGAGGGCTGTTCATTCTCATGGAGTTAAAGAAGAGGAATCTTTGGTCTCTTGAATCCTCACTGTCTCTCCATCACATTGTGTCACTCTTTACCCTTCCTGTCACTTCTTTCTATCCAATGTATATGTAGCTGTAACTCATCATTTGTAATATTTTTGGTCAAGATGAAATTAGCAATCATGCAAATGAATTCTACCTGTCATTTCCGTGACCTCACCAATCTTCAATAGTTTAGCTCAAGTACATCTTAGCTTACCACTTTCCTGTCTTTCTGACATTTTTTGTTATTCAAAAATCACTGTACCTCTGAAATTATGAAGTGTAATCATTATAAGCTCTAATATTATAATATTACACTCTATATTAGTAAAATCTAATGCTATAAATCCCTTCCCTTATATCCCTAACACCCATTTATTCATGACCTCTTCTTAGGTGTGCTAGATTGTACAATGTCATCGTGATGGACCTGGGAACCTTTCCTAGACTCTCCCTTCCTGTATGGTTCTGGGTTGGAGTTGACATGAGAAGAAGTGGATTTGAAGCTTCACATAGATGTGAAGCTGTAGACTTTACTCTCCGAAGATCATTGTCATCAGATACATTGATGGGCAGATAGAGACCTTGGTCTTATTTACTCTTTCATCAGTTTGCTGCTCTTGATTAACAGGGGCTCCAGGCTCACAACCAAAGCACAACAACTACACAGAGGCAACAGGCCAATTTTCCTAGGACTGAGGAGTTTCCTAGATATGAGACTTGCAGTGCTAAAACTGGACAGTCTCAGGAAAATCGGATGGCATGGTCACACCCAAAATGGTTCTTCAATGACTTCTTTGTGAACAATGGCCCAGGCAAGGTTTCCCAAGAATGATGCTTAAGAACTCTTACCTTAGTCAATTAGGGTTATCTATTTACTTAATAAGTAAAAATCATTACACCCTGCTTACTGAGGTCTGATCCTAAATTTGGGATTTTCCCTGAAGGATTCATTTAATGTTTTACCAAATATATGGGTGGTAAATATTGATATATATTGATACATAAATAATTTGATGCATATAAACTTAGTTATGGGAATTATGGCTGCAGAACAGAAGGATAAAGTTTACCCTTAAATTTAAAATAATTAGAAAAATAATAATATGGAGAATATAGAGAAGAAGGCAAAGTGCGAAAAGAAAAATATAATTCTCACATCATTCATAATAAGGTTTTTAATATCCTTAAAATTTAATAAGTGAAAAAGTGTGTTTTTTAAGTATACTTTATAAAGAAAGATTAACTGCTAAAAGGTTAAAAGATGAAACCCTGGAAAACAAAGCAAAAATAAAAGGGAAACAATAAAACCCAGACCACATATTAGAATACCACATATGTTAAAGCACTGAAAGCAAGAATGCACATAAAAACAAAGAAGCCGAATTTAAATAAATAAATTTACATATAAATGTGGATGGGATAAACTTACCTGTTGGATCAAAAAAAAAAAGAGGCATTTTGCATTATATACAAGATATTGATATAAAACTGCGATTTGAAGATTTGAAATTACAAGGATAGATGAAAAGAGCAGGATAATACTGAAAAAAAGAGGTTAGGTTTCTTTCATACAAATATCAGGCAAGTTTAAATTCAAGGCAATAAGTGTTAAATGAAACAGGCAGGCACGAGAAGTTCAGTCCATCAAGTTCAGTCCATCAGGATGGTTTGGTTTCATGAAATTTAAGTTCAAAGCCAAATATCATAATATCAAAATACATCATGAAAAATCTATAAAAGTATACAAAAAATCAAAGGGAATTCAGTATCAGTATATATTTTTGTTTACTCCTCTCGAACATTGTTTTAGTAGAAAAGAAGTTAATAAAATATAAAGGATCTGATATAAAATAATTATTAGTATTGAGCCAATTGGTAAATTTTGAACTTTATTTTATATTGGAATAATCCTTTTTAGAGACACTAGGAACATTTATCAAACATGACCACATGTTACACCAAAAACAAAATTTCCATACATCTCAGAAAGTAATTCAATACAATAAACATTTTCTGGGGGTGTCTGGGTGGCTCAGTCAGTTATGGGTCTGCCTTTGGCTCAGGTCTTGATCCCAGGGATCCTGGTTCCAGTCCCTCAGTGGGCTCTGGACTCAGAGGTGAAGCCTGCCTCTCCCTCTTCCTCTGCCCTCCCCCGTACTTGTGTGTGCATGCTCTCTTTCTTGATCTTTCTCTCTCTCATTTAAATAAATCTTTCCTTTAAAAAAAGGAAAAAAAAATTTTCTGAACATAATGTAAATAAAATGAGAAAAGAGAACTAAAGTCAGTTACAGATAAACATGAAAATGATCTGAAAATTAAAAACAGTATTGATAGCAATTGTCTTTTAAATAACTTTAATATGAAAGAGAAAAATCAAAGCTGATAATCCAGAATAGTTAGAAAATAATAATAAAATTACACGAGTAAATGTAAATTAAAAAACAAGACAACACTATATATATCATATATACGTATGTATAGAATGTTCAACTATAGGCGATTCAGAAACAATCTTTTTTTTATTGTCTCTTTAAGATGTGTAAGACTCTGTGTTTGAATTTGTTCTTGTTTATACTTCACTTATTCGATAAATATTTATAGGCTGGGTGTCATTCTATATATCGAGAATAAAGTGGCAAACAAAAAATTCAGAATATGTTCATGGGGGCGGGGGACTAGTCTGCAAATAGATGTAAATAAACACGATAGTTCAGTAGTGTCATATGCTGAAAATAAAAGATGGAGAGAAGGGAGGGAGGAAGGAAGGGAGAAAAGCCACCCAGATTGATGTGGTTTAGAACCATTGGCAAGAGGAGATTGAAAGTCTGATCTTGATTGGGCGGGCGTCCCGGGAGGTTCTACTTTGGAGTTTGGCCTTAAATGTCAGTAAGTGGCCCACAATGACAATACCCAGGGCAGAAAATTACAGATAGAGGGAAAAGTGCAAAATGCAAAGAAGCATAGATAAAAGGAGCTTGAAGACTAGACAGCTGGGTTGTTTGGTGAGCACAGTGTGGAGGGAGTCAGAACTGGTGCACACACTATTCAGGAATTATTTTCCATAAAGCAAGGTTTGGAAACATAAATCCCTTTCGACCTTTTAAAACCATCTTCCTTCTTGTTATATTTGATTTATGAAAAATTCCTTTTTCATAAAAAATCCCTGTCTAAAGAAATTTCCTATTCTCACACCAAAATGTATTTTATAACTTCAAAACTACACAACTGCAGTACTTTCCATAATGGTAAAAATATAATATGGTAAATTATAGCTGTATGTTAAATATAAAAATATGGTAAAGATACAATAAAGCTCAATATTATTAATAACATAAAACCAATGTATTTAAAAGCCAGTTTGTTCTAGTTAGCTTCTTGTGGTGGTCAATAAAATTTAATTTCCCAGTGTTGATTCTTTTAAGTGAAATCGCAGAGTCACCAAAGGGACCCTCCATGAGAAATCATAAAATCTTTGCGGTGTAACGCGGCACTTTTTTTTAATGTTGACTCTCAGCTTCTTCGAATTAAGAAACTGAAATGACCATACCGAGTCCCTCAGGAGGCTAATGCCTTTTGCACGTGTCTTTTCGTGCCCAAGGAAATCAAACTGGGAGTGTGGTCAAACAATAGGAGCTACTACCTTGATTGGGAAATGGTTCTAAGAAAGCCTCATGCCCTTGGTTGTATTTGATGGATTGTCTCTTCAGTATTTTAGGACTCTGTTCATCTATAATTGACCAAGAAAGTGATGAGCTCCAGATGGTCCAGGTTTTTTATGGCGCCGAGGCAGAACTCAACAGTTTGTTTGCTTTTGCACATGCAAGCAGTTAAGTTTCACAAGGAAAGCTTAAAAATAACTTCTGTGCATAGATAACACAGTTCATCTGTTAAAATATGGGGTAAAACCAAACCCAAAGAGCCTTTTGGTTGAACAAACAAAGAATTATAATGAATAATGTTGCTGCAACATAACAGATGTAAGACAATGACAGTCTGGCTGATATATGAACATAAAAATGTTTTAGACAGGAAGCCACAGGGCACTACGGTTGCTCATTATTTATTTTTAAAAAGTTGGGAATCTGAAATCAAGTTAGTGATACTTAAGAATTAAGTCTCTGCTTGTCTTTGTATGTAGTTGGAGTTTTATTTGTTGAATTTCAGACTTCAGAAATAGGCCTCCTTAAAAGTAATACTCTGTCTTTCAAATAAAACGAAAAGTAAACTAATATTTACATTGAAATGATGTGAAAAGCTCTAAAATGTAAAAGCTTTGATATGGAATTTTTTTGTCTTTAAGCTTTCAAATACAAGCATATTGCTTTCATAAAGGTATGTTCCTTTTGATTAACTGTCAGTTAAAGTGTTTTCCAAGATGATGAGACTGGTTAATGACAATGATGTGGAGACTTGGTCTGTATAGAGATTTACCTCTATAATCTGTGTGCTTAGATTAGTTTCTATTCTTATTTTTTAAATTTATTTATTTATTTGACAGAGAGATCACAAGTAGGCAGAGAGGCAGGCAGAGAGAGAGGGGGAAGCAGGCTCCCTGCTGAGCAGAGACCCCCCCCCTCCCCCATGCAGGGCTAGATCCCAGGACCATGAAATCATGACCTGAGCCAAAGCCAGAGGCTTAACCCACTGAGCCACCCAGGCGCCCCTAGATTAGTTTCTAAACATTTGATAGGTACCTTTTGTTTAAAGGAATATGTGGAATATAGGTAACCATTTCAAATGGTGTTAATAAAAATCTGTTTATGTTGTAATATAGAACAAGATACAAAAGTATAGGTATATTATATTCCCTTGTAAAAATATCCTGCCAAAGAAAAGTAACCCTGAAAGTTAGAACTATTTTCTTTTTGAGATAATTAAGAATAATTTTTTTCTTCTACATTATTTCTTGACTTCTGCATTTCTATGAACAACATTTATTAAATTACATATGTGTATTTTCAAGCTGGGGAGCTATTTTGAGTTTATACATAGAACCCATCAGGGGAAAAAAATATTTTTTTATTTACATAAAAATATTATGCAACTTTCTAAGCACATGTTTTAATTTTATTTTCTGTAGTTTACATAAAATTTATGTCCTATGGAAAGATACGTAAATGTATTAAATATTGTCACAAGGTACATAAGAGTAAGGAAATAACTAAATAACTAACAAAATAGCTGTCTTAATTTATTATGTTAATTGAATATATTCAAATTTTAATCAAATATAAACAGAATATCTTTTTATCAGATATTTGAAAAGATAAGGCTCTTGGTGACCTTTTTTGGTTACTTTTATTTTTATATTAAACTTTATCATATTTATTTTGTATTTTTATAACAACATTTATATTTTTGGACAAGACAATGGAAAATTTAATACGTAAGCATTTCCTCTTTTCATTACACTAGATATTATTACTCACACTCTCTTATAAGAATGTGTCTTTTGGTTGCCTGTCTGAGAGTACAGATAATCTTTGCTGATCTGTCCAACTTTCTTACAAAATTTCCCTTAATGGATCAAGCATGGACTTCTGAACATGTGGGTTTTGCATAAATGCCTAGACAGTGGTGGGACCCTTAAAGACACATTCTCCTTCACCCTGTAGATGCTTTCTTCACTTATTCATTTAATGAACAAACATTTATTAAGGCCCTATTATGTGTTGTGTACTCTGCAGATGTAAAAAGCTCCCACAGGAAATGGACCTGTAGACTTGGCATTTTAAGTGCATTGCTTTAATTAGCTGAGCTGCTCCAGACAAATTCGTGAATATAATCTACAGACATCTTTACACTAGGATCACACACAGAGGCACCTATCCATTCATAATTCATATATTCAAATATAAAGTCACTACCGGCAATATACATCACTCACTTAAATACATCCCAGGAGTGAGAAGTTTCTCAACCATCATCCAGCCCATTCTGCAAGCAGCATCTGCAGCTTCTGGGCCCATTATCAGTTTACTTAGCAGTTTTAAGATATAACATTGCCCAGCCAATTCAGGCAATGTTCTGACCACAATACTTAGTACCCACAGTCAAGAAAGGCTACTGAGACTAAATCTTTCATGCTTTTTAAATCTGTTTGTATCAGTCAATGCTGACTGCTATGGACTTCCTTACCCTTGACCTGACCTTCTCTTTCTCACCCAAACTCAAATCCATCAACTTTGTCTTCTGGAACATCATCCTATAATTAATTAAGTTTCCCATATCCTTATGCTCTTCTCAACAAGTTTCCTTACCTTTTGGTCTTAACCAAAATCTGGTTAAGATTGGTGATCTTACCTCCTCAGAAGTTCCTCCCACATAGCTTTCATACATGCCTTTCCCTTCCTTTAAGAAATTCAGTTCCATGGCTCCACTGTGTCTAAGCAATTGGCTATATTGCTCTTAATCCCTCATTTTATTTACTTATTGACATCAACTGACTTTTAGTTAAGATCCATACTTTTTCAGAATCTAACAACTGGCTCACAGTCCTTATCCATAATCCATGCAATCAATTGTCTAGGGTTGTCTTCAAAATGTACTTTGATTATTTTCAAATTTCTAGCCTCTTAGCTCCTTTATCTCCTTTTCTTTAAAGAACTGTTCTCGGGGCGCTTGGGTGGCTCGGTGGGTTAAAGCCTCTGCCTTCAGCTCAGGTCATGATCTCAGGGTCCTGGGATCGAGCCCCACATCAGGCTCTCTGCTCATCAGGAGCCTGCTTCCCCCTCTCTCTCTGCCTGCCTCTCTGCCTACTTGTGATTTCTCTCCTCTCTGTCAAATAAGTAAATAAAATCTTAAAAAAAAAAATTAAAAAAAAAAAAAAAGAACTGTTCTCACTGCAGCCTGCTAGTTCCTGCTCATTCTTAACACGTAGGTTTTCTTTTTTTCCAAATCTCTATTAAATGTTCTACTGTATGACAAATAACACGCTTTGTGTGGGATATTTTAAAAAAGATTTTAGTTTTTAATTTTTTTTAAACATTTATTCATTTATTTTAGAGAGGGAAAGAGAGGGAGTGGTTGTGCACATGCACATAAGAAGAAGTGTATGGGGGAAGGGGCAGAGGGAAAGGGTGAGAGAGAATCCAAAGCAGGCTCCCTACTGGGTGTGGAGCCCCACAAGAGACTTGGACCTATGACCCTGAGATCATGAGCTGAGCCAAAATCAAGAGTCAGATGCTTAACCCACAGAGCTATCTAGGCACCCCATATTTGTTCCAATATAAAAATTTGAGCAGGTAGGTGGACTCCCCAGTCTGAAGTCTTTTAGAGACATATGCTAAAAGTGCAACCCTGCCACCATCAACACATAGTTTGCACTATTATTTCCGTCCTTATGGCTTTCTGCTCTGCCAGGAGGGGTAGAGTAAAAGTCTAGAGTAACTTGTCTTTGGAGATGTGTTCACATTTCACTGACTGAAAATCACTCGTGTGGCTACTGCTAACACAAGGGGGCCTGAAAAATACAATTGGAAGCTAAACAACTACATCACCAGTTAAAAATTTAAGGAGGGGACTTCTAATACTAAAAGAATGATGATAAGAATTCATACAATATGAGTTAGTCATCTATGCCACAAGGAGTGTGGGGAAATAAAACTTGTTAAGAATTTATAGCCATATTGTGGGTCCATATGAGGAGCATGGTCATAAATTAATAGTCAGCTTATGTTATGTTCTTCAGCTACTCTCTAAATAATTTATTGAAGAACAACTATGGTCTAGGGGATGTTATAAGCACTAAAGATGGTACAGTAAACAATTCACACAATCTTTTGTTTCATGGGGCCTTAGTTCTCGTAGGTAAAACATATAGTAAACTAATATACAATCAAATAAACAACAAATGTAAACAACAAATGAAAAGCACAATGAAAAAATTAAGCTGATATGATTGCAAGGGAGGAAATTCCCTTTGCTAAGATGGTATTTAAGGTAAGATGTGACAGAAAAAAAAAAAAAGAGGCCAGTCATGCAAACATAGGATGGCAGAGCATTCCTGCAAGTGGGCTATTTGACAGAAAGAACTTAATGAAGGAGGCATCTGGGTGGTGCAGTCGGTTAAGCATAGGACTCTTTTTTTTTTTTAATGTTAATTTTTTAAATTTTATTTTATATTTTCAATGTTCCAAAATTCATTGTTCATGCACCACACCCAGTGCTCCATGCAATACGTGCCCTCCTCAATACCCACCACCAGGACTCTTGAACTCTTGATTTTGGCTCCGGTCATGATCTCAGGGTCATGCAATTGAGTCCTGTGTGGAGCTCCATGCTCAGTGCAGTACAAAATCAGCTTAGGATTCTCTCTTCTCTTTCTGCTCCTCCAGCTAATTCTCTCTCTCTCTCTCTCTCTCTCTTTCTCCAATAAATAAATGAATCTTAAAAAAAAAAGACCTACATGAGAAATAACTTATGATAGAGGAACATAAAGAAGGGCAATGACGTTAAAGCACAGTGAGCAGAGGGAAGAGGGATGGAATCAAAACTTTACATGGAGATAGAAGCAAAATCTGCAAGGCTTTAAAGAGTAAATGAAGAGGCTGGATTTTATTTTAAGTGAAAAATGAAGTCATTTTGTGAATTATAGAGTTTGAATAATGAGATCCAACTTTATTTTAAAAGCAACCAAGATTAGAGTTTTACAAAAGTAAGCTGATGAAAGTTTTTCAAAAGTAAATAAAAGGGTTCATTCATTCACACTTCGATGGATTAGCCCCCTCCCAAAATGAAAATGTATGTCCACAAAACCACTTGTAAATAAATATTTGTAGCAGTTTCGTTCTTGATAGTTCTGGACTGGAAACAACCCAAATACAATCAGCAGGTAGATGGATAGATAAATTGTGTTGTATTTGCACACTACTCAGCAATAAAAAAGAGTTATGAACTATTGATATACACACAAAATGTATGAATCTTGGAACCATGGAGAAAGAAAAGAGAATTTAAAAGAAGTCACAGTGCATTATTCAATTTTCAAAATTCTTAAAATATGAAATCTAATTTATAGAACAGAAAGTAGATGAGATGTTGCCTGGATCTGGAGTAGGGTGAAGGCTCAATGCAGAAAGTCATGGATACTTTTGAGTTGATGAAAAGGTTCTCTAACTTTATTATGGTTTTGGTTACATAGATGTATATATTTGTCAAAATTCATTAAACTTAACACTTAAAAATAGACATTTCATTGTAGATAAATTATATCTCATTAGAGTTTGTTTTTGTTTGTTTTGGAGGGTTTTTTTTTTTGTTTCTTTTAATAATAGAAACTCTCATTTATTGGTGGTGGGAATGAAACAATGATACATTCACTTTAGAAGATGGTCTGGTGGTTTTTTACACCACTAAATGTATTCTTACCATGTGATCCAGCAATAACATTCTTTGGGATTTACTCATAGGAGTTGAAAACATTCACACCAAAAAACCTGTGTGCAAATGTTTGTAGAGCCTTATTCATAATTGCCAACTTGGAAGCAACCACGATGTCCTTCAGTAAGTGAATGGATAAATAAACTGTTGTACATCCAGAGAATGGAATATTATTCAGCACTAAAAAGAAACGAGCTATCAAGCCATGACAAGACATAAAGGAACCTTGATTGTAAATTATTACTACGTGAACAAAGGCAATCTGAAAAGGCTACATAAAGGCTACATACTGCATGTTTCCAACAATATGACACTCTAAAAAGTAAAACTATGGAGACAGTAAAAACATCAATGGCTGCCAGGGGTTGGGGGAAAGGGGTTGTGGAGGGATGACTGTGCAGAACACAGAGGATTTTTAGGGAGTGAAAATACTCTATATGATACAATAAGTGTGAATACTTGTCTTTATACATTTGTCCTAATTCACTGAATGCATAATACCAAGAGTAAATCATAATGTAAATCATAGACTTTAGGTGATAATGATGTGTCCATGTAGGTTTATCAATTGTAACAAATGTGGAGGATGCTTATGATTGTGGAAGCCATGCATTTCTCATTAATATAACTTGGTTTCTTAATTTTTAACCAAGCAAGTCTGTGACCTTTGATGTTCACAGATATATTGTGATTGAATTTTCAGATACATGAAATGTAATTTTGGCTTAGGTTTGTTTTTTAAGATACGACCCAAGACATTATAAGCAATGCAATGATGAAGAAATGAATACTTATGTAATGAATTCAATCAATTCATAAAGTTCAAACCTAAACTCTTCCTCTGATTGAAACATTTGTCTTTTTTCTTCCATAACTGCTAAAATACTTGACTCGGTTAATTTTAGGCATGTATGTATATGCATACATTTATGTATATGTATGTAGGTAAATCTTCAAATTGTAGGTTTTAACTACTGTCATTTCACCAAGCACCACAGACATGCATTTTTCTTTTGAACTTTTTCTTGCTTATTTTTCTTTGCTTAGATTTTTTTATCATATTTTACAGTGAAGCCTATTTTAAATAATCTTTGGGTTTTTTTTTTTTGAATTATTTCATTTATCCCAATTCTACCTCCTCTAGTTCCATGTTGCAACTCCCATCCCAACTCCAATTAAGCATATATCCTGCTCTTATCTAGAGTGCTTATCTATGTCAAAATTATCATTTATTTGGCAATATTCTCACCGCCAGTAATCAATCTCAGCTGTGAAGGAGAATTTGTTTAGGCAAAAATAATGGCTGAAATAAATTTTTTAAATGAAATAAAAAGCATATATCTCCTTTCAATCCATTAGATTTTTTGCCGGTAACAAAAATTTAAGTTAAGGTAGTCTTTGTTTTTCTCACAAGATCACAAGATCCTTTCAATTTAGAAGTACTATTTTCACTTCCATAAAGAATTCTAAACCCTTCAGTGACTCAGATCCAAATAATTTACTCCTTTCCACAGATCAGGCTAAGCAAACTCCTTGGGGAGTAAGCCACCAGAAATTCCAGTTGTAGTGTACTGTGGTATTTTTCACTAAAAAGGGCCTGGAAAGTTCTAACAAAAGCCCTATTCCTCTTAACCATCTGTAACTCTTACTCAAAGAAAAGGGAGAGGGTACATAAAAATATTTGGTATGCTAGATTTTAAAAATGAAGTAAAAATGGAGGAACCTCAGTGGCTCAGTTGGTTAAGGGTCTGACTCGGTTTGGGCTCAGGTCATGGTCTCATAGGTCCTGGGATGGAGCCCCCCCTACATGGACTCTGTATTCAGTGGGGTGTCTACTTGAAGATTTACTCCCTCTTCCCCACTCATGTGTGTGCGCCCTTGCACTCTGTTTCAAATAAATGAATAAATCTTTTAAAAAATAAAGTATAAATATACACTCACATTGTGCATAAACAAATTTTTAAAAAATAATTTATTTATTTATTTGACAGAGAGAGAGATTGCAAGCAGGCAGAGAGGCAGGCAGAGGGAGAGGGGGAAGCAGGCTCCTGGCTGAACAGAGAGCCCAATGATGCAGGGCTAGATCCCAGGACCCTGAGATCATGACCTGAGCTGAAGGCAGAGGCTTTAACCCACTGAGCCACCCAGGCACCTCTGCATAAACAAATTTTTAAGGTTATGTTCTGCCTTATTTTCTTAGATATAAAAATATTTTAAAGTAGTTTCAATAAATCAGATGTCAAGAAACTACTAAAAAATCTTTTATTAATAGCCCATTTTACTTAGGGGAAGCATAGTAAAGTCTTAACATGGAGAGTAATTCTCTGAATAACCTGATTTATGTCTAACTCTCCAGCCTAAATAAACCTCCTCAAGTTATCTCTCAGTCCAAGGGCTTTTATATATCTTCTTCATTCTGTAAGAAAGCTTTTGTAGCCCCTTCTCATCTAGTTAGTTCTTACCCTTTTTTTCAGGTCTCACATCAACCTCACTTCCTCAGGGATTACCTTCAACTTCCCCTCCGGAGTCAACTTCTCACAGAATATGTTCTCAACACACATTGATTAATGCAGGTCTCCATTAAATTATAAACTCAAAGAACAAGTTATTTTTTTTCTCATGACCCAGCAACTAACATAGATTTGGCAATGAATAGTTTCAGTGACTATCGCTAGATCCACTGGTACTAGAAATCGCACCTCAAGTATAGGCAGTAATTTGCATTGCCTACCTTTCTGAACATACATTAGCACAGAGACAGCCATGCTATAAAGATTTTGAATGTATCAAAACTAAAGGAGACATGGGTCAGGTGATGAGTGAAATACAGGCTTAAGTGAAAAAAGAGCTAAATGGAAGTGAACAGATAGATAATTAGTTGAGAATTATAGTCATTATATGAACTGATAAGTAAAGGTTATGGATTAGCAGCATTATACATTTTGCACAATGAAATACCATTTAGAATCACCATTTAGAGTCACTGAAGAGGGGCATTTTTATTCTCTCATTTTCTCAGAGACCTTGTGTATGATGCAATTTAGAGTTGTAAATATCTGAACATTGAACAATAACTAAATGGATGGCAGAACGGAAAGAAAGTTTCAAGATTCGTTTCCATAGCAAAAGCTCAGATGCAAGAGGAAGCAGTGAGAGCTAGGACCGTCTAAATTAAATCTTACATTACTTGTCCATGGAGAGAATGTAAGAAAAGAGGTACAACTGAAATCTGGGATAGACGTTCAAGCTTTCTACTAGCTCCAACATTCTAACTCTCTAGTGGTAGTTTTGAATGATTGAAAAAAATTCCAGAAAAATAAATTTTCGTATCCATAGAAACCTTCTTACAAGTTGCTTGGGATATAGTATGGCTGTCTGTATTTTTGGTAGAGGATGAACCCAGCTACCTTTAAAAACAATATTAAGAGTCCCCTAAGGAGAGCTAAATAGAATGAGTGATTTTATTTTTTGTCGTGTGATTATAGACATTAGTCTTTTAGTTGAAAATAGCCCTGTCTTATAGGAAGTGGAAAAGTGCACACTCAAATACCTGGTAGCTTTGGGAACAATTACACAAACATTTGAAGGCCGGTTTGTACATCTGATGCATCATTCCAAGTGAAGTCTCTTTTTCTCATAGTATTACACTTTTACTTCTTTTAGTGCTTCCTTGATAATTCTCACTCCTCTTTACATTTGTTATGACCTACAAAATATGTTCACTAAATATCCACTGTGTCATGTTGTGTTGTATTTTATGTAAAATAAGTGAAATAGAATGAGATTTCATTTTCACTAAATCGGGGATCTAAAGTAGATATGCTTCTGAAGATTTACACATAATTGAGCATTCAGCAACTCTACCCTTCAAAAAATAGAGTGACATTAATGGACTGAGTTTTTAAAAATACGGTGGATTCTTGTTATTCATGGTAGTTATGTTCTGTGAAGTCACTGCTAACACTGAATTAGCAAATGCTAAATCAAGGCTCCTGAGGTAGGGGAAATGTATTTTATACACATTATAAATGTGAACATAAGTATTTATATATACAATATATATTTACTTATTTATATACTACATATATATAAATTTCACATGGATTATAAGCTCAAATCAAAAATCAACTCATCCTGGTAGATTCTATTTCCTTTATTTTGCAAAAGAGAAAAGTAGGTAGAGAAGTATTAAGTGGCATCCTGAGGTCACTCTTCTAACAGGTTCCAGAGTTAGGATCTAAACCCCATCTACCAAAGCTTCTTGCACAATACTGAACTTCCCTCTACCTGTCATCTCCATCCTCTGATCAGCTCCCCATGAGTGCTGAAGACCTAGTGAAACCTTGTTGAACGTGAGCTTGAAACATGCCCATAGGTCAACTCTAATTTTTCATTCCTCTGCACATGTCCCCCAAATGACCACAAATGCCCACAGGTATTGATTTTAGGGTAACAAATAATTTTTAGCAAGCAGGTGAATTTTCAAACACAAAATCCAAGAATAAGGAGGATTGACTATACAATTTTATGAATTTGATTTTGTCATCATTACGATTTCTAGGCAGCTCACTCTGGGAAATTTTATCCAGATCTATAGAATAATTATTTTCTACATAGGATATTATTCATTCTAATTTCCATACATATTTGATTTACTTTCTATAAGCACATCAAATCTGTGTCTACCTTAGATCAAACTATTGCAGAATAATGAAATCTTTAGTAATTAGAAGTTTATTTGAATGCTCCCCTCTCCCTCATGGGTTGACTATGATTTAAGTGACATTGACTATGACATCATCCACCACCAGCATGAAGTAAACTGGGTTAATTTGGGACCAACATTTCATCTTTTCAGCTTTTTCTATGTATATGGCCAGCCAGTCAGATGGTGAAAATTATCGATAATTTGACATGAAGTGCATCAGATGTTTATAAAATGCATAGAATACACACAGAGTTTACAACAAAAAAATACACCAATCCTTTATAGATTGGGAGACTGAAGTGGAGAAGTGGTAGGTGTTTCACCTAAGGTAGATTAGCGGTAGAGATGGAAACAGAAAGCATTTCCCTTATCTTTCATATTGTGGCTCCATATCACTGCACACTACTTATGCGCAGAAACTCTGTATCTTCTGACTTAGGCCAATATAACACTGGCTTTCCACTTGAACCCTATGCACTGTTCCACACTGTGGACTGAGCAGAGCTTTTGTGGAAACAGCCATATAAACATGGACTTCATCCAATGTGTTCCTTTCTCAGAACCGGTTATATTTACTAAAGTTTCTGTTTTTTATCTGCTTTTAAAGTGCCTTCAAAAATTGTTTTCCATATTTTCCCAGAGTTTACTATTGCTATCAGTAGGAACATTAGTTCAATAAAAGCAACTCTACCATTACTGGAAGTCTAATTTATTTTTTAAGACTGAATAAATCATGACAGAACTCTATTTGACTTCCCATCTGTGAGAATTTGCTATTGTCTGCCTATTTCTTTTTTAAATTAGAACTATTATGAGGTAACTTAGATAATCTAAGGAATTACACTTCAAGATATTTAGAAGAAATTTAGTGCATGGATCAAAGTCTCATTGTTATTCTTTTTCCAACTCTCCTCTCTAACTTCAGTTTTCTAGAATAATTGCACACCTTCCTCTGAGAATGTGAAAAAGGGCAGTTAAACATGCTTAAAATACCAAGGCCATATATATAATTTGGAAGATATATCAGGAATTATTACGAGTCCATTTGTAGCTGTTGTAACCATAGTATAGATTTCAAAAATAAGCCCAGAATATATACATGGGAATTGTTCACCCAATTTAAAAACTATCAATTTCATTTGGTTATTTGAAAATAAACATATTAATTTTAGTTTTATTCCTATTTCACAAGCATGACTGATCTACTTTTAGAGAAGCATTAACTTATTGGCAGTTAAATAACTTTTACCTAATTAAAATGTAATGACTTAAATGGCAGCATATTTTTCTCAAGCACAAAGAGAGTTGCCCCCAACGCCCTGGCTTACATTTAAAAAGCAGAGTATGGTGGGTAAGGTGAATTACAATGAAGAAAATAAGGATAATATTAGTTTAATAATAACTCAAACTGTCTATAATATTTCTTAGTTTACCCACAGTTTGAAGCTATCATGGTGATTGTATAGATTCTTAGTTGTACTTGGAAACAGCAATACTCAGTCATTGTCTCAATAAATTAAGAAACTAAAATTATCTATTATAACTTGACATTTGACCTAAAAAGATTTCTCAACATCAAACCACTTAATCAATATGATGTGACATTGAAACAACCTGGGTAGTTGACTAATTGCCCTTATTATATGAGTACCTTTGATAAAATGAAGATTTCCAGTGTTTAGTTTTGGTTTTAAGTATTATGCTTTGCTATATAAAATATGAATTTTGAGTTTGGACCACAAAATATTTTATCAATCAGAAATAACCTTCATCTCTCAGATACATCTAAAACACTCTTCACTTTATACTACTTTTTTCTACTATGTTTGCAGATTCTACTCTTAACTCTTGTCTTCTCTCTTCTCACCTATTGTAAAGCCAGAAAATTACATTTTTGTTGGGCTTTTACAATTTCTTTTCAGTGGAAAACGTAGAGGTCAGGAAGCATTCCATCTCAGGAAGATAGTTAAATGGCTGGCATTAAAGTGTCTGCCAAAATGATGGAGTAGTATTCATTTTTATTTTTTAGTGAAGCCGTATGAAATCACAAATAAGCACCCACTACCTTTAATGCAGAATTTAAATTAAAAATTCTTTCGTATTCCTGCTCCTGCATCAAAGCTTATTATGAGCATTCGTATTGACTCCAATTCTTTTTCATTTTTAAGAGTTTCAAAATCTGAGTTACAGCAAAATCATTTTAAACTCAAATTTAAAACAATCTTACTTATCAGGAAAATAAATGTTTAAAACTATACATTGAATATTTAATATTTAACCTTATTCATTATTAAGTAGTTGGAAAAAATTAAGATGCAAATGTAGATCAAATGTAATATGATCTACATTCTGTAAAGAAAATCTGGGGAAGTTTCTCGATGTTTAGTTGGTAGTATGTCAAAAGAAAAATAAATAAACCGTTCTTTGTGTTATGATTTTGTTTGTTAAACCATTGAATATTAAATCTAAATGTAAGGAATAATAGTCACTATAACTGCAATGATGAAAATAATAAAAAATGAAAACCACCATAATAATAGTTTGCATTAATTGAGTGCTAATTATAAGCCATACTCAATAAATGATTTGCTTAAATGAGCTTTTTTTTTAAGATTTTATTTTAAGATTTTATTAAAATGAGCTTTTTAAAAAAATAATTCCAATATCTTTTAAATTGATATTATAAAAATAGTTCTAGAGTCTGGAAAAGAAGAAGAAATAATGCTTTATTCATATAAAATAAATTAATTTTAAAGTTCTTAAACTGGGGGCACCTGGGTGGCTCAGTTGGTTGAGCATCTGGCCTCAGCTCAGGTCATGAATCCAGTGTCTTGGGATTGAGCTTAGCGACGAACTATGTGATGGGGAGTTGCTTCTCCCTCTCCTACTACCACTTTTGTGCTCTCCCTCTCTCTCTGTCAAAATAAATATAATCTTTATTTTTTTTTTTCTCAAACTGGATAGGGATATAGTCTTCCAAACTCACAATTCAGTTTGGTTTCACAGGGTCAACATGAGTCCTATCCTGGACTGAGAGGTGTGGAGTACTATGTAAGATGATTCCTACCTTTAAGAATTAAAAGTCTAAGAACTCAAAACTTAATGAATAAATAAATAAATAAATAAATAAATAAATAAATAAATAAGAAGCGATACAATAAAATTTGTAAAACACCAAATTCAAAAATTTGTGCCAGGCTTAACAATTCCAGAGATGATTTTCCTCATTTATTGTTGTTTTAAGAAGTGAGAAGATCACTTTGCATGAGATATTAACTCCTTACCATATGAAAACAAGCATGCCACAAGGAAAACTTGCCTTTAAATAAGGCATCAACTGATTGATTGATCATTCATTGAGAACCTGTTTTATGCCAGATAATATTCCATTGAGGGAAGCAATAAAGATAAATGAAATATTTTCCATATTACTGGATGCTTGGAGAGAGAGGAAACAGACATATACACAATTATTCTGCAATTTCACCTGTATAATGGGATAGTTTGAGTAATTCCATGCTTCTTAAGATCAGGAGATCCTCCTTGTATGTCTGGTAATGGAAAAGAAGAGGTAAAAAGAAAAGTAAAATAGAGCCTGATCTTTAACAAAATTCACCAGGCAAAAAAAAGGAGACAGAGATTGACATGCAAGACAAAATTATATTCAGTTAGATATGTCCCACAGAGTGTTTGAAATGTGGGTATGGATCTCAGATGAGAGGTCATGAACAACACCCTACTTTCTCTAGTACCAAGTTTCTGTGAAAATTTCACTTTGAGCTTTGTGATATCAGTATTGTTGTTGCCACTTTACAAATAAAAAACTAAAACTCAAGGAAATTAATTTGTTTAGGATTACAAAACTCATAATTGACAGTGTTAGGCATTGAACCCAGCTAATCTGGCTATAGTGTCTAACTCTGCTATGCTGTTTCTCCTTAAATTTACTAAAATATAAAATATGCACTAAGTCTGTATTAATTTAGTGACACTAGCTGTTGTATTTGGGTAAGCCTGAAACATGGGTATTTTAACATAATAAATGTTTAGTTTCCACTCCCCAGAAGTCCAACTTGAGGTAGGCCGTTGAAGAGAAGGGGTGCTCTACTCTGGTCACTCAGATATTCAGGCTGATGAATTCTCTGTCATTAGCAACATGTGATTTTTAAAGTCATTTTGGATGCCTATGGTCAGCTAGAAAATGAGAAGACAGAGCATAGAGAATAGTGTTAAAGATTTTAATGAACTAGGCTTAGAATTAGTATATGTAGATTCCACCTGCAATCCAATCAGTAAGACTTAGTCACAAGATTCCTTCTAGATGCAATTTCACAAGTGGAAAATAGTCTCTGACTGGGGATAAATTTCCAAATAAAACCTTTGTTTTGTGCAATTCTTTCTGCCACAAACACTCCATCGCTTACATTATAGATTCCACTCTCATCCTTAAAGGAATACTTACATAGTACAAAAAAACTTTTAATGTGATCTAAAACAAACATGGATAATCATTCGTGTATAATGATACTTCTCTTATAAAATTAAACTTAAAAAATTATAATTTTTTTAACTTACAAAGAACTTTTGAGGGGAGGAGAAATGTGGAGGTCAGCTGACATTTCATTGGCATCCTTTAAACCGAGTTCTTATGGATACAGAGATAGGATGAGAGAAATAAATAAATCACCCATTTGCCTATAAAGCTCCATTAATTTTTAATTTTTGCACTATATGTCAATTCTTTATGTTTTCTTTCTTGTGGATACTTCTTATGTTATATTCAGAGTATTCTGCCTTACTGATTTTATTCCTTGTTTTGTTAGGGATGAGACATGCACATAGATCTGACTACAGATACAGATGTATTTATAAATATAGATATATGATTATATAGCACAATAGTCAGTGCAATGCTATTTTTAACCAATGCAATTTGGTAACTATTCATTTAATATTTTTCTATTCCACCGTTACTACATTTCTGAACAAGTTTATGATGTTTTTAATCTGATAATTTTTAAGATAGTGAAGTAAATGTATCAAAACAAAAACAAAACCAATAATGTTATTTAATATAATTCACTACCCTTGTCTTTATTTCTAACCAATCAACCAGAGAATATAATAATGTGTAAAAGACTGGATATGACTTAGCAATAAGCTAATAGCAATAGTCATATAACTGTCTTGGACAGTAAAAAAAGTAATGTAAAATTAGGGAAATTTTTACCATAATTTTCTGCCTGCTGTTAAAAGTGCTTAAAATGAAAAAGTATATTTTGTAACTCACTACTCTGAATAATATGTTTCTGTGTGGTTAGTCTAGAAACATTTTTTTCATTGTATCCATGAAATTTTCATTATGTTTTCAATATTTTAATAATTCATAGAATATGAAAAATAAAGAACATAAGTGATACAAAGAATAACAGAACTATCTTCATTTAAGTGCCCAGGAGATGAGCAAGATGCCTAATTTTTTCTCAGTATAAACAGCTTCTCAGAATGACTGGAAGAAATCATGCTTTATCTTTAGTAAGGATTTTCCTATACATATTATTACAATGTCTATATTAATTTATATGCACATCCATCCATCCATCCATGAATTACTAAAAAAGGCAGTGCATGTTAGAGTGTCTCCACATTTTCAAATTCACTTTAGCTAACTGAATACATTTATTTCCTCTATATAAGCAAACTATTATTTGAATTATTTGTATACATATACAAATAATATATATAAACATATTTGTCATGTACATACACTATATGTGTTATATATATTAAAAAATAGCTGTATTTTCCAACACCTGTTACCAAAAAAAAAAAAAAAAAAAAGGAAAGAAAAGAAAAAGCCAAATAGAATAAAGAAGAAAAGCAAGAGTTTACAAGAAAAGTATTTTCTCTTCTTCTCTCACCAATGTCAAGTGTGGAATCCAAAATTAGACTAGGAACTTTCAGTTTTCCTAGAAGTCTCTAATGTTGATATACAGATCCATTCTTCAAAAGACAAGCTAAGAGTATCTATACTCTAAGTTGAAGGATTAGACATTGATCTACCTGAACTCAAAAATATTTGTTACCTTTATTTACTATTTTTTAAAGATTTTGTTTGTTTGTTTGTTTGTTTGTTTGTCAGAGAGAGAGAGAGAGCAGAAGCAGGGGGAGAGGCAGGCAGAGGGAGAATCAGGCTTCCCCTGAGCAGGGAGTCCAATGCAGAAATTGGTCCCAGGAAACTGGGATCATGACCTGTGCCAGGGGTAGACACTTAACTGACTGAGCCACCCAGGCATCCTGACTTTATTACCTTTAACAGAGAATTAAGACATCTCATTTTGAAGTCAAATGAACAAAAGGTGGGGGGAACAACAGTATAATCCAGAAATTTTAGAGTAAAAAACATACCCTTGAATATTACTCTTATTTTTAAGTGCAAAAAAGCTAAAACAGTATCTTCAAGAGACATACAATAGGAAATGCTAGTGGAAATTTCATTGTAGATCTACATTCCAAGCATAAGCTCTATAAAATCTTTAAAATTTTAACTTCTTTGGGGGAACCTTGGTGGCTGCTGTCTGTTAAGTGTTCAACTCTTGGTTTTGGCTCAGATCATGATCTCAGGGTTGTGGGATCAAGCCCCACATCAGGCTCCATGCTCAGTGTGGAGTCTGCTTGAGATTCTCCCTCTCCCGCTGCCCCTCCTGCTCATGCTCTCTATCTCTAAAATAAATAAATCTAAAAAAAATTTGTCCCCTACACAAGAAAAATAGTTTGTAAATAAATACACAGATGTATGCATAATATGTATGTTTTTATTATATATGTATATATGTGTACATTCATGTGTATACATATATGCATACAGACATACAAACCTATATAACACATAAATTTAAATTTTTACCTTTATGGGCTCTAGATGATTTTAAAGTTATATAACTTCTTGATGTTTATTTAATCATTGTACTAAAATGATAAATTTAAAAATTATTGTAAGTCACAAACATATAAAGTTTTATGATATATATGAATACTAATAAATTTAGATTTTATGGCTTTTATTGATTATATAATAATAAATATATCCTTCTAATTTCATGTTCCTAATAATAAACCTGATAATATTAAAGTAATAATTGAGTAGTTAGGCAAAATATTATTATCAGAAAGAGGCCAACCCCTTAAGCAACCTATTTTTCTGGGAAGGAGCCCCGGCTGAGAAGTGTCTTATTCAGATAAATACATTTTGGATAATATCTTTTTTTTTTTAAGATTTTATTTATTTATTTCAGAAAGAGACAGTGAGAGAGAGCATGAGAGGGGGGAAGGTCAGAGGGAGAAGCAGACTCCCCATGGAGATGAGAGCCCGATGTGGGACTCGATCCCAGGACTCCGGGTCATGACCTGAGCTGAAGGCAGCTGCTCAACCAACTGAGCCATCCAGGCACCCCCATTTTGGAGAATTTCTGAGGAAAATTTGGAAGTTATTTACTCATTTCCAATCAAATTGGAAATTCTCAGAAATCAAATTTCTGAGAATTTTTTGAATTTTTCTATTTTCCTTTTCCCTCTACATGTCCAAAGTGTTTCTAATGGGTTAAAATATTTATAACCTCTTTACAGTGCCTTTTAAAGGACATGTATTTCAAGAATCTATCTATAAATAATTTTAGTTAAAATCAGTCCTGGGTAAAAATATATAGGATGGCATAATTAGGACAAACTATTTCTACAATTATCTGTTGATAAAACTGTCTCCAATTACTTCAACGCTTATCCTTACTACTAAATATGGCCAAAGTGATAGATTTTTCTAGTTTTGCCCACTCTTTTTCTTGGTTTGCTACTTTTTTCCAAAGGGATCCCGATTCTTAACCTTTCTGCTTTAATACTATATCTTAGAACATAACCACACTCACTGTTATTAAGGTTCTGATATGACATGTTGCAGTTTTAGTTTGGTTTGATTTATTTGGTTGCTTTTTAAATGTAACACTGTGTGCAAGTTTTTACCGATTATCATTTCAATACTTATAATTAAATGCTTCTATATGAATTTTATAAACCTCTAGTGCTCAGAATTGTTGATTCTATAAGATAATTTTCTAAACTCCCCCAAATTATTTGAATGTCATGGTGATGAATAGTTGTTTTATCACAATCTATGTTTTGTTATGTCAGGTGTTTTGGAAAAATACTTAACTATTTCTTAATCTATTATCAATAAAACTAAATTAAATTATATAGGTGGTATTAAGTTAAACAAAATTACTTGATAATACTGGCATGAAACACATGGAAGAAGTAAAAATTATGTATAGGGTAATGTCAGAAGGAATAATGGAATGTAGACTACAAAAATAATCGCCTCCATAGAAGTTATAAGAACAATGACAAAAAATGCCAAAACTAAATTTTCCAGAACTCTGAAAACTGGTCCATGGAGTCGCAAAACTCCAGGGAGCATTTACTGAAGAAAAATCACTTTGAAAAAAGTGAGTTTTGTGGGATTTAACCAGCTCTGTTCTCATCCTACTTTCTTCAGTTCCACAGTAGCCTTGAAAACATGCAGACCTGTAGTCATAGTGAAAACCAGAAGCCTAGCAGCCACTGAAAGAGGAAGAAATAAATTGAACTCCATTCCCAAATCTTCACCTGAGAATTGTCATAACCTAGCCTGTCTGGTGATTTCCTAGAAACCCCACTCACAAGGGTTGTCTTTATTTCTTCTTCCTTAGAACCTTTCTCAGGTTAACAGCCTTTTCTCAGTGATGTTTGTCAAAAACAATCAGTAGGAATTGTTTAACATGGTGCCTATCTGAGGTGGTAATAACAGTTGGGACAAACAACACTCAATAAAAAAGTTCAAACTAAGAGATTTAAAAAGAAGATGTATTTTTGGGTATCAAGAAGTCCATGTGCATGTATAGAGCTGTATTCATTTTCAGGAGAGACCTATAAAGTCCCTACACTCTCAGCTCTGGCTCTCCTTGAGAGTCTGCCAAACTGGAAGTGAATGCTAAGACAGAGTCGTAACTAATTTCCCACCTGAGAAATGACAACATGCCACAAAACATAGAGAGAACCCCTCAGGAAAAACAAAAAGACTTATTGTATTTAGGCATTGCAGAAAATCTCCTTTCAATCATTAAGCTAAATGAACAGAAACTCAGAGATTATACATAACAAAGAATGAATACTTTACAGAATAAGAACATTAAGCTCTTAAAAATTCCTGAAGAAGGGAAAAAAACTGATTCAAGAATTTGCATGTTAGTTACTTAAAGTGTCTGAGTTTCAACAAGAAATCATGTTAAATGCTAAGAATTTAGAGTCTAGAATATTTATACACGAGAATATTTATACAAGAGAAAAAAAATCAATATAAAAATAAGAAGTAATTCAGATATTCAATTTTTTAGACAAAAACATTAAAATATTTCAAATATGACATCAGGAACCCATATCTAAATAAAGTATGAGAATAATGTCTCACTAATTAGAGGATCACAACAAAGACACAGACATTATGAAAAAGAACCTAATAGAAATTCTGGAGTTGAAAATAAAATGACTGAAATTAAATATATATATATATATATATCATTAGAGGTCTCAATACTATATTTATAATAAAAAATTAGCAAGCTTCGGGCGCCTGGGTGGCTCAGTTGATTGAGCAACTGCGTTCAGCTCAGGTCATGATCCTTGAGTTCCAGGATCAAGTCCCACATCGGGATCCCAGTTCCAAGGGGAGTCTGCTTCTTCCTCTAACCTTCTCTCCTCTCGTGCTCTTTCTCACTTTCTCTGTCTCTCAAATAAATAATAAAATCTTTTTTAAAAAAATTAGCAAGCTTAAAGATAGGTCAAGTTAGATTATCTAGTGTGAGAGACAAAAAGAAAAAGAATGAAGAAAATGAACGAGTCTCTTAGACTTGTGTGACCATACCAACATTGATGGAAGATGGAAGATGGAAGTCCCAGAGGGAAGAATTGGGGGAAGAGGCAGAAACAATATTTGAAAAGTGCCCCAAATTTTTCAAATTTCATAAGTATAATTTTAAAGATTTTATATATTTATTTGAGAGACAGAGTAAGAGAAAGACATATCATGGGGAGGGGAAGAAGGAGAAGCAGGTTCCCCATGAGCGGGGTACTGATGCGGGACTCAGTCCGAGGACCCTGAGATCATGACCTGAGCCAAAGGCAGATGCTTAACCGACTAAGCCACCTAGGCATCATGCAAATTTCATAACTATTACTCTACACATCTAAGAAGCTCAAATAAATTTCAAGAAGGATAATTTCAAAAGGCCCTAACATAGACACATTGCAAGCAAACTGTTGAAATTCAAATACAAAAAAAGAATCTTAAATAACAAGAGAAAAGTGATTCATCATATGAAAAGGAATACTCAAGTTTAACAACCAATTTTTCATCAGAAACTATGGAAGTCAATATGGGATGACATATCCAGAATCCTGGGGGATAGAAGGGGAGCCAAAAACAAAAAAAAAAAAAAGAAAGAAAAAACTCAACAAAGAATTCTATTCCCAGCATAACTATCTTTCAAAAATAAAGAACAAAAAAAATAATAATAAAGGACAGATAAAGACATTCACAAAAAATTAAGGAACTTCTTCAGGAATAAATAAAAGGACACCACACAGTTAATCAAATTCAGATGAAGAAATAAAGATCAAATGTAATAAAGAATACATGTAACTACTTAGAAAAATATAAAGACAGTATAAACATGATTTTTTAGCTCCTTTTATTTCCTGTATGGTGTAAAAGACAACTGCACAAAGCTGCCTTAAAATTATAGAACTGTTTTGATGGCTTATAATGTGTAAAGATTTCATTTTTATGACAATAATAGCACAAAGGAGTGAGGAATTAAGGGAGCCATAGAAGAGCCCAGTTTTCATAGACTACTGAAACTAAATTGATATTAATCCAAAGAAGATTGCTAAAAATTGGTTTAAAGTACAAATATGGAAAAGTACATATCATGGAAGCAGTAACCAAAAGACAGCTGGATGGCTATGCTAATGTCAGACAATTAAGGCAAAAATTGTTACTAAAGACAAAGAGGGATATTTTATAAACATAAAATGTTAATCTATCAGGTAGATATAGCAATTGTAGACATACATACACCTACAAACAGAGAGCTGGACTACATGAAGAAAAACAAAATTGAAATAAGAACTAGGTGATTCAATAAAAATATTACGAGACTCAATACTCCATTTTCAATAAGCATAGAAAAACTACACAGACAATGGAAAAGAAAATTAAACACTTGAAGAAAATTTTAAGCCAACTAGACCTAACAGATATCTCTAAAACACTCCCAGAGCAAAAGCAGTATGCACAATAAGCAAATGAAAAGATGTTTAACATTATTAGATGTCAGGAAGATGTGAATAAAAACCACAGTGAGATTCCACTTCATACTCACTAGGATGGCTATAATAAAAAATTCATAGAGTCACAAGTATTTTTTTAAAGATTTCATTTATTTATTTGAGAGAGAGAAAGAGTAACAGAGAACAAGCAGGGGAAGCAGCAGAAGGGAGAGGGAGAAGGAGGAGCAGGCTCCCTGCTAAACATGGAATCCAATGTAGTGATGATGGGAGCTTGATCCCAGGATGCTGGGATCATGACCTGAGGCTGAGCCAAAGGCAGATGCTTAATAGACTGAGCCACCCAGGCACCCCTACAGGGGCAAGTATTAAGGACAATGTGGGCGAGGAAGAACCCTCATACTTCGCTTGTAAGAATGTAAAAAAGGTTCAGCCTGCACAATGAGTTGCACTGAGTCCTTCAGAAATTCATGTTGACCCAAAGCATCATAATATGACCTTATTTGAAATAGTGTCTTTAAGATGTGGTATATATATACAATGGAATACTATGCAGCCATCAAGAGAAATGAAATCTTGCCATTTGCAATGATGTGGATGGAACTAGAGGGTATTATGCTAAGTGAAATAAGTCAGTCAGAGAAAGACAATTATCACATGATCGCTCTGATATGAAAAATTTGAGAGGCAGGGCAGGAGGTTGTGGGGGGCGGGGAAAAGAAATGAAACAAGATGGGATGGGGAAGGAGACAAACCTTGAGAGACTCCTAAACTCAGGAAACAAACTAAGGGTGGCTGGGAGGTAGGGGGGGTAGGGTTATGGACATTGGGGAGGGTATGTGCTATGGCAAATGCTGTGAAATTTGTAAGCCTGATGATTCACAGACATGTACCCTGGGGCAAATAATACATTATTTGTTAATAAAAAATGAAAAAAAAAAAGAAATAGAGTCTAAAAAAAGAAAAGGAAGTTAAAAGAAATTTTTTTTGGAATACAGCACAAAAGGAAGGAAGGAAGGAAAGAAGGAAGGAAGGGAGGAAGGGAGGAAGGAAGGAAGGAAGGAAGGAAAGAAGGAAGGAAGGAAAGAAGAGAGGGAAGAAAAAATAGAACCTTCACAATTATAACTAAGGACTTCAAGATGAAATCATCTTGGATTTAAAGTGGCCCTTAAATCTTATAACTGATGTCCTTGTACACAGCAGAGAGGGACAAGAAGGCACAGAGGGGGAGGAAAGCCTTGTGAATATGGAGGCAGAGACTAAGTTTTGCTGCTGCTGCTGCCAAGGCTGCTAGGAGCCACCAGAAGCTGACAGAGGCAAGGACAGATACTTCAGAGGGAACATGGACCTCTTCATGCCTAGATTTTGGACTTCTATCTTCTGGATCTGTGAGATAATAAATTTCTGTTATTCTAAGCCACTGTGTTTGCAGTGTTTTGCTCTGGCTGTCATGGTACAGCCACTTTGGGGAACAGCTCAGCAGACTTATAAAGTGAAACAGAGGTTTTACATGATCTATCAGTTCCATTCATAGGAACACAATAATATATATCCACACATATCTTGTGCATGAATGTACAAATAAGAATTATACATAATTGCCAAAAAAGTGGAAACAACCCAAATGTTCAATTGATTAATGGATAAGCAAGGTGGTTTATCTACACAGTAGACTATTATATGCCCATAAAAAGGAATTAAATTCTGTTGCATACAACAGCATGAATGCATCTTTTTTTTTAAAGATTTTATTTATATTTATTAGAGAGAGAGAGAGAGTAAGAATGAGAGGGGAGAAGGTCAGAGGGAGAAGCAGACTTCCCGCAGAGCCGGGAGTCCGATATGGGACTCGATCCAGAAACTCCGGGATCATGACCTGAGCCGAAGGCAGTGGCTTAACCAACTGAGCCACCCAGGCGCCCATGAATGCATCTTGAAAATGATATGCTAAGTAAAAGAAATCAGACTCAGAAAGCCCTGTATTGTATGATTGTGTTTATATGAAATGTCCAGGATAGGCAGATCCACAGAGACAGAAATTCGTTTAGGGGTTGCCAGGGCCTGGAGAGGAAGGGCATGGAGCACAACTAATGGTGCAAAGTTTCATTTTGGGGTGGTGAAAATATTTTGAAATTACGTAGCAGGGATGGTTGCATAAGTTTGAAAATATATCAAAAATCACTGAGATGAACACTTTAAAATGGAAATTTGATGGTATGTGAATTGTAGTTCAATAAAAATACATATATACTACATTATTCTAAACTTTATAGAAATCACTTAATCTTTTGTCTTCTGTATGCCCTTTTTATAATTTTACAACTAATCAAAATCCATTTACTTCAAATTTCATTATGTAAAATATCAGACAGTCATAAAGTGCCATTTGCTGTCTAAAACTCCATCCATATAACATTACCCACTACATCTAATATTTTCAGAAACCCAGCTGCTCTATATGTCCCAGTAATTATTAAAATACTTGTGCAAATTACACTTTTGACTTTTCCAAATTTATTGTAATCAGACCTATAGATTATAAAATACCTATTCATAAAACTTGTGTTTAATTTCTCATTTACATGCCGAGTAGCAATGGTAAAGAGATTAGGATTTTTTCACATTTAATGCTCCTTTTCCCTAATCAAGTTAAAGAGCTTAGTAACTTGCTTTCCTGTGATTCTCATATTAATAAATATGATAAATAAATAAAATAATCAGTATAATCTTATCCAGCTATTATTTCTTCTGTGCAAACTTTCTTTGATTATTGATTCTTCAGTGTACTAATTCATCACACAAGAATAAATGATGCAATAGTAACCCCCTTCAATCATTTTTATAGGAAATGTACTACTACGGACAGATTGATATAAAATAAAGTTATATTCACTTCATGTATTTATCCAATTTTCTTTATACAAATATAAAAATCTTCAGAAATGCACAGTTTCTATGTCTCACTGAATGCACTTGAAGAAATTATACATTTCAAGATTATTCATCATACAAAATGTACTTGTTTTGAAGGCTTCCTTTCCAGTGAGTATGTTAAATAACATGTTCGTCGATTGTGTCCTATGTACCAGTAAAGTTTAAAGTGCTTACATACTTTTAAACACCTTTAATCTTTATAAAAATCTTAAAGGGCACCTAATAACATTTCCATGTTACAGAAAAGAATTATGCGGTACAGAAATATCAAATCTTTGCCTAAGATTGCACACATAAAAAATGACATAGGACACAAAAGCTAGTTCTCTGGCTTCAGAGCTGTCCCTCATCTTGACTGTCTTTATGAAGTCGTATTAGAGAGTTTTTGGAAAAGCAATTATTCTCATTCTATAAAACCCCCAAATATGCAAACAAATGATCAAAAAATCTTTTTTATTCCAGTCCAGTATATATGATCAATTCACTCCCTCACACATCACCATCACTTTCAACCAGTGCTAACAGCAATCATAAGATCAGGGATTATTACTGAGAAAAAGTTTTATTTCCTTATTTCTTTATTATGTTTTTTAAGATTTAATTATTTATTTGACACGGAGAGAGAGAGATCACAAGGAGGCAAAGAGGCAGGCAGAGAGAGAGGGGGAAGCAGGCTCCCCGCTGAGCCGAGAACCCCATCCGGGGCTCCATCCCAGGACCTTGAGATCATGACCTGAGCCAAAGGCAGAGGTTTTAATCCACTGAGCCACCCAGGCGCCCCAGAAAAAAGTTTTAAATTTTCTCCATATATTTGCCACATTAGAGTAGAGCATTGTTATGGTATGAATGTTACTAGAAACTCCAGAAGCATACTATTCATTATATTGATATAGCTATTTTAATTCAGCATCTGCCTTGAAGTTCGTGATGCAATGACGCTTACAGCTAGCCTTCATTGTTCTATGAAATAATACAAAATGGACTAAAATGAATTCAGTCATCACAAAGAAATTCTAAATGGAAAGGTCAAAGAAGTTTTCACTCTCTTATTAATGAACATCATATACTCCTCAATTCATACATATTATAATAGTGACAATCCATGCAAAGCATTTTTGAAATGCTTTAAATATTTACCCTGGAAGCCATTTTCATATGAAATTCTCTAAACTGAGATCTATCTACAGTAGATAGTTGTTTTGAAGGATAGTTTCTTACATAATATTTAATTCAGCTTCATGGATTGTTGAGTATTTACAAAGAATTCAAACTCAAGTCTCCAGTAACATCTTAGTATGTAGAAATCTTTTAAAACGAAGCCCTTTGAAAATATAAGTATCCTACCCTACTCAAATTTAATATTTGTAGTAACATGTCAAACTTACAGATAAAAGTGATAAACAACAGGCGCAGTTTATTAGTGAACATATTGTAGTTTTATCTAAAAATGATTTCTTTCCCTTCAAAACCCACCTTAATTTAGAAGTGTGTTACCTACCCTAACCTTGTGGTTTATATCACAATTGTATTAATACAAGTATTTGAATAGAAAGATCCTAACGTCCAAAAAAATAAAAACATTCAGAAATATATACTTTGTATCGTATTCTCAAACTTTATTATAAAATGTTAACTTTAAGGAAAATATTTGTTGCAATTAAGCTTTAAAAATAATTGACTTGGTAGTATTTTATAAAATCTTCTATTGAGTAACGTTATGTACTATTATCACTAGATATTTGGACATACTTCTCTCCAATTATATATATGACTTGAATATTGAAGGTCATTTCTTAGTTTGAAAATAATGTGTACATGGTAAATGAGAAAACTAAGTTCTGCACATTTTCTAATTGCTTATTATGCACAGAGCTAACACTGTCACTATATGTGGCATCTCCAGATGGCAACTACATCAGTGGGAGATTGGGAGAACTTGTAGAATCAATTACAATTGCAGGTAAAATTAAACTTGGAAGCAAAATAATTAATATGCTGAATATGCATCTGGTTACAATTCTTTGAACATTTAAGAACATTTCTATCTTACTCTAACTCATGAGCCTCTTACATGTTGTAACTACTAAGCCTTTTCTGTCTGAATTAAGACCATATGTGAAATTTGGGCTTATCCCCGAGGAGTCCATCTGGACCAACTGATGACGATCCCATTGTTAAATCTTGATGTCCACATATGAGCCTTAGGGAGAAAGGTGACGAAATGAGTTGATTTAACAGACACTTCTATGCTGTTTTTTTTTTTTTAATGTATGTGTTTGTGACATTTAATATTTAGAACTGATGAGATTTTAAAATTACTATTATTTGAAATTAAATTTATTATTTGTTATATTAAAACACCTAATTTTTAATTAACATGCTTTTCAAAACTTTTCTTGAAAATACATTAATTTCTTCCCATTCCGAGAGGAAGACAAACCATGAGAGATTCCTGACTTTGAGAAACAAAGTGAGGGTTGTGGAACAGGAAGTGGGTGGAGGGGATGGGGTAACTGAGTGATAGGCATGTGATGTGATAAGCATAGGGTGTTATATGCAACTAATGAATCATTGAATACCACCTCAGAAACTAATGATGTACTATATGTTGGCTAATTGAATTTAAATTATAAAAAATCAATTCTTCATTTAAAAAAAGAAAATACATTAATTTCTTCATAATTTTGGTTTTTTTTAGAGTATCATATCAGATACTTTATATCTGTATAGAGTAAATTAGGTTAGTATAGATACTAATCTATATGTATATAGATAAAGTATAGATACTCTATATCTGTATATCAGTAAATTAGAACCAATAAACAATTTATAGACTATTGAAATATTTATTAGTAAATAAAGTGTTTATTGTTAAATTTCTAAGAATATTATATTATTAAATATTTACACTTCTGTGAGTGTTCTAATAAAATTTTGTGCAACAATGTTATTTAATGGAATGTCCTGCCCCAAAATATATATTTTATTAGCTTTATTGTTAAACTCTTAAAAAGTGACTATTCAAAAAATATAAAATATGTACTATATAAAACACAATGCATATAGTCATTTCAGCCATTATATTTATATATTCTATAACCTCTAAATTTTTATAAGTACTGCAACTTCTTTATTTAGTTGAAAGGGAAAATAACATGGGATTTTTTTTTCTTTTTCTTTTTTTTTAAAAGATTTTATTTATTTATTTGAAAGAGAGAGAGAGAGAGAACATGAGAGAGGAGAAGTCAGAGGGAGAAGCAGACTCCTTGCTGAATAGGAAGCCCAATGTGGGACTTGATCCCAGGACTCCAGGATCATGATCTAAGCTAAAGGCAGTTGCTTAACCACCTGAGCCACCCAGGTGCCCCATAACATGGGATCTTAAATCATGGAATCAGAAGGAGATATATGAGAATCCTAGTAACTTACAATTTATAAAAAATTTGTAAAAATGTAATCAATGTTTTTATAGCATCTGCCTTTTTGTTTTGAATTATACATTTTCACATAAAGTATATAATTTACATTAATGTATAATGAGTTTATTAGTGTTAAATTAAAATAAATTTATAAGTAGATTATTAAATTATTAAAATATTATAAATTAAATAAATAGATTATAAATAGAATATTTCATTATAAATATAGTAACCATTGATACATAGAAGCCACAAACACAAAAGCTCTTTGGAGTCCTTAATAATTTTTAAATGTGCAAAGTATTTCCTAGACAAAAACTTTGAGAATCATCATAAGGACATGCATTTGCATTTTTAATGGGAGCAATATAGTTTTCAACGGAGTGAAAAGTATTCTTGGAGGTGAGTGAAAATACCTTACTTTTTCTCACTTATGTCACACAGATATACATATGGTACATAAATAAATATACAGTATATCTGGTATTATTATTAACTGGTAGATTACATTGTTGAATTATCATAGAATGATAGACATGAAATTAAATGAAAGCTAAAATCCAAGAAGAGCTTCAACATGGCAGCATCTTTAAGACGCTGTTTTGTAGGGGTGCCTGGATGGCTCAGTTGGTTAAGTGATTGCCTTCAGCTCAGGTCATGATCCAGGGATCCTGGGATTGAACCCTACATCAGGCTCCCTCTTCTCTTCAGGGAGCATCTTCTCTCTCTCCTGCCTGCCACTCCCCCTGCTTGTCCTTCCTCTGTCAAATAAATAAAATCTTAAAAAAAAAAAAGACTGTTCTGTAATCTTTACTTGTAGACTATATTTACTGATATTTTACTTGATAGTTATAAGACCCTCTGATTTTCTTACATTCCTAAATTTTATCCTCCTGGACCTTGGTATTCATTCTGATGGAAATTTTCAGTGTTCCCCATGCGAAACCAGAATATATTATAATGTAGCTTCCTTTTCTCAATGCCCAAGCATCAGGTGATTTTGGATTCCCAGATTTAAAAACAGAGGCCATCAATTGGAGTTAAAAATTCTCTCTCATATTATAATGATGCTTGAAAAACACAGTTATAAACTGTTCTTTTGTATTTCATGTACACACACTGACATACACATATAAACTTATATTTTGAATTTTCAAAATGAATTTCATTTTTTCTTATAAAAAGGGTATGTGAGCATTAATAAAAATAAAACTACAAAAATATGTAAAAAGAAAGTTAAACTTCCCCTGTTAGCCTTTTCTCTGCTAGAGCCAATTTTCCTGGCATGCATCTAACAATCTTGTCCCTTTGTTCTCCTGGTCATATAAAATATATTAACACACATGGCTTACTTGTTGTATTTGTGTTTACTTGGGAGGGAATTATACCATACCCTCCAATATTACTTCTAGTACTGTAACTCTTAACATTCAATATGACTAATCAGCATGGTTTTTCAGAAAAATTCCCTTTTGGGTTATTGCAGTTTCATTGTATCAAAATGATATTCATCTGAGAGTAATTTTATCCTACACGTATTCTTCCCCAATGCCTCTTGACTTAATGTTTCTTAATCTCCGATTCCCATGCCTGGACACAGACGCCGCCAGGCCACAGCCTTAGAGATGCACATCCTGATCTCAGGAGGAAGGCTGATTAAAACCAAACCAAATAAACAACAATAGATCACTACAAACATAGGAAAACATTTTTAAAGAGGCTCCTGTTCTTGATACAGACAGATATATTTGTGATTCTTATTTGAAAAATGGAGGAAGTAAGAATAAGCTTCCTACTCACTCCTCTTGATCCAGAGTTAAGCAAAAATAAAAGTCACAAATCAGAAGGAGGTAAGCCAGGAAAGCCAGTTGGATGCTCTCACATCCTTGCCAGACACTAATTTCTACGGTGCAGATGCAACCTTGCCTTGCAGTCGGAGTTTTCTAGATCCTCCAGTTCCCAGCCCATGGAAATATGATTATACTCTCTGAGCTTCCTCAGGGAACGAAGACATTTCCTAGGAGATGAGGAGAGTGGTGAAAATGATGGGTATCCCTCCCGAATAGGGAAATCAAGATAAATTTCAGAATCTCAGTTAAATTTGAATTTCAGTTAAATAATGAATAAATTTTAGTATAAGTAGGTCTCAAATATTGTGTGTGATACATTTATACCTATAGTATATATGTCCAATATATACACATATGACATGTGTGTGTATATAGCTGTTTATCTGAAGTTCAGGTTGAATTAAGCATTTCGTAGGTTTATTTGTTAAGTATGACAACTCTACTCCAGAGGAAATGGTTTTTATTCAGCTCTTTCTCTTTTTGCTATATGTTTTTCGAACTACTTGAGCTCCTTTCAGGTTTCCATTCTCCTCACATTGCAGGAGGGAAGGAAACAAGGAAACTTGTCTCCTCTCTGCTGCCTGTTTGCCCCTGCCTATACACCTGATGTGGTTTGTTCTCCCTGCAATGCTTTCCTGTACAAAGATATGAAAGATCATCCTTTGAGAACTGCTTCCTAGTTCTGTCATTTCCAGTGGCCTTTCCTCAACTCTCAGAGCTGCTCAAGGTCCTCAGTGGGACTGGCTTTCTTGACTACACTTGTTAAAATTAATAAACCAATACTGATACATTATTATTAACCAAAGTCCAAAGTTTCATTCTTCATGTCACACAATTCTATTGATTCTGACAGAGTGTATGACAGCATATATCCACCATTACAATATCATCCAGAATTATTTCACTGCACTAAAAATGCCTTGTGCCCACTTACTCATTGTGTGTTTACATTTACTGGGTTTTGATATGTGATGTATTTTTTTTTAAGATCTTATTTATTTATTTATTTATTTAAATAAATAAATAAGGTTTATTTATTTATTTATTTGACAGAGGGAGAGAGATCACAAGTAGGCAGAAAGGCAGAGAGAGGGGGGAAGCAGGCTCGCTGCAGAGCAGAGAGCCTGATGTGGGGCTTGATCCCAGGACCCTGAGATCATGACCTGAGCGGAAGGCAGAGGCTTTAACCCACTGAGCCACCCAGGCGCCCTGTGATGCCTTTTTTACTATGGGCCACAGTTTAATTGAACTTGAGTTGTAAGTTACAGAACTGTATAGGGATGAGGCGGAAAATGTCTAATGAGCTGAGAAGGCATGAAAGAAAGTAAAACAATACATTACGTAACATTTATATTTCCAAATCCACCAATAATCCAACTCAGCATCCTATCATGTAGCAAATGATGTAATCCAGGAAAGGAAGTAAAAAGTAGTCATATTAGTTTGAATTTCTTTACTTGGTTATATTTTCAAGAAATATTTTCCTCATAAAACTAACCATGTATTTTAGATTTATTTTTAATTTTCCCATCCTCTTATTAGCTGCAGGTTTACTTTTTCTTTTTCTTTTTTTCACAAAATCATTTATAAGCAGGAATAGAATGTCTTAACTCTGAAACTCTGGTCGAGTTGACCTAAAGCTCATAACAAACATTTCTACTAAAATGATTTTCTTGGGGGTGCCTGGGTGGCTCAGTCATTGGGCATCTGCCTTCGGTTCAAGTCATGATCCCAGGGTCCTGGGATTGAGCCCTACTTCAGGCTCCCTGATCAGATGGAAGCCTGCTTCTCCCTCTCCCACCTCCCCTGCTTGTGTTCCTTCTTTCGTTGTGTCTCTCTCTGTCAAATAAATAAAATCTCTAAAAATAAAATAAAATAAAATGATTTTATTGATATGTTGGATATATTTGATTCTAAATAATAAATTTAATTTGAAAAGTAAAGATTTCACATTTTAAATTGACTAAAAGAAAAATAGTATTTTTAATAATCAAGAGAAAGCTCACCACATTTTCAAACTTGGAAAATGTCTTGATTTTTCTAAATTTAGCATTTGTATTAATATGACCATAGATCATGTGGATACTGATGTTTTGAAACTATACTTCAGAAACTCTTTGGGATTAAAAATTAACTAAAAATAAAAAAAAATAAATCTAAAATTTTTAAAAAAGGGTTCAAAACCATTTTTTTCCTCCAAAATATAAAGGAGAGCAAATTAAAAATATATATATATTGCTTAAGTAAACACAATGGAAAAACAAGACAAGGAAACATAGACTGGTCTTTAAAAAATTTACATTTGATTATTGTGTTTTCATGGCAATTTACCCTTTCAAAATTAAGAAAGCAAATGGGGTTTGTCTTTAAATCTACCCTTCTATTATCTTTCTCTTATCATGTATAGAAAACATACAATTATTGATTCAACTAAAATAGTTATAAACTTTGTTTACTATTCCTCTATTAAGGTACCTATCCTGGGGTGCCTGCGTGGCTCAGTGGGTTAAAGCCTCTGCCTTTGGCTCAGGTCATGATCTCAGGGTCCTGGGATCGAGCCCCGCATCGGGCTCTCTGCTCAGCAGGGAGCCTGCTTCCCCTTCTTTCTCTCTGCCTGCCTCTCTGCCTACTTGCGATCTCTGTCAAATAAATAAATAAAATCTTTAAAAAAAAAGAAAAGATACCTATCCTCTCTTTCAACAATTAGACCACCACCCAAAACACCAGGCCCTCAGAATGAGGCCAAGAGTCTAGATATCATTTCAAATGTTCACTGTCCTTAAATATACCATTAACCACCAGAACATCATACTCATTTTCGTAATTGAATAAACAAAGCCAATTTTGCTGGTAACCTCTACACTTCTCAGGAAATGTATTTTGTCAAACAAAATACTTGAACATGTGTCATGGTCACTCATTCTGTCACAGTATTCATATTGTTTTGCATTTTCTCATCTTGAAATTTCATGTACATTTATGGTAATGTTTTCAATAAGCAGAATGGCATTGGTTTGGATGTATTTATTCATTGCTTTGGGAAAGGAATGTTTAATTTCCTCTGAAAATTAAATTCTCATTATCGAAAGAGCAATTTTATTCTTTCTCACCATATATTGAAAGATTTCATGTTATCTAATTCATCATATTATGGACTATTTATCTAATTTATTAGCATATCTGGGTATACAAGGCTTTTACTGAAATAGTTATCTGTATGTATTCCCGTCAAATATAGTTTACAAATCTATTATTTTATTTTGTTGCTTACTTACATTGATTATTAATACATAACTTTTCACATTTTGCAATGACTGTTGCTGGATTTTAATAGACCAAATATCTGGGACACCTGAGTGGCTCAGTTAGTTAGGTCTCTGGCTTCAGCTTGTTCATGGTCCCAGGTTCCTGGCATCGAGCCCTGTGTTGGGCTTCCTGCTTAGCAGGGAACCTGCTTCTCCCTCTGCTCCTCCTCCTGCTTGTGCTCTCTCTCTTTCTCTCTCTGTCAAATAAATAAAAAAATCTTTTAAAAAATTGACCAAATTTTTTTTTTAAGATTTATTTATTTATTCTAGAAAGAGAAAGTGTATTGGAGGGGGAAATAACAGAGGGAGAAGGAGAGAGTCATAAGTAGACTCCACACTGAGCCGAATGGGATTTGATCTCAGGAACCCGAGATCAGGACCTTAGAGTCAGGCACTTAATTGACTGCATCACCCAGGCACCCCTACCAAAAATGTTTTACCAACAAAAATGAAATGATGTCTACTTGAACTCTTTTTGTTCTATTTTAAAAGAAAGCATCATAGTTTTCTTACCCCTGTTTACCTAACTAAATTTACAAATATTTTTATTCTCGAAACGCTATCAGATAAAACTAAATTAAAAAAAAATTCTGTTCAGTACATGAACTATTGAGTTGATGTCCTTCTGTCTTCACAATTCTGATCCATTTTATATTATTTTAATATCGCACCTAATAATGATCATTTATTTTTAATAAAATTATTAAATTCCCTGGATAAGTCTTTATATTTAAAGTTTAAAATTTCACCCACAGCCTCAGAATCAAATATTTACTCTAGTCTTTGTAATATCTCTCTAAAGCTGAGAAGTTAACAAAAGGCTTTCTGCTTTCTTGTGACATTTTTTGGCCAAGTGCTATGCTAGTTGGTGCATCACCATAGTATTTTTTCAAGAATAACGTGATGGAATCATGCTTCATTAATTTTACAAACAGTCACAATCTATGTCATGCTTTCCTGGGTACAGCTCTCCTCAGCATAATTGTGCTCCTGGAAAAAAAAAATGGCATAACTGCAGTTACTGGGCAGGGAGTGGGTGGGAAGAGGAGACTGTGCAGAGATTCTTATGAAGGGTTGTGGGGAACTGAAGCATATAAGCTTTCTAGAGGATTAGAATTGTAACCTATTAAGAATGGCAAGGTCCTGTTTGCATATCAAGCATAGTTTGGGCCCATGATATAGTTCCACTTTATGCAGCTTATAGTCCAAAATGGAGCAGACAAAATTTATTCAACACCAACGCCACCAGCAATTCTATCTTGTAATGGTCTCCATATATTCAGGGTCTTTAAGCAACCACTGACACACAAAATTGTGTAAAGAATCCACAAAGAGGGCGCCTGGGTGACTCAGTTGTTAAGCAACTGCCTTCGGCTCAGTTCATGATCCTGGAGTCCCTGGATTGAGTCCCGCATCGGCCTCCCTCCTCGGCAGGGAGTCTGCTTCTCCATCTGACCTCTCCCTCTCATGCTTCCTCTCTCTCATTCTCTCTTTCTCAAATAAATAAATAAATAAAATCTTTAAAAAAAAAATCCACAAAGAAGTAGAATAGGAAATCCCAGAAGTGAATGAATTACAATAAGAAAAACTAGAGAGGGTAAAGAAGAGAAGCCCACAGACAGAAAACTGAGGAATTTAAAATATTTTTTTTTAAAGATGGCAATATATCAGCAAGAAATATAGGAAAGGTAGGATTGTGGGCTGATAGGAAAAAAAATGAAGAGGAAAATAACCAAAAGCAAAGAGAAGCATTTGAAAGAAAAAAGTGACCAACATAAAACTTCATGGAAAGAGGAGTTAAATACAGTTTGAAGGAGACAACTCAATTTAAACATCCAAATATGAAATTTGAAAGAAAACTTCACACGTAATTAAGAAGAAGAAAAATCTAATATAACAAGGGATGAATGTACAGTTAGGTAGTAAAACCAATGAAGAAAATGTGTTCTTTTTAAAAGATGAGATGGTAAGAGTAATAGAAAGAGGTATATACTTTCAGTGTGAGATAGTGAAGAAGATAAGAATTATATTATATTATTAAATTATATTCTCTCTCATATATATATACATATACACAAACACACATGTATTACATGCACAGATATACATAAATAGGCAGTATATATGTATACATCCAGAGAGTGAACAAAATTCAAAATAGGCCAAGTAGCAGATGCCATGCAAATATCCAAAAAATATGTAAATATGAGGGGAGGTAGTCATTCCCGGAAGATAGAGAAAACTATGCCTTCTAGAGTATATCTGAAGGAAAAACCAAGGACAATGAGTATATCAAAATGGGCTTTTGATCTTCATAATAAAGTAGAAAATGAGCTCATTTTCTGAGATATTAGGACAAGAGTTGGAGTTCTCCCACCCTAGGATTGCCAATATAGGAAATAAAAATACATGACTCATTGTCAAATTGGAGTTCATTTGAAGAACAAATATATATATATATTTGTATATATATACAAATATATATATATATTTGTACACACACATATGTATATACATCATTTTTCAGTATGAGTATGCCTGTGCAATATATGGGATGTCCTAATACCAAAAAAATTATTTGTTGTTTATCTGGATTTGGAATTAACTGGAAGTCCTTCATTTTACCTGGAAACCTCACCCCACTCTTTTCTGGAGAGGTAGTAAATGTTTGGAATTCTTTCTCTGATTAGAAGAATAAAATTAACTTGATTTGAATAGAGTGATTAATCAAATCCTAAGAGAAGTACTAAAAATGAATTGGATTTTTTTTTTGGTGTTTGTTTTTAATATAATCCATCATTGCAAGGTGACCTTTTCTTTCAATGCTTAATAACCTAAAAAAAAAGGAGAAGAGAAAAAATATTTTTAAATTTGTATGAATTTTGGAAATGACAAAGTAAGTATAATTATTAAAATGCTGCAATTAGTAAATTTAATCAATGGGAGGTTATTTAATATATCTGGAGTACATTTTAGTCAGGAAGAATGTTTAGAAAAGAGATAGCTGGGAGAGAAAATAGTCATCAGATTAAGGAACAAAATCATGACAAAGAAAATGTGGGAGCAGCAACAGATTAAAGAAAGGGGGCTGATCAGGGATGAGGCTGCACTCTTCTTCAGTTATGAGGAGCTGTTAGCATGTCCAAGGTTGCTTTCAGACTTCCATCTGTGTATTCGATTTTTATAAAATAGTGACAGAAGACTGTGTAGAGAGAAGCCAGGGTCATGAGCAATTTTTACTGAAAATGGAAATCCCTGAAGAATATTGGGAGAGGTGCCTCTTAGAAGTTTATAAATGATAAGAAATGGTATAAATTTGGTGTGAGGACAGACTGTTGAATAAGGTGTTAGCAAAGTGAAAAAGTAGCACTTGAGAATGAGAAAATACCCATATTTTTGGCTTAGTTATAGCAGAAAATTGCAGATAGAGCAAGAATATTGAGATTTCTGATAGAAGAGGTATTTCTATAGAAGAAGTATAGAAGAGGGCACATGTTGCATGGAGAACTGGGTGTGGTGCATGAACAATTATTCTTGTAACACTGAAAAAATAAAATAAACATATTTGGGGAAAAAGAAGAATAAAGGAATAAAAAAAATTAAATTAAATTGAAAAAAAGAAGAGATATTGCACAAAAGAATGAAGTTTGCTAAATAAAAATTTGAAAATAGAGGGCGCCTGGGTGGCTCAGTTGGTTAAGCGACTGCCTTCAGTTCAGGTCATGATCCTTGAGTTCCGGGATCGAGTCCCGCATTGGGGTCCCGGCTCCTCGAGGAATCTGCTTCTTCCTCTAATCTTCTCTGCTCTCATGCTCTTTCTCTCTTTAAAAAAAAAAAAAAAAAAATTTGAAAATAGAGAAATTTTTGTAGATAATTAATATATAAGGTGCAAAAGGATGAGCTAGGCACAATAATTGCTAAATAACATGGAAATAAGTGAAAGACAGGTGGTCAGTAGTTTATTTATTTAAAAGATTTTATTTATTTATTTGACAGAGAAAGAGATCACAAGTAAGCAGAGAGGCAGGCAGAGAGGGAGGGGGAAGCAGACTCCCTGCTTAGCAGAAAGCCCGGTGTGGGGCTCGATCCCAGGACCCTGAGATGGTGACCTGAGCTGAAGGCAGAGGCTTTAACCCACTGAGCCACCCAGGCACCCCGTTCAGTAGTTTATTGACTGGAGAACATTCACCTTATTCATGATAATGATGATTCACAAGGAAAAGGTAGAAAATAATCCAAAAGCAGAACTATGCCTTAACATGGGAGAAAAGACTGGGTATAAAACTTCTCAACCTATACCAAAGAGTCAATGATACTTTTTGGTTGTTGTTTTGCCCGTCCTGGAATGTTTTATATTTTGAAGATTGCCTGTGTAGTTGGAATGTACCTGACACTGATTAAAAATTAATTAACTATGGACCTGCTAAAATGACCAACTGAAACTTGAAGAAAAAATGGAATTTATTTAAGCAGTATTGGAAAAATCTGTGTCCAAAATCACTGACAGCACAAGTAAGAGTGAGGATCTGACTGAACAGGAGCTTACATAAAAATTATCAAAGGATTTTAATTGATTTCAAGGTCAATATAAATTAGCAGTGAGATATGGCTGTTAAAAACTAGTATGAGATATTATTGATGGAATTAAAAATACAGATTGGTGCACCACTGTATTCTGATGTAGACTTGATTTGAAATATTACTTTCAACTCTGAATTCAACTTGTGTACAAGGCTATTGCATAAATACAAGTTAAAGATAAAGTGATCAAGATGATAAAGCCATATGAAAAATTTTTTAAGGACATGCTTGGATGGTACAAGAAAACAAGATTTCTAAAAAAACAAAACAAAAAAAACAACATTTCTTGGAAAAATATTAGTCTTAAATCATGTGAACTGTCAACTGTCAATCTGAACAACATGATATGATATGTCAAGTCCTTAAAAAATCAAGTTTTAATTTTATACATTGTACTTAATGTGATAGTTGATTATAAGCAATAATCACACTCCTCAAAAACATGGGATAAAAATTATAAAGAACAATAAATTATGGATAAAGTCACAAGTATTATAGGTAAAATCACATCTGTAAATGAGCTGGAGGAATAACCATAATGGAGTTTGCCTTTGATGTTTCTGTGTCCTTAGAGGGTAGTTGTACTAGGGCCCTGTTCACATTTCATGCTAAGATGTTATGGGAAGTACTATGGTTTCTCTGAATAAAAAATAGAAAATAAAAAAATAAAACCATGGACATTATGGTAAAAATGTCATGATAGCAGTCTGAAACTTCTTAAAAGGGAGACTATTACACCAAGTTACAGTTTAAGTATGATATTAGATAATGTCCTCCTTTATGTTTTTGTCTTCAAGAAACAGAATAGCAATCTCAGGGTAACTGGTCCAGGTTTCAAAAACGCCATATAACACCTGGACAGCAGAGTCTAACACTTATCAGCAAAGCATAAACTGTACTGATGTGTATATATTGACAATAGACACTTATGTGGTCACTATCAACACATAATGTTATATCAGCTGATGTATGGGTTTGAGAAAATGCACTTTAAGTTTGCACAGATTAGTGAGAGAGAGCACACAGGCAAGGGGAGTAGTTGGCTGAGTAGGCAGTTGGAGAAGCAGGCTACCTGCTGAGCAAGGACCCTGATGCAGGACTAGATCCCAGGACCCTGGGATCATGACCTGAGCCGAAGGCAGACATTTAACCAACTCAGCCACCCAGGTGTCCCTGAAATCACCATCTTGAAGAGATATCTGTACTCCCATGTTTAATGCAGCATCATTCATAGTAGTCAAGGTAATAACAGCCTAAGTATCTATCAATAGATGAATGGATTAAAATGTGATAGATAGGTGATAGATGATAGATAGATACATAGATAGATGATAGATAAATAGATGGATAGATAGATAGATACAGAGATACAGAGATAGATATATAGATAAATTGGCCTTAAAAAGAAGCAAGCCCTGTTATTTGTAAAAATACGGATGAAACTGGAAGGCATTATGCAAGGTGAAATATGCCCTACAGAGAAAGAAAATACGCATGATGTCACTGCTTCGTGTAATCTTAAAAAAAAAAAAGTCAAATTCTTAGAAACAGAATGGTAGAATGGTGGTTGCCAGGGTCTGGAAAGTCAAGGAACTAGGAAGATAGCATATGGGTACAAACTTTCAGTTACTAAATTACTCAATTCTAAGGATATAATACATAATACGGTAACTGAAGTTGATAACACTGTATTATATAACTGAAAATTTTTTTAAAGATTTTATTTATTTATTTGACAGAGAGAAAGAGATCACAAGTAGGTAGAGGCAAGCAGAGAGACGGAGGAGCAGGCTCCATGCTGAGCAGAGAGCCCAACACGGGGTTTGATCCTAGGACCCCGAGATCATGACCCGAGCCAAAGGCAGAGGCTTTAACCCACTGAGCCACCCAGGTGCCCCTATATAACTGAAATTTACTAGGAGAGTAGAACTTGTGTTTTTACAAAAACAAAACAAAAAGGTAAAAAAGGGTAAAGATGTGCAGTGATGAAGTGAAGTCTTCATTAACTCAGTGATGGGAATCCTTTTACAGTGTGTACATATATCAAATCAGAATGTTTACACTTAAAATATATCCCAATTTTATTTTCAATTATATCTTAATAAATACAAATAAATAAATAGAACATTTCTTTTAGATCAATAAAGAGCTGATAGTAAGCATTCTAAAATATATGAAGTTCTTCCAATACTGAAGCCTGGGAAGATGTGTGAGTTTCAAATTGCTAAAATGATATAACTAACCTATTTAGTAAGGGTATTCAACTTGACTTGAATTTAAGCCACAGGGTCATGCTCACATCCCACCTTACAACAAGGATGCTTGATGCCTAATGAAGTTAAATGTTCACTTTGTTTTCATTCCAACTCAGTAGTTTGAAAATCTTCTTTTAAAAGTTAAAACACATGTTACACAATACTGCATGTGTCTATTTTTTTTTGAGTTCGAAGTATCCACTTAGGGCTGAAGTATAGACAAGAAATAATTACACTGTCAATTATCTATACCCTTGTTTTTTAAGCATTATATCATTTTATTTCAGATTTTTTGATGTCTTTAACTTTTATTCAGCTTATTATCCTTCATGATGAATATTACGTATTGTAAATTAGACATACTTAAATGGTAAGATTTTAAAGAAACTGAAATCACCTGGATATTCACTAGATTTTCAATGGTAGGCTACGTTTTTATGTGCTTATGTAATTTCTTTTATCTCTTTCAGCATACCCATAGTGGAGAGAAATGTCAGAAGTCTTGATTTTCAATAGATCAACCTGTGTATAACAATAAAATTAAATAAAGGTCTTTTCTCTTTTAAAATAATCTTCTTCAAAAGTGTAAGATTTATATACGCCAAGAGGCATATATAAAGAAGAGGGTGTGGGAGAAAGAACCTTAAGCAGACTCCACACCCAGAAGGGAGCCTGACATGGGGCTCTATCTCATGACCATGATATCATGACCTGAGCCAAAATCAAGAGATGCTTAACTGACTAAGCCACCCAGAGGCCTCTGTATTACGGTTTTTAATATTTGAACTTTCTCTTGATCAGATTAATTAGTAATCTATATTTTCCACATCTTGATGTAAATTCTTCAGATCTGCCATATCATTCCTTTCATTATTACTCTTATCAAATAAAATTCTAAGTAATATCTGGCTTTCCTCTGTGGTTAATCTATTTTCCTCTAATCTTTTTTTTTTAACATTTTTTAAATTTATTTATTTGAGATAGAGACAGTGAGAGAGAGCATGGGAATGGTCAGAGGGAGAAGGTCAGAGGGAGAAGCAGACTCCCCATGGAGCTGGGAGCCTGATGTGGGACTCGATCCCAGGACTCCGGGATCATGACCTGAGCCAAAGGCAGTTGCTCAACCAACTGAGCCATCCAGGCGCCCCTATTTTCCTCTAATCTTCTTATCACTTTTAACATGAAGGTACAACACAGTCATCAGGTTTTTATAGTACGAAGTCAGCAAATTCTATATCTTAGCCCTTCACCTGTTCCCTCCTTCCCTTATAGCTGTACATAAAAAAAAAATGTACTTAACATAATTTTATGATATTATTTCATTCATACGATTCCAGGTGAAAATTCCTTCATTTTATCCCCTTATTAAAAATGAGTTACATAAATTATTCATTGCTAAATATATAAATTATATGATAGATTGCCAATGAAAAAATTAATTTCTTCTCAAGAGCCTAGATGAAATCATTTGATCATGTATATTCAAAGAACTAAAAACATACCTGTATAGAATGAAATATTTATTCTATTTCTTTGAATTCCTGTTATGTAATTTCACTATACTTATAAGTAGGCCAGTCAATTAGCATATTAAATTATATATTTATATCATTTTCAAGTCAGCAAGATTAAATAACTCTCTCATATGCTAATATATTCAAAATGAATCTTTTATTCTCCTGAAACTTTAATATATGTCAAATTATTTCAGCATGTTTTTGTAATTCAGTGTGGATAAATTGATAAAATGAATAAACGAGTTGAAGATGTCAAACCCAAGGGTGACACAGAAAAAACATTTTTTAAAAAGTTGTGATTTAATTAAATTTTCATTCAGTACAATACTTATGATAACATGTTTATTGCTCATTCCATGTCCTGCTGTGCAATGAGACACCAGAGACAGTAAATATGGAATTAAATGCCAATAGGTTGCAGCTTTGTAAACACATAAAACGCAAAATGGCATAAAAGCTCTTGAGTCCCGCTGATTCCTAATTGTCGTCTGTGGCATGCTTTATTCTACATTGCTTTCAAGTAGCTGATATTACATTAAGCCCTAAATACCTTGTACCTAAGAAAAACTATTCTTTTTTAATTTTGAGATTCTTAGAAATTATGATTTTTTTACACATAGTTAATAAAATATCCCCAATGATTACTTTTAAATGCCAAATTTTAATAGAAAGCCCTTTATATGGATTGGAAATGGTAGGAAAAAATGCATTAGCAAATCATTATTACTTTCTTAAAGCACTCCATTTTTTATTAGCAACCATTTTTTAAAAATCAAATAGTTTCATCATTTCTATAAATTATAGTTCTCTTATGTTCACTTTGTTTAACCTCACCATTAATCAGGAAAGACATATGCTGGTTTAAAAAAAAATTGTGACATGAAGTTAAATATAAAGTCAAGTACTTTTATGACTATTTTTTTTTTTTTCTCTTGAGAAATGCAAACATCCTTGGGGCTACAGATAAATTGGCTCTCATGGTATTTAGTCAATACTAAGGTCCGAGAGGAAAACAGTATGCTTAATTTGAATAAAACAAACTAAATCCTATCAAGATATAATATTCTAAACTCCATTCCACATTCCTTTCAAGAAAGGAACTTTGTCCCTGAACTTCTTAGCAATGAATCCATAAATATTTAGAATAGCTCAAGTTTGCTTTTGCTGTGCTCTCAATTTCCCCTGAAACCATAGCAACTTTTTCTCCCCACTGTATAGCAGATCATTTCCCTGGGTATGCCTCTACGGATTGGGTGTGGATTGAGTGTCCTTCGGTAACCTCTCAAGAGTCCCCTGTTGTAAGAGGACAGCTAGCTACACCTCATGCAAACATTGTAAAAGAAGAGGCAGCATGACAAAGTGGATAGTGCATGGACATTCTGACATATTACACTCTGACTGAAGGTTGGCTCCTTCATCTACAGTTTCCTTTTTATTTAAGTTTTATTAAGGTATAATTCACATCCACTTAAAGCATAAAATTTAAAATGTTTTTCGTATGTTTACAAAGTAGAACAACCATAACAATCAACTTTAAAGCATCTTCCTTGTCCCTCCCCCCAAAAAACTCCTTCCCCGGGGCGCCTGGGTGGCTCAGGGGGCTGAGGCCTCTGCCTTCCGCTCCGATCATGGTCTCAGGGTCCTGGGATCCAGCCCCGCGTCAGGCTCTCTGCTTGGCCGGGAGCCTGCTTCCCCTTCTCTCTCTGCCTGCCTCTCTGCCTACTTGTGATCTCTTTCTCTGGCAAATAGATAGATAAAATCTTTTTTAAAAAAAACAACAAAACTCCTTCCCCTCTAGCAGTTAACCTCCATTCCCAGCTCCAACACTTTTAGCCTTTGACCGCTACTAATCAACTTTTGCATATATTGGTTTTGAGGAAGTCATTTTTAACTTCATGAAGATAAAATCAGAAGAGAGCTTTTCAATTGTTACTTACAAATAAGACAACACTCTTTTCTTTCATGTACCATTCTCATTTAAAAGTAACCTGTAAATTTGTCATTTCATCATATGTAGTATGAATGGTGTCTTAGCACCCTAGCAATTAATCCAGCTTCTTCTCTGTAATATTGGAGTGCAGACAGGTGACAGGTAGCTCATGACTGTCTTACTGACTTAATGGAAACGGGCTAATTCAGACCTTGAATGAATACTTGTGTAGCAATAGGCTTTTTGAAGGAAGATTTAAAAATCAGGAGTTTAATAACATTTTTGCTTCCTCTCAATTCTATGGAAATTAACAAAAACAATCTTACTGAGATGTAAAATTTAAACTTGAAGAGTTTTCTTTTACTATCAGACTTCTGTGCCTTCGACCATTTTCTTCTCTTGTAATTTAATGAGTAGAAAGACATGATGGTTAGCCTGTTTATCTTAGGTGGGTGGATGACACACATCTATCAAATTAATAATGATTTGTTTATAAAAATTAGACCTACAGTTTTTCTAACATGCTAGAGCTGGCTCATTGAAGCCACCACTTAAAGTTGATGCTGCTTCCTTTGAAAAAGAAGTAGGAGTTGACTCTGGAAGTTCCAAGTTAACTGGGCTTTCAGGTCATTTGTATCATTGAACATGGGCACAGACCACAATCCTTTTAAAGATATCTTTTCTTCCTTCTTCTTTGCAGACTAGCTAGCTCAGTATGAACTCATCTCTTTCTTTCAAAACTCTGAAAAAAGCTGCCAGTAAATTGCAGTAGACTGAATGTTTCCTCTAATTTTTCTTGGTGTTGTAGTATCAGATAATGGTTGCATTCTTCACTCCAAAGTACAGCTGGTAACAGTTTAACCAAATATTTTACTGCCTTATAACAAGAGTTGCCACATTATAACATGAGTCATCCACTTTCCAGTCTAAAATATTTTGAGCTTTTATCACTTGCTCTCCAATCATCCTAATAAGTCAGGGAACACTTTATTTATTTATTTTACTCTGCCACTTATAGTACTTAAAAATGATTGAGATTTTAGTTGGAGGAGGAGATCAAAAGTTTATTTCTAACATGTTCATTCTGAAATAATATGAGACTTCTAACATTTGCAATGTCATGAAGGCAACTGAATATACGAACCTAAAACACAGAAGAAAAGTCATAAGCCAAAATAAAAACTTTGTGAGTCAACAGCATTTAAAAATATGGAGCTTAAAGCCATGAGACCAATAGACTAAACTTTGGATAAGTTTTTAAATAAGAAACATTGGATAATAGAACATAATCAAAATTATATGGCATTCCACAAGAAAATCTATGAAATAAATAAATAAGAATCCAGGAAAGTTGAGAGGATGGGACAGTATGCCTATGGGCACAGTGAACACTTTGGGCACATACCTCTTAATAATTGTAGAACAAAAAAGAATAACAACAACCAAAACATCACGGCATATTTGAGATACATAATTAACATTCTTATTCTAATGAAAGTATTTAGAATTCTGGCTCTAACAATTAAAGAATATACATTTTTCATGAAAATGGGATTCATGAAACACATTTAACCATGGAAAAGTCTTCAAAATATTTTAAAAATCTCAATATCATATAGGCCTTTTGATCACATGCAAATAAAATGGAAAAAAAGTTATATTCAGGCTTTTTTTTACATTTTTATTTTTAATTTTTAAATTTTTTTTATTAACATATAATGTATTATTTGCCCCAGGGTACATGTCTGTGAATCATCAGGCTTACACATTTCACAGCACTTACCATAGCACATACCCTCTCCAGGCTCCATAACCCAGCCACCCTATCCCTACCCCCCTTACTCCACAGCCAACCTCAGTTTGTTTCATGAGTTTTGGAGTCTCTTATGGTTTGTCTCCTTCCTGATCTTATCTTGTTTGATTTCCCTCCCCAACCCCCCATGGCCCCCCACCCTGCCTCTCAAATTCTTCATATCAGAGAGATCATATGATAATTGTCTTTCTCTGATTTACTTATTTTGCTTAGCATAATCAGGCTTTTTATAGTTATTAGGCAGTAGGAGATCTATCTGAAATCCGCTTATGAAAGAAATCCCAGACCATTAATTCCATCATTCCAAAAATCTCATATCCTAAACATCCTGTATATATGAAAAGAAAAACAAATAAAACACAACTTGTTATTTATATCATATATAAATTGTAATCAGCAATTATTAGTCACAGTTTTCTTATTAAAGTATTATAAATGTATTTAATTTCTAAAAAACTCTTCCCATTTTTTTGCCCTGTAATGTTATCTGCTTTTATTACATTTAAGTGATGTGGATAAGAAGTCAATACAGGAAAGAGAACTTTTATCAAGTGTACTTTACAAATAGAAAATCACACTCATTTATTCAAGTATAATAGCAGTGGAATGAAAAAAAAATCACTTTTTACCTTGAAGCAGTGATTGTGTGATCTAGAAAAAATAAGTACAAGCACACTTATAAAAATAGGTTCAAATGATAGTTTCCCCTACTCAGTTCATTTACTTTACCAAGGGCATTAGTATCACCATTTTCTCTAGAACTTGGAAATAAATCATGTATAAGTGTCGTACTAGGTTTGCAGTAACTTTTGTTGTGTTTTTTTTTTTTATTTTTTGTTTTTTTTTTTAAAGATTTTATTTATTTGACAGAGAGAGAGAGAGAGAGAGAGCACAAGTAGGCAGAGAGGCAGGCAGAGGGAGAGGGGGGAAGTAGGCTCCCCGCTGAGCAGAGAGCCCGATGCGGGGCTTGATCCCAGGACCCTGAGACCATGACCAGAGCCGAAGGCAGAGGCTTTAACCCACTGAGCCACCCAGGCGCCACACTTTTGTTGTTTTCTGAGGAAAAAATCCACTTAGCTTAATTATTTAAAAATTTAATTCTTTTATTCATATTACTTTACTATTTCATACTCGATCCATGCTAAGAAAATAGATTGATAGCAAATGTTTAACAAATACGAACCATTTCTCTAGATTCATATGTAAAGTATTTTTTGAAAGGAGAATAATAGCCTGAAGTTTATCAGAGAACAAAAATTTGAAATACATATAGTCATTGTGAAACAGGTGCCAAATGAGTTACTACAGTACCTATTAATTGGAATTCAGAGTGGACATTTGCACAGAAAGTCGGACCTAGATAAACGGATAACATCTGGTCAGTTTTATATATTTTTAAATCCTCATGTAGTTATTGATGAATAATATAATGTTAAGGTACATTTCAGTGAAAGGCTTAGAGCGTTTAAAGTGAGAGGAAGAGTATTGATGAAGGCAAGATCAGAAAATCATGGACAGGCCACCTTATGAGAGAAATTGCCTTTTAAACTCCATACGTGAAATTAAAAATGATTTGCCTTTAGTGTCATGTACAAAAATACCATGAGGTAAAGGCATGGCATGGGGAGAAGATGAAGTAGGATACAGGTTGCAGTTAGAATTTAGAGGGTTCTGCAGGCTTAGCTTTGAGATGTAAAAATAGTGTCCTATAATCAAAAAGTTGCCTTGGAAGGTTGGTGAGGGGAAGCAAGGCTGTGATAGGCAGTAATTGTGATGTGGGGACTAAAGGGGTGATAACCAGGATTTAAGAGACAGGAAATCTAATGAAGGAACTTTGAGATAGCTTTGCCATGAATGTCTAAAATAATTGTTTGGGGCATCTGGGTGACTCAGTCGGTTAAGTGCCTGACACTTGATTTCAGCTCAAGTCATGATCTTAGGGTCCTCAGGGTTTTGAGATTGAGCACCAGCAAAGAGTCTGCGTGGGTTTCTCTCTGTCCCACTCCCTCTGCCCTTCCCCCCAACCCCAGCATGTTCTCTCTCTCTAAAATGAAAAAATCTTTTTTTTTTTTGAGTAAAACAATAGAAGTTTATTAAGTGAAGATACAGAAAAAGTTCTCAAGAGTGAAAGGGGTCCCAATAAGGTTGCACTGAGGGCCTTTAGGGTTGGTCTTTTATAGAAAGCTAATGAGAGACCTTAAATTATTTTAACATTTCTATTGATAGCACCATTGAGCAGAGACTAGTGATAACATCTTCAATGGCTTACTTCATTTTTAGGGTCCGTTTATTCTTCGTTGGTCACGGGTGATTATCATAAAAAGACACTTACCTCACGTACCTAGGGCAGGGTGGTCGGATTTGTACCTTTACCTCTGCTTTCGTCACACCTCCATGTTTTGGGATTTCTGTGAGCCTGATCACATAGCGCCCTCTCTATCTCTCTCTACCTAGCTCCACCTGTCCCTTACTCGCTCTTCCCCCTGGAATAATAACCCTAATTGCTCTTAGGGAATGGGATGATGACTGCTCAGGCTGCTTCTGGCTGAGAAGGGATGGCGTGAGGGTACCGCAGTCAGAGTACACCCAGGGGTCAGTCAAGGGGTCCACACTATGGCTCTGGAGAGATGCTGGAAAGCATGAAGCAACACAGGACAAAGACAGAAAAACAAAGACAAACAATTACTTCCACCAGCGAAATGGTATCTCTGAAATATTGACCCCAGTCTCCGAACCAATCGAACATTCCAAGGGAGACCCTGATTTTGTCCAGTTGGGTCCAAATGTCATTCATTAATTGTGAGACCTTATACAAATTGTCAGTTATATTAAAACAGCACATGTATGGAAACTTTACAACCTGAGCGATGCTGTTCTCTCTCTCTCTCTCAAATAAATAAATAAATAAATCTTTAAAAAATTGGTAACAGAAAGAAAGAGAAACAAAATAATGGTTTGGATATATTAACTAAGTAAAAGAACAAGCATTACCAATTTGCTATACATGTATACCCATCTAATTGTAGCATAGGAAGCAGACACATTTCATGGTCACAGCTGTAGCCTGAGAGTCAGACTCCAAGATTAAGTCCTATTTCCACCTTATTTTTCTGGGCAAGTGACCTAGCAGCTTTATTTCTCAATTCTTTATCTGTAAAATGTGTGTAACAGTAATATTTCTTGATAGGATTCTTGTGAGATAAACAAGATAATATTTCAAAACATTAAGAAAGTTCGTGTCTCGTGGTAACCACTCAAAATGTTATTATTATTGGAAACAGTATGTATAACTTCATAACAATAATACATAAACTATATATCACATCACTCCAATCCTTAAGATATGGATATGAAGTGAGGCTCTTTCTTTCTGAATTTCACTTTTGCTTCACCAGATCTTCTTTCCTTCTGCTAATTGAGCTTCTGCATTTAATACCTAGTGATTTTTTAATGTTCTAAAACATATCATATCAAAAGATAAGGTTTCTTTTCATAAGGTTATCTTTTCATAAACCTTTGAAAAATTTCTTTTAAAACCATACAGGTGGGAGTGCGCCTGGGTGGCTAAATTGTTAAGCATCTGCCTTCAGCTCAGGTCGTGATCCTACAGTCTGGGATGGAGCCCCACGTCTGACTCCCTGCTCAGTGGGAAACCTGCTTCTCCCTCTCCCACTCCCCGTGCTTGTGTTCCTGCTCTCGTTGTCCCTCTCTCTGTCAAATAAACAAAATCTTTAAAAAAAAATACAAATGGTGGCAAACAGCTTAAATTTAGACTGGCAAACTATGTGTAAAAGGCATGGAAAATGAATAAGAAATTAATACAAAAAGTAACACATTTAGTACAAACTTCTTATAAAGCAAATATATAGACTAATCATAATGCTTTACTATTTTACTCAAGTAAGTAATAGTAAATTATCAGCATGAACAATAAAAGAAAGATTGTTACTCAAAGTAATATTTGAAATAGAACAGAACTCCTAAGAAATATACTTCAGAACGTATCCCCAGACCTGCAGGATGCACTGTCCATCTCCTACTCTCGCAAAGTAGAATGACAGCCAGTTCTACAAAATCAACTCTGGTAGGTAGGATCGTGAAGTGGCAATATTTTGGGTTCCTTCTTTTGAATGCAAATCCTTGGGCCTTAACTCAGACTTAAATCAGTTCTAACAATTGTCTGAGGCAATGCTGAAAAGGTCATAAAGAAAACAATGTTTCATGGGAGAAATGGGTTAGGGATTAAGGGTATTCTAAAACTGAAGACTCAAAACACCTTAGCTTCTATAGATAGAAAGAGCAAAAACAATGTTTACCTATGTGTTTAAGGAGAAAAGAATCACTTTCTTTTTGAAAGGATTATTTATTACACTCTTACTGCTCCTGTGATGTACTGAATGCTTGACATTGTTATAGAAAATCAATTGGATTCAATCTGAGAAAGTCGTGTTATATGCATTCAAACCTGACAGTCCCATAAATCAGTATTTTTTGAGAAAAAAAAAAAAAAGCCAACCTAAAATAAAATGAAATTCATTTGTTTACTTTCTTAAGCCAGATGTGATTGCTACTTTATTTTTCTTTAGAAGGGATTACAATACAAATTGACTTTGAACTGCCCAGTAAAGTTGAGCAGTGGGGGATATCTCTTTACAAAAATCTAATTAGAAATGTTTTCCAAGCATTTGCATCTCATTCACAGAACAAGAAAGGTGGAGGATCTTTTCTTTTCTAGAAAACAAAATACAAAAAACAAAAAACCTTTTAAAGAACAAAGCTAAGTATTTAGTAGTCTTTTAAAAATATTGACTGGTAATTCATAATTAAAATTAATAATTACTTTTGATACTCACTTAGTATAACAGTCAAAAATGTTGAGATCGGAGAGACACTATTTAGGGTCAAAAAGATTTTGAAATTCAAACTCGCACTTCAATCACTACATTCTCCTTGAATTTTTATACATGTAGATACTTAGAAGTTACAAGTGAATCATTTTTGACCCTTACATATTTAGTTCAACCCCAGCTGGACTTGGGAATCCCTCCCTAATTGCAGCCTGTGGTCCAAGGATCAGCTCTCTCAGGATAATCAGGGATTGAAATATTTTTGTTTTCTTCTGTTCTTCATGCAAAACCAGAGGCCTGTCTCCCATTTAAATAGGATCGTCTGAATGCTCACCACAGATAGATGAATTGTTAAAAAGCTTCCCAAGTGGTTTTCATGTTCACTGAAGATTGAGAACCACAGTTGCATATGTTTACACACGCTGTTCATTTCTCTGCACCTAATCCATCCTTCAGGAGAGATTGCAATTTCCAGTATCCTCACGGAATTGTCTCTGACAATCTCAGCCAACAGTGCTCTCTTTCCTGAACTATAGTTAATTTGCAATTTTTATCTATGTGCTCTGTGTTGCCTTAAATAAGTTACATTAACTTGAAGGACTGACAATTTGCATAGTAGGTGTATAATGAGCATTTTTAAGGGTATGATTTAGGAAGTTTTGTCATATGCATACACACATGAAAGCTTTATCAAAATCAAAGATCAGGAAAATACACATCACAGCCGAACTTTTCACAGCCCATCTCCAGACCATTGGAAATCTTTAATGAGCTGAGAAAGCTGATTTGTAACTTTTCTCGTATTTTAATCTTCGGTTAGTCCTCACAGCTTCTAGTATTTATGACTGGATGTTCAGGAGGAAGAGCTAGGGTTTAATTTCGTTCTGTAACTTTCCAGAGCCTTTAACTATGCTTAACGCATATTAAGTTCTCAATAAGTTTTACTAAGGAATGAAGTACTGACAGCTAGTTACAAACATTTATTATATAGGCAAATATATAGTAAGGGGAATTTTTACTTAACCCCATAACAAAATAGATTGTGGATGTTAGATTGGTGTTAGACAATAGTGTAAATAAGATAAGGGCTGGTAAGTGACTATTGTGATGACTTATAATAAATAGGCAACTATAATGAATACTGTTAAGCCTTATAATGAGAATAAACAGTGATATTTTATAGTCAATAGAAAGGGACTTAGTAGAGGCAGGAATGTAGATCAGACTTTGAGATAATTACTTTGCATAAGGTCACTGGTATTACCCTGTCCAAGTGCTTTTCTAAGGCACATGTCTTCCTCCAGTTTTGTGAGAAAGTGTCAAGTAAACAAAAAATAAATTAATTTAAAGATAGGTAGTGTGAGAATTATCAAGCCATTTGTATCAAACACCATCATATATTTCCAATGTAAATATAGAGATATTACATTACAGGATATTGACAAATTAGCAATTAAATTATTTAAAGGTAATGCAGGTTTGATGTAACTGATTTGCACAAAGTGTTATATGTTATCTTGGCCAAATGTCATTCAGGGTTCATGCCACTCTCTAATTTCATAAAGAAAATTTGGCAAGTGAACAAAAATACATTAAAAAGAGAAAGCTATACCACCACACAACATATTTTCAAAATTATAATAATAGAAATATTATGTTGGAGGATATTGACTAATTGACAATTCAATTATTTAGATATAATGTAAACCTTATTATTTAAAAATCAATCTTTTTTCAAGAATATATCATTTAAACTTCTAAAACGAATTTTGAGAAGCTATAATCCATGTTATATAAAAGCATTACAGTTAAATTATAACCAATTGTGTTTTTCTAGAAACATTTAGTTTAGGCTAAAACACAGTTTAAAAAAAGTAAAACTTAATACTATACAATTGGCTCATTTTAATTTCATGTATGCCCTTCAATTGATATGGTGTGAAGTTAAGAGCTAGAGCTTCAGAGACAAAAGCCTGGGTTCAAATTTGAGCCTGGTCACTTTCTGGCTGTGTGGCTCTGAGCAGCTTCCTTAACCTCTCTGTGCATTACCATTATCACCGGCAAAATTGCTAATGAAATAGCACATTCCTCAAAGCTGTTGGGAGTATTAAAAAGCAATGAATATAAAGAAGGTAGTCTAACATAATAAAATGGAATTAATCCTTTTTATTACTATTACACAGATAAAATAAATGAGCTAACATCTAACTGTATACAAAATCAAAAGGGTAGCTATAACTAGGGTTTTTTAAGGTTGTCTAGATAGTATCATTTAGTGAAAACCGGAATGAATAGTAATACATTCATATCAGGAAACCTTGGTACCAATAGCTGTGAACTTGCTGTTATATTTATATCACCGACCTTAAGGTAAAATAACCAGGTAAAGGCAAGTTTTGTTTTGTTTTGTTTTTTAAGATTTTTTATTTATTTATTCGACAGAGAGAGACACAGTGAGAGAGGGTACACAAGCAGGAGGAAGGAGAGAGGGAGAAGCAGGCTTCCCTCGGAGCAGGGTGCCCGATGCGGGGCTCGATCCCAGGACCCTGGGATCATGACCCGAGCCAAAGGCAGACGCCGAATGACTGAGCCACCCAGGTGTCCCAAGTTTTTTTTTTTAATGAACAGATATATCTTCAAGATTTACATTCTCAAATATCTTTTATTTATTTTCTTTTCATCTGCACATTATATATGTGTTGTACAATTTCTCGGAACACTGTAGGAAATATCCAATTGAGACTCAGACTTTCGCTGAAATCATTTATGATTGTTATTATTAATCATCACTTATTTAATGCTTACAAAATCCTTACCATTTTTCTAAGAGCTTTACCTATGCTAGCTTATTAAATCAAGAGACTTAAAAGGAAGATATTATCTCGTCTTAGCAATGAGAATACAAACCTCAGAAATCTTAAGACATTTTGTCATTAGCTATTTATTTATCTACTATCCATGACTATTTTTTTAGATTTATATGTATAAAGAACTTTTTTTTTTAAGATTTTATTTTTTTGAAAGAGAGAAAGAATGAGCATGAGCAGGGGGCTGGGGGCAAGGGCAAGGGGGGCAAAGGGAGAGGGAGAAGCAGGCTCTCTGCTGAACAAGGAACCTGATGTGGAGTTCGATCTCTGAACCCTGGGATCATGACCTGAGCCAAAGACAGATGCTTAACCACTGAGCCACCCAGGCAGTCCTGAAGAGCTATTTTGAATGGATACATCCAAATGCTTAGTAAAAATCTAATAGCATGTGAGCAAACTACACCATACACATTATTTTTTTTCTTTTTATAAAACTAAAGAATATTTACCAGGTGTTGAAAATAGGCTCAATGTGGCAATTTTTAGCTCCATGAGGAAAGTAAAAACATTTTGTTTCACTTTATTTTCTTTGGTATTCTAGGAAATGGAGCTAGAACTTTTTTTCTCTTCCAGGTATTTTTTTCCCTATCATTTAGCCTTCTACAATACAATATGGAAAAATTAAATATGGACAGGATGCTAGCCTCTCCATCAAAAATAGCTTCAATGAGAGTGATGCTAACAGTAGAGTTGTGAAAATCAAAAAGGGGAAAAAATAACACTTCAATTTCCATAGACAGTCATGCTAAGAACCTAAAATGGACTTCAGATAAGGTTAAAATTCTGTCAGATTAAGAAAGAAATATTTACAGACTTCAGTAAACTTTTAACCTATAAAATAATTCCTTTTTATAATGTGAAATAAAATCCAGATGTAACAGTCATGGGACATATTAGTCATTAATTTTCAATTATAAATGAATTATCTGAGTACCTTATAAACTAATAAACTATATACTTTAATGGCACAAACCAGAAAATAGTACATCCTATACTAAAGAGCCTGCGAAAATCAATGTACTTATATCTCTTTTTTTCCCTCACAATACAGAGTGGAACACTTGTGAATCCCCATGGAAGCAAGGTCAACCACAAAATGTACAAAGACCCGTTTTTTTTTTCATTAGGCATAACAAAATGCAATTTTACCTTTTTAATGTTAGTCTGAGAATGCCAGGACTCCTAGGAAACTGCACCTGCAAAGCATCAGTTCACCAATCATTAGCCTCTGTGTCTGTCAGCCACAGATACTCAACAGGCCTGCAGCTTTATGTGGCATAAAGGTTAATATTGAATCCTTAGGTAAAATATAAAATTTGTCTTGATCTTTGAAAGCCATGGGGAAACTAATAAAGGTCTAGCACGGAATTTTGACTCTGTTCAACCTTACGATAAGTGGACTGTTAGTTGAAATGTCTGGTAACTATAAACCAATGTGCTTATCATATATACGATATTGTGGCTCAATAGGTATGAATAAAAATTATAGAATATGTTGTTTTAGAGAAACAACCACATAATTTATTTTCTGCTTTCATTTATTTCTCTCAATGTTTGTTTTAATAAGTTTGCTGGAATACCAACAAATCATAAAAGTCTTGGGGACATACCAATGTGTACATATCCAGCAGTTCATTAAGAATAAAATTATATAAATTAAATATTTTCCAATGTGATTTATGAGTTTAAGAAACTATTTTACTTGATTACATAGGTCTTCCTGTATTTAAAGGAAGGAAGAAGAAATAAGAAGCAAAATCACTAAAGCATAACAAATTAAACAGTATTTCCCACCATACCTATGTAGGTCTTATATTTGCATTATTGCTACATATCTTTTTATAAAAAAATAGTAAATAATAATCATGTCTATATGATCAAATATTTAATCATTCAATTATGTCCTTCATTCTCTTCACAAAAGCAAGTAGCTTTTGGCACTTGATTTATTTAGTGCTACTCAATGTTAACCAGCACAGTGTTTGAAAATTTGAATGATATTTTCTTCTTCTTTTTTTTGATAAATCTAAATTTTGATCTAAAATATCAATATTTAGGATTTTCAGTAATGTTTATATTTATTTTTAATTGAGAAATTAAATATGTGTAAAGTTTTACATAATGCCCAATCAAACTAAATGGCAAGATAAGTAACTAACAAAACTGAAAAACAAGACTTCTATTTTAAGTTCTGTAGCACATTAATAACTTGGCAAGTTTTTAGGTGGATTCCAGTTCCTAGTTCCACACGCAAAGAGCTTGGAAGTTGTCACTCTGTCCGAACAACAAGTAAAAAGTTGAACTGACTGAAAAAATCAACAACCTTTCTTGGATTCATAGAAGAGATGAGGACACAGGGAAAACTACGGTCCTCTAGATTAGAGAGACAAACAGGTAAATACAGGGAGTCCTGGCTTACCGGGGATAGAAGCTCACAAGCAAGAATCACTGCAGGAACCAGCACCAGCATAGGAAAACCTGAACTATAATTGATAAGCTGCTGGAGGTTCAATGCGGACAGGTCTGAGAGTAAAAGAACCTCAGGTGGATGAAAAGGGCATAAAACAATTAGAAGAGATAGCAAGCATCAGAACAAGACAGGACAGAGATGTTGGAATTATCAGACCAGAAATTTAAAATCTATCTGGTTAATATGCTAAGGACTATAATACATAAAGTAGACAGCATGCAGGAACAGGTGGTCAATATAATCAGAGAGATAGAAATCCTAAGAAAGAACCAGAAAGAATGATATAGATTAAAACCACTGTCACAGAAAAATAAAATAAAATATAAAATAAAATCACTGTCACGGAAGTAAGGAATTCCTTAGATTGCCTCATTAATAGACTGGACATGGCTGAGGAAAAAAAAAAATCCGAGCTTGAGGATATCTCAATAAAAAAATACTAAAACTAAAAAGCAAAGAGAACAAAGACTGGATAAAAGAAACCAAAACAGAATATCCAAGGACTGTGGAACAAATACAAAATACGTAACATGTGCATAATGGGAATACCAGAGGAAGGGGAAAGAGGTAAAGAAACAGAAGAAATATTTAAAATATAAATTGAGGAGCACCTGGATGACTCAGTCAGTTAAGGGTCTGACTGTTGATTTCGGCTCAGGTCATGATCTCAGTTTCATGAGATTGAGCCCTAAATCAGGGGGAGTGTGGAGTCTGCTTGAGGTTCTCTCTCTCTCTCTCTCCCTCTGCCCACATGCCCCATTCGTACAATCTCAAAAAAAAAAGAGAAAAATTTGACTGAGAATTTCCCCAAATTAATGTCAGACACAGGAAGCTTGGAGAACACCAAACAGAATAAATGTTTAAAAAATCTACCCAAACTGCGAAAATTTTTAAAAAATCCTTCTGCAAGAAGGCATCGGACAACTGAGAAAATACCCACATTGAAATGGGTAGGAAAAGCTGAGACATACACACCACAAACAACACCCCCAGCGCAGCTCCTTCCAAATGAAATGGAACCCCCAATTCCCACTTTCTCCTCGAAGAGTGAAGGTTTTGGACCACATCGCTAGCACCGCAACTTTTATATCTGAAAGACTGGCTCCCAAATCACTAGTTCGCACAGACAAGCCCCAGGACCACCTTAAACAAATGGCAGTTTTTAAACCGGGCAGCAAGCACTTCCCATTGCCTATTCCCCAGCCTCGGCACAAAGTAGACAAATATGTCCAGCTCTCACTTTCTCCAGAAAATTGGACGGCATACTCTTCCAGGTGCTAAGCAGGGTTAGGGTTCTAGTCAGCTTGTAACTGGGAGCTAACTGGGAACCTCCTGGAAGCCTGAAAGAGCATGTGGACACTTCCCCCTGGTTTGTGCCAATAGTAAACCAAGTCCCCAGCTTCTTTCTAAAAGAAGTTGTCCATACATCTGGAGGTCCAACTTTCACGACTGCCACTGATGTATGGGCTCCCAAATCGCCTAGCTCTGAAAGCCAACAGGGCTCTGCATTTGTGAGTCCCCAGGACTGCATCAAACAAAGAAGCGGTTTTCGAACAAGTGTACAAGCATTTCTCATGGCTGTTCCCCAGTTCCAGTGCAGAGGGGGCAGGCAAAAGTACAAGACTCCTTCTGTCTTCCTGGGAAGGGTTTGCCTGCCTTCTATCCCAGCTGCTGCCTGTGGACTGGGCTTCTCATCAGCCTGTGTCTGTTGGGGTTAATGTAGAGCATGAACTCAGCCATAATAACCTGGCTTGCTAAAATATTATAACACGGAGGCTGCTGGAGGTGAAGGAAGGTTTCTGAGAAGGGCATGGGCCTTTGGAATGCCGAGGTTTGTGCGTCCACTCTGCCATTGGAATGCCAAGGGGAGTTGCCTTCCCAAAGCTTTCTTAGGCTGAACAGGGGCCCTGTGATCTAAGAGATGTATGCATTGTCCCCCTAGGTTATGTATCTTATGTTCAGTAAGACCTCTTGTCACATAACGTGCTTGAGAAACAGTGATAAGGATTTGTGATTATCCTGAAGGACCAATAAAAGTGGGAGCAAAGAAGAGCAAAGGGTCTTTGCCTCTGAGCATTGACCCCCTTGCCTTCTCTTCTTTTTCACAGCAAAGTCTGGAGTAATCTTTCATCAGCTGATACAGGGATTGCTGGCCATTCCCAGCATGTGTCAGGAAGCTGACAGGTCACATAATTAGTCATCCTCCAGGAGCTTGAACAGATGCATGAAATGTCCTAACTCTTCTCTTACCCAGTACACCCCAGTGATAAAACTAAGTCTCTGGCTCCTCCCAGAAAGGAGTTTGTTCACACATCTATCCCCTGAATTCTACGACTATCATGTGAGGGACTGACTCATAAACCACTTAGCTCAGGGAGGTGATGGGGCTTGACATTTGTAAGTCTCTTGGGACCACAGAGGACAAAGAAACAGTTCTCTCTGGGCACATAAGCACTCCCAGCAGCAATACAACTTCAATAACATTAACTTTTCTTCAAAACCCTCTATAAAGTCATTTTTTAAAAAAGAACATTAGGCTTTATATATGGAATCTATCTCATTTTCATATTTTTAAAAAATTATTGAGATATGATTGACATATTAGTTTCAGAGGTGCACCATAACGATTCAATATATGCATATATTGTGAAATGATCAGCACAGTATGTCCAGTCAGCATCTTTCCACACATGTAATTACAGTTTTTTTCTTGTGATGAGAACTTTTTTTAAAAAGATTTTATTTATTTGTCAGAGAGAGAGCATGCACAAGCAAGCAGAGGCAGAGGGAGAAGCAGGCTCCCCGCTGAGCAAGGAGCCCGATGGGGAACTCGAATCCAGGACCCTGGGATCATGACCTGAGCTGAAGGCAGCTGCTTAAATAACTGAACCACCCAGGCATCCCGTGATGAGAACTTTTAAGATCTACTCTCTTAGAAACTTTAAAAATGATCTTACTTATGTGTGGAATCTAAAATAAATAAATTAATAAAAAATCATTTTGTTTTTTAAAAAAGATTTATTTAGTTGAGAGAGAGAAGTCATGAGTGGGAGGAGGGGCAGGGGGAAGAACCTTCAAGCGGACTCCCCACTGAGCATGGAGTCCGATGCAGGACTGGATCTGGCAACCCATGAAATCATGACCTGAGGCAAAACCAAGAATCCAACGCCTAACTGACTGAACCATCAGTCATCCCAAGAAATTATTTTCATATTTATCTGATGTATTTACTGTGGACTTCAATGATGATCATATACTTGAAAGACATATAACTGGAAAGACAGAAGAAAACATATAAGGACAAATATTCTAAATTAGGCGTCAGTGGTAATGAGCAGATTCTTCTTCTCATGGTAACATTCCACATCCTCACCACCACCAGGGATAATATGAATTTTGGGGGGTTATGACCATTTAAAGAAATTTAGGAAGATTTGTAAAATACCGTTTTGAAAGAAGAAGACATTTCAAAATATATTTCATGGAAAAAAAGTTGAGGTATTCTATTATCTACCTCACGAGCTACTACTGTCTTCATAGTTATATTCAATGTTGTTGCAACCCATCAGACTTTTCTTTTTAAGTCAAGTCAATAACAGGAATAGCAAGGACCAGAGGACACTCTTGCTAGGGGTAACAAACTAATATATCCTGTTCCCCAAACTTTGCCCTATCCACATTGTTCAATTTCCTGAATTAGAATCCAGTGAGTCATTGTGGCCTATTTCTTTTCAGTGTGACTGAATCTCTCACCAAGATCTTTGAGGTTGTCCTTGTTTACTCTTGATTTTTCAGTGCTTATCCATTCCCCATTGATGCAATGACAATTTCACACCCTCATTATTTCTCACCCAAATTGCCATAACTGGTTAGCTAAATTCTCTGGCTCTGGTATAACATGAATTATTTATTTAAACTGATCATAAAAATAAATAATAAAAAATAAACTGATCACAAAATTATCTTTCTGTAATATGAACTGGATCATTTGGAATTTGTTTTTTATTTTTCAAAATCAGAGAGGATGACATTGTTGTATTCTGAAGGGGTACATTTTAAAAATAGCATATGTTTTTAGAGATCATTTAAGCAGAGGTTAAAAAATTTCCAATGTTTTTATCCTATTTTTACCATTCCTCGACTCAGTTTTGTATATGATGAAAGGAACAAATCCCTATATATTATTTTATGAAAATATAAAGAGAGTAGAACTAGATGTGGAGGATATTATATTACTTCTTTTATGTGAGTTATATAAGTCATAAATGTGGATGAGGTCACACAGAAAAATATGAAAAGTTAGGTCATAAATGGACAAATATGAAATTTTAAGACCAGCTCTGGTGGACATTGCTAGCTATCCTGCAATATGCATTCTCTTCTTCTTTAAAATAAATTTCAGCAAAGCAGTTACCTATTCATATTTAAAACTACATTTCTCTATCTCCTTTGCAGCTAGATACAGACATGTGACTAAATTATGACCAGTGGAGTGTAAGTAGGGAAGATATGTGCAATTTCCACCTTAGTTCGTTAAAAAGAAATGTGTTTGTTCTTTTACACTCTGTTTTTATTCCTTCCCTAGCTGGAATGTAGAAATAATGATTAGCAATTCAGACCAAAAATATCCACGGGATATAATAAAATAGGAAGATAAAACTGAGGAGCTGAATATCCTTTAGGAAGACTTGTCAATCCACCCTAGACCACCAGCAATCTCTGAACCATTCTATGAGGAAGAAACAAACATCCAGCTCATTAAGCCAATGTATTTGGGCCTCTCTGTTAGTGCAGCTTAGCTTGGACTTGATCAAAAGCAACATTCATATGAAAAGAAAAAACTTGATAAAGAGTTGAACATTCAGGAAACTGTGGGAATCAAACTAGGATGCTCTCATGAAAGCCAATGGAGAACAGAATTATACCAAAGGAGCAGTGGTCAGTAGTACCAAATAATGAAGAGATATTACATGAAATAAAACGTTGCAAGTCTATAAATATACTGGTGAGATAAGAAAACTAAGGAAGATCCTGTTAAAGATTAGGGAAAACTTCTGTGGGGGAATGGTAGTTAATGAGAAACACAGAAACCCGGAAAGTGGCTGGGTGATGGACACTGGGGAGGGAATGTGCTATGGCAAGTGCTATGAATTGTGTAAGACTGACGAATCACAGACCTGTACTCCTGAAACAAATAATATATTATATGTTAATTAAAAATTTTTTTAAATAAAAAAGAAAAAGAAAGTATCAAAATTGAAGGCACAAAATAAATTAGAAACTACGAATATGGAAAACGACCTATCTAAAGAGTGTGTTAATTTTCTCTCGAAATATTCAGCCGCCTAAATATGGATCCCTGTGTTAAAGTCCAAAATTATGGGAGAATATAAGGAGCCTTCTGACCCCACCAGGCAGTGGGTTGTATATATCAAAGGACAATAGATCAAAGAAGCTATGGAATCAGGTTCTGAATTTAAATCTTAGCATTTAATAGCTTTGTAATTTTGACAAATTATTTACCTTCCTTAATTGTGAGTTTTTTATCTGTGAAATGTGGATAACATAGTATTTGGTGATTACAATCAACTTCGTTCTGGTAAAAAACAACTTTGACTCTCAGTGGCTTGAAATAATAAACAGTTGTCAGGGACCTGCAGGATTCCTAGGACCCTGCTCCACTAGGATCTGTTCATCTTGGCCAGGCTCCACTGGGCTTGATTCTAGGCTGTGGTTAGATTCAAGCCTTTTCCAGATGGTTTTTCTGTCCAGAATCCAGACTGAAGAAATAACCACTATTTGAGACATTGTTCTCAAAAGCAAAAGATCTAGAGCCCAAGCAATTTGTCATACTTCAGGAAAGCTTTTACTAGGTGTGGCATTCTTTGCAGCTTTACATTCCGTTGGCCAAAGTAAGTTAAGAGGGAAGGGACAATAAATATAGCTGGCACATGCCATTCTTGGTTAATGCTAGCTTATTTTTAGTATTGTTATTTATAATAATTTATTTAATATTATATATTTGTACTGATGGACAACAGTCTCTATGGGAAAGGATGCAAAACAAGAGGAAACTGATAGATTTCTTTATTGTTGGGTAAAAAGCTATCCTCACGTGAAGTGGTTCCGGACAGGGTAAGCATTTTTGTCTATGGAGAGTTAAGAAAGCAGAAAAACAACTGGGAATAATTTCACTGTTTTGAGAATGAGATGAAGTTATTTATGAAGAAAGAGAAATTTCAGAACCCTACCTTCCTCCACAGGGTAGTTAAAGGAGAAAGGAGGAATTCTTGGATAATTAATTAATTGAAAAGATAAAATAATTATTTTTAAAGGATTTTTTAAATGAGGGACGCCTGGGTGGCTCAGTTGGTTAAGCACTGCCTTCGGCTCAGGTCATGATCCCAGAGTCCTGGGATCAAGTTCCACATTGGGCGGGCTCTTTGTTCGGCAGGGAGCCTGCTTCTCCTTCTGCCTCTGCCTGCCACTCTGCCTGCTTGTGCACACGTTCTCTCTCTCTCTCTCTCTCTCTCTATGACAAACAAATAAATAAAATCTTTTAAAAAAAAAGGGATTTTTTAAATGACTTTGAAATTTCACACAAACATCACTGAAATGTATTTCCTCAAATTTTGTGTATTTGTCTTCATTTTCGTTAGTCCTATTTATTATATATTTGATAATTTTTCAAGATATCATGTTCTGTCCTTCCCAAATTCCATCTGTCATCACCACAAACTTCCACTCTTTAAACAATTATGCAGAACTCTAGCATACTAGAGAAGGTGTAATGTGCTCTGGAAGAACACGTATTCCTTTCACACACAAGTATAGGTTGTGTGAGGCCCACATATTGGTACTATCAGCTTAGTGCCTCATCATAAATATTTTCTGTCAAATATATTTTCTCTTAATTGATCTGGAGTGTTTTAAGGAGAAACTCACAGGGTAAATATTTTTATGTAAATTCAAGCATTTCATTTCTGAAAAAAATCAGTTTTTCCTTGTGAAATAACTTGCCAACCCATTTCTTAGAAGCAGAGAATGAGTGTTTTTGACAAGTGCATCTTAAATTATCAAAAGTGTTTTTAGACACTAATTAATAAAGCTATTAAATTTGACATCATCATTACATTGAATACCAATTAACACAATGCCAATTAACACAATGTCAATTAACACAAATGCTAATAATGGTTTACTCATTTAGAGTAAATTAACATTTGTATTTAATAATCACTTGCTGCATATATGTAATTAGTAAAAGTAATTAGCAGAAAAGCAATTACATATATGACATATAGTTACCATATATGCAGTTATAGCTATTTATCTATCATCTGTCTTTTATCTCTAGCTTTAGAACAAAACTGAATGATTAGAAGGTTAATTTCCAATAGATTTAATCTTACACAAAAAGCCAGTAAAATACTTTGGTCCAAAAAAAAAAAAATACTTTGGCCCAAGTGTACTTAGATAATAAAAATTTGCCTTAATGATAATCTCATCTTTTGGGGCACACACTTGCTTTGGCTCTCATGATTTCCTGTCTTCTAAGTCAGTGCTCTCATGCTTTTCCTTGACTTCCCCGTGTCCAGGGCAGAGCTCAGGAAGATTTATTTTCCCATGCTTTAATGCCAGGCACAGCTACTGCCAAGCCCTTCAATTTTATCAGTAAATCTCCCTTTCCATATGTTTTCTAAACTCTTTTATAACCCGATTCTAACTCATTCTCTCCTCCTAGAATCATTTTTAAAAAAATCGAAATGTATATAAATTTTATAATTCAATTTCCTGTGTATTAATGTATTTTCAGACTGTAATTCAAATCCTGGTACAGATGTTTCAACATCACTTAAAAAAATGCCACTTTTGAATTCAAAATCTGTCTTCCTAAATACTCCCTATAATATCTTTGGACATTTTGTTTTTTCCCAAGGGACTCTGAATCCAGTGGAAATGATAGCCAAGTTCAAACCATAATCCAATGCTGTATTTCATGCTGAAAGGTAAAATAAAATAGAACTCCCACAGATATAACAGGAGCATTATAGACAGACTGACATGGGTTCAGATTGCAGCTGAACCACATGCTACTTAGATGGCTGTGATCAAATTTTTAAACCAAGTCTCAGTTTCATTACCTGTAAGATGGGTCTGATATAATAGATATTATACAGTCCGTATCTGAACTTAAATCAGATCTTTTAATTAAGAATCGCCTTATTAACTATATAAAAATTATGAGTTGCTTATAAACCAATTTAAACATTATCAGAAAATATATCATGACAGGTGTTAATTGTCAAATCTGCATTGGAATGTGTTCTTGAGAGGTTGGACACCAAGACTGAGAGTGGGACAAGATTCAGGTTCTTTCTTGTAAATTCAGAGCCTTTTCTTTAACCCTCTAAACTTTACAGTCTAAAGCCCCTTCTCTCCAAAGCTGCTGTCACATCATCCTATTTTGTTTCCTTCAGAACACTGCCATCTACAAGCCTTTCTTCATTTGCCCAGGGAATCATTTTCCATCTCCCCCACTAGAGGGCCGAGATAAGGTCATGGCATAGAGTAGACATTCAATACATATTTGCTCACACAATGAATCATCTATGTCTGAAGGAAAATCCAATTTTATTCTCAAGTTTGTGAACTGAACCAGACACCATCTGTACCTAAGTATTCGGGTGTTCAATTAATCTGTATTTGTTACACAAAATGGAAAGAATAGAAAATAAATTCTTACCAAGAACCGTTGGCATTGCAAGTGGTTCACACAAGACAGTGAAAGTTATTTTCTTTTGGGACTTGACATTGGATTTCTCATTTTTATGTTGTATTGGCTTAAACTATTTTCATGACTTTATGAACTTGCTAAGAATCACTAAATTTAACTTTTTGAGGTTGATTTTTATGCTACTGCAATGATTTCCAGAAACTGCATTTTTTCAAGTATTTATGTATTTATTTATTGAAAGACAGAGCATGTGAGTTGGGAGGAGGGGCAGAGGGAGAGATTGAGAATCCCAAACAGTCTCCATGCTCAGCCCAGAGCCCCACTTAGGGCTGGATCTCAGGACCCTGAGATCATGGCCTGAGCCAAAATTAAGTCTGTCGCTTAACCAACTTAGCCATCCAGGACACACCCCTCCAGAAATTGACTAAGAAAAGCCTACAAATGTTGATGTAAGTTTTGCTTGAATAAAGAAAGAGGACTGGTACACTTTATAGAGTAAATAAAACTAAGCCCTCCACCTTTTACCTTCTGCTTCTCTCCCTGCCCTCCCTTCCCACCTTCCCACTCCCCTCCATGTAAATTCCTGGCTGGATAAAAGTTAGAAAGAATAAAAGGCATGCTTTCATGATAGTCATTTTTATCATGTTTACCTGAAAGAGCTGGAGAAATTTAGATGGATATTAATAGTTTCCTAATGAAGTAATCATCATTTAAAATTCTTTAATGGTCACAAATCCTGAAATGTACAGTATCACAAATTAAGTCTTATATTAATATTTTATTCAATTCCATTAAAACTAATTATAATTCTTTGTAACATACCCAAGCAATTGCTCTTATTTCTTATAATTCCTATATCAGTGCAGATGCAACTCATTGCACTTATTAGTATCCCCTTAGCTATTTCTTAGCCATGCTATGTAAATTTAAATTTTCTAATCTTTCCTAACAAATCAACCCCAGTTATCCCTTCATTATATTTCTCCAATATTTATGAATTTCATCCATTTTTCTATACCTTTAACTTTTTCAGAAATGAAAAATTGATCAAGACATTAATTTCCTCTTGGGGCGCCTGGGTAGCTCAGTGGGTTAAGGCCTCTGCCTTCGGCTCAGGTCGTGATCCTGGGGTCCTGGGATTGAGCCCCACATCGGGCTCTCCACTCAGTGGGGAGCCTGCTTCCCTCTCTCTCTGTCTGCCTCTCTGCCTACTTGTGATCTCTCTCTCTGTGTCAGATAAATAAATAAAATCTTTTAAAAAAAAAGACATTAATTTCCTCTTTACTAAATGCAGTACATTTTTCTTTGCAATCTGGATTAAGGTGTGATTGTTGTGTCAATTCTGTTCTTATAAATGAACTCTTAAATGATGTCCTTATAATTGGAAGATTCTAAGCATTTTTAATTTCTAGGTTTTTATTTCATGAATCTACTCATTTGCCTCCATTTAAGAATCTGGTGCTTGAATACAGTACTAAGTGCTCAATTAAGATTTTCTGAATGTAAACTATTTGATACTAAAAGCCTAATCTAGCTAAAAACTTTCTCCATCTGTATTAGAGCAAAGATGACTAACAGTTCTACAGAGTGCTTATTACAATAAAAATAACAAAAAAGACCAGAAGATATCACACCAGAGATAAAGAATGGACACAAAAACTTCCAGAGAGAAACAAATAGGTCAACTACAATAAAACAAGGATCAAATGGCATCAGATTGGGCAATAATAACACTAGATATTAAGAGACAACAAAATAAAACTTCCACAGTTCTGAGGGGTCATGATTTTTATCCTAAATTTCTATACCTAGAAAAACTATAAGTGAATTTTGAGGATAAAATTAAGGCATCTTCATAAATGTGAAGACAAGGAATATTTATTTCCCATTTGTACCTTTTTAGAATGTGCTCCAGCTAAACAAAGTAGTGAAAACATGTAATCCAGGAAGAAAAAGTAATGTATCAGGAAAATATAGGAAGAAAGTGGTCTTTGCATCAAAGGGAGCCTAGAGATTGATCAGCCATATTGGAGCAGGAGTCTTCTGGAAAAAATGTTTACTTGACAGATTATCTTATGCATGAAAATGCTTGGAAAAAATTAAATTACAGTAATGGAAATTAAGGGCAAGAAAATAGCAAAGCACTTAAGTCTGGCGTAAGAAAAGTGTTGATATAATTACATTAAAATACTTAAATTTGCTGGGTGCCTATATGGGTCAGTCAGTTGATTGTCTCACTCTTGATTTAGGCTCAGGTCATAGTCTCGAGGTCATGGGATCAAGCCTCGCATCTGGCTCTGTTCTCAGTGCAGAGTGTGCTTGAGATTCTCCCTCTCCTTCTCCTCCCTGTTTGGCTGCTCTCTAAATAAATAAATAAATAAGTATAAATCTTTTGAAAAATTCTAAATACTTAAATTTGCAATAAGCAGAATATGCATTTGTATATATAAATTACATATATACATGTTTTTTATATATTATATATAAAGTTATATGGGAAAGGATAAGAGAGTTAAAACTGCCTCTTATAAAATGAGAACTCCAGCTCTAATTTTTAACATCCATATATCAAGAAAAAACAATATAAATATTTTATAAGAAGGCGGCTTTGGAGTGGAAAGCTGGAAGAAGTAATGTGGTAGAAAACTATGGGTTTTCCTTATTATCCTTTCGGGAATAGTAGGAGGCAGAATTACAAGATGAGCCCAAATGTCCTGCACTCTTATAATATCTCTTTTGCAGAACTTGTGAATACGATGGAACATCTCTCTCACAATTCTTTATAGTATATGGAAAAGGGGATTTTACATATGTAACTAAGGCTTTGGAATGGCCTATGGGTAGGGGTTGAAAAATTTTTGAGGAACATAAGAAAACCCTTAGATTCGATTGTCCTGAACAAACTGTTAGTTGGAATATATATTTTAAATGTGCCACCAGTGAAGTTTCAGAAGGGCACAAGGAACACGAAGAGGAAATACTAAATCACTTTAGAGAAAATCTAAATCATTGGGTATAGACTGTTGGTAAAAATCTGGGAAGACACAATTGACAAAGGCTCAAAGGAAATAAAATAGTAAGGACCGGAAACCAGAGGACAGGGTATCCTTGTTATGTGGTAACAAAGCTCAGTAAAATTGTCTACTATGTTGATGTGGGAAGCAGACTTTCAAGTGATGAACTTTCAAATGATGAATAAGGAAATTTCCAAATAAATTGCTAAAGAGATGGCCTGGTTTCTTTTGTTGCTCAAAGTAAAATATAAGAAAAATAGAAATAAATAGAAGGACGAACTGTTAAACAAAAAGGAAATTAATATGTGATGATTTAGAAAATTCTCAGTCTATCCATATGGCAAAGTGTTAAAATTAAGTATGCTGGCTCTAAATGACATAGAAAAATAAATGAAGGGGTCGACTGTATAATCTTTTGCCAAAAAGTCAGCAAGATCCTAATGTCAATGTGGACAGTCACACAAACGATCTCTCAAGAGATTCAGGCTGTTTTTCACAGACTTTCTCAATCCAGACACAGGACCTATAAGAAGCTTAAGGTCATTGTCCTCAGCCATCCCAGCTAAAAGTCAAGATAAAGAAAGAATTATCTCCAAAAGATTTGTTTGTGCGGTTTTTGGTCAATGGATTAAAACTTTGTGAAGTTAAAAAAAAAAAAAAAAAAGGAAATATTTTGAGAAATTTTTTATCAGTAGAAACACTACCAGTTCGAAATTAAAAGGAAAGGAAGTACCAGGTAAAGGAGGAGGGGGTTGTTTGATCCCCTAAAGCAACTGGAAGCAAGCAGGTTGATAAAATTACAGTCGACCCCCACCCCCCACCCTGATTTTTGCTTTCTGTGGTTTCACTTTCTGCAGTTTCAGTTACCTGTGGTCACCTGGAGGCTGGAAGCAGGGGTTCCTCCCTCTGAGGTATTGTCAGAAGGCCAACAGTACCCTAAGGCTATAGATCATTGCCTTGGTCATTTCCCTCACTTCATCTCATCACACAGGCATTTTACCTACATCACCCCCAAAAAGGTGAGAATAGCCAAGAAAGATACTTTGGGAGAGAAAGAAGGTCCACATTCACACAACTTTTTATTACAATGTATTGTTACAATTGTTCTATTGTATTAATTATTGTTACTAATCTCTTACTGTGTCTAATTTATAAATTAAACTTTATCACAGGTGTGTATGTACAGGAAAAAATAGTAATATAAGGTTCATTGCTATCCATGGTTTCCGGTGTCCACCGAGGGAACACATGCTCTATAGATAAGATACCATATTCAGTTGCAAACAGTGGTTACTATTTATGAGTAAGGAATGATGCTGAAAGGGTGGAGCCAACAGTAGAGAGGGAGGAGTGAGAAGCCAGGAGGATAACGGAAAGAACCACAGAGAAGGATTAGTCTCAGCCTTTTGAAGGAGTATAGGATGTGCCACTTTGGCATAAAGGTTATTTCAAGTTAAAAGTAATCAAAACCCAGCAGATGCAGGAAAAGCTCTCTGCCTTCCCCCCCTCCCCTTACCTAAGAAACTCATCTGCATAATAGGGCAACTTTTGTTTTTCCAAGCATCTCTTTTCATCTTCTTGCTAATGGTCTTTCTTCCCTTTGTATCCTCAGAACCTACTGCTGACTTAGTTCATGCAAGCTTCTTGTTGCCACGTTGTCTTTGGAATTTCATGTCTGTAGGAATTTTCCATACATATGCCTATAAAATTTGATTTTCTCCTCTTAATCTGTCTCATTAAGTCCAATTAGAAAGACCCCAGGGCAGAGGGAGCCCTTCTTCTTCTCTGAAACCTTGAAGCCTAATCAAGGAACTCCAGCTGGAGTTTACTCAACTAGATTTCAAAACTGTTTTGGACTGGTAAATCTTTCACCTTCTACTTACCCACTTTTTAAACTGGAATATCTACTACTGTTATCTTACACCTGTCCACCATTGTATGTTGAAATGTGGGGGGGGCAGAAATTTGTATTAATTTCATCAGTTCACAGATTAAAAAGAATTGTGCCCCAGAACGGACGACACACAAGTGGCTCATCCAAGATCAATTTCCATATCTTAGATGACTAGATTTAGATTTAGATGAAAAGATTTTGAACTGAGGTGAACCAGTCATGAGGCTCTTTTTGAAGACTTACAGATGTAGTCAAAGCATTTTGCTTGTATGACAGATATGGAATGTCAGGGATCAGAGAACTAAGAGGGATTAACTGATATCCTTATAATATTAAGTCCTCTCATCCAAGAGTATGAAAACTCTCCAAAAATTTTTATTAAAGTTTTCAAATTCTGTACATAAGATTGTATCTTTAGGATTAAGTTCATTTCCTTATAATTTATAGATAACTTGTTTTAATTGTTATTTGAATGGCATCTTAATATTTATTATATTCTATCATTTATTATTTTACTGTTTATACAAAAAGGTGCTAACAAGATTGATAAATAAATCTTATTACAGTAACTCTCCTAACCTGGCTTATTCATTTTTACAGTGTACATGTTGGTTTCAAAGATTTCCTAACTATAGGTTCAGATCATTTGGAAATGAGTTTTATCTTCTTTTACTCTTTACTTCACTTTTTTTCTTTTTCTTTCTCCATAACATTGGCAAGGACCTTCATTCTTAGGTTTAATAGTAGTGGTAGATATGAGGATCTTTGTTTTATTCCTGGGGAAAAATATAAAGCTCAAGGTTAAATACAAAGTTCTTAGTTGTTGGGGGTCTCTAAATTTAACCAGCTTAAGAGCTTGCCCTACTTTTCATAGTTTTCTAATTTTTTTTTTCCAAAAAAATACGTGAGTGCTAAATTTTCCAAATTCTTTTTTTGATAACTGAGATAATAATTTCTGTCAATATTAATACGGGTAATATGACATTGAATCACTTTTAGAGGTTGAGCTCTCCTTGTCTTCCTAAGGGGAAAAAAACCTTCTTGATCAAGACATCATTTAATGATTGCTAATGCTTAATTTAAATTTTAGTATTTTATAACTAAAGAGGTTGTTGATTTTTTTCACATTTTTTCTTTTTTCTAAAACTAAATAAGGTGGCAATTGACTATTCATTAAAAATGTGTTAGAATACACTAATAATAAAAACCTGCAAGGATATTTTTTATTATTATTCAAATTCTTTCATACTTATCTAATAAATTTTGTTTGACCCATTTAGTATGTTTATTATACAGTATCTTCTTTCATCTGCATAGTTGTTTTTAAAGCACAATAATTTGACATTTTCCTTGTATCTGCACTTATTCAAGCTTTTTAATTCTCTATTTGGTTCATTTTTATTTTTTCACTCTTTTGCTTCGATCTATTTTGCCAAAAGTCAGTGCCCTTCACTGACTGCTTAAAAACAAACAAACAAAAACAACTTTACAAACTTTTTCTTTAGTGCTTGTCATATTCTATATTTCACTGATTTTTAATCCTCTTGTTTGCCTTTTGTTTCTGCCTTTTCCAATTTCCTAAGTTAAATGCTAAGCTTGTTTGCTTAATTGGTTTGCTTATTATTTTTGTTTCCTAAAAAAAAAAATGCATGTAAAGCCATAAAATTCCCTCTAGGAACTGTATTCACTTTCTTCACAAAATTTTCATCATAATAGTTTCATTGCCCGTTAGTTCTGTTATACAAACTATTTTAGAATTTCCTTTACAGCTTAAAGTTTATCTAGTAATATGTTATTTAATTCTAAATATAAATACTGTATTTAGCTCTGTTTTATTTAGTAATATCAAAGATGATTGCATTTTGGTAAGAAAAATGTTCTGGTGGCATTCATCTGTTAGAATTTATAGAGACTAGTTTTGTGTCTTAATAAAAGTTTAATTTTTTAAAAGCTTTCTATGTGTTCAAAAAGAATTTGTATTCTGTTTTGGATCAAAGGGAAAATTGTCTTTTATCTTAAATTTTCCAACTCACTCATTTTTTTTTCTTTTTTTTTCTAGCAGGAGTATTTGATACATGGCTTAGTTTGAAATCACTAATTTGTTGCACAGCTATTCATTCTGTCATTTATCATATATGCTGTGACATTTATTTAATTATATTTCTCATAGCAAAGCATTACTACTTTTAAAAATAACTTCCTGCTCATATATTATAAATATTGCTCCTATTTCTTTAAGTGTATCAGTAATATTTATTTTAAATTATTGATCTGTCTGTATAATGGTCCTTTTGCAGTCTACTTTAACACATAAAAATTCCTTTGGAAGCTTCCTTTATCTCTACCCTCAAGATGTATGTTAGCAATCATCCTCTAGGGATATGACCCACCAATATACATCTGAAGGGTCTCATGACTAAGGTTTTACTAGATAGGAGTAAATAACACTTTCCTAGCAATAGCTAGCCTCCTCAAGGTCCTGGAAAGCTTTTTTCCAAAATTCCTTTAAGACTTACCCTATCCCTAACCCCATCCCAACTTGAAAGTATATAATTCAGGCACTACATGACCCCAGCACAGCTCTTTCTGCCCAAGGGTACTCTCCCTGTGCTTTAATAAAACCACCTTTTGCCCCAAAGACATCCCGAGAATTCTTTCTTGGCCATCAGCTCTGAACCCTAACATCTTTTCTATATTAGATATATTTTGTTTAGTGTCCTCTTTCTTTTAGATTGTTTTTACTTTTCTAGCATCTAGTCTTTTTGACCTCTGATTTCTTATTGGCCCTAAAAGTAATGTTTCAGGGATGACCAATGTCTCTAAAGAGAAGTGAAAGAAAGTGCTCAAGAACTCAACCACTGTGACTGCTCCACTGGCTGTCAGTTCACCATACAGTCTAACTCAAGGATTTAACTTCTAGAAATAGGCAACTACAGAAGAGGTAGTTTCCTTAATTTGGAATCCACCAGGCACTGAAGGAGGCAGGAGTTATTAGGAGGGAGAAATTGGAGAAGAGAACTGCAGGAGGCAAATGATTGGCCCATACTGATTTCATCAAATCCTTAATAGAGTTGTTTTGTTACCCAAAATAACCTCACTGGCCCTGGGGCTCTCCACAAGGTGGAGAGGAGTAGTGATTGTTCCACAGCAATGAGGGAGGGAGGCATATCAGATCTTCAAAACTTCTCCCTCCACCCATGCTCCCTCTAAAACTTACAGTGAAGACTGGCCCAGGCTGTAGCTCCCAGCAAAGTATACAGACACCTACAGCAGTTCACATCAGTTTTCAAATTCCCCAAATATTTCTCAGAACTTTTTAGTTCATTCCTCTGATCCATAATTCTCTCTTACTTTTGCAATTTCTCGAGTTGATTATGGTAGAAAGGCTGCAGTGAATTTTATTTTTGTCTTATGAAACAAAGAGGCTGAATTTTGTCCTGAAGATTACTCAGAGTTTTATTTTTTATTTCTTTATTATTATTATTATTATTATTATTATTATTTTAGAGAGAGAGAGGGAGAGCACTAGCAAGGAGGGGTAGAGGGAGAGAGAGAATCCCAAGCTGAATCCTGAGATCATGCACCTGAGCCAAAATCAAAAGTCGGATGCATAACTGACTGAGCCATCCAGGTGCCCCAAGATTATGAGAAGTTTTACAAGATTTTAAATAGCAGAATAACAAATTCACGGTAACAGATCAGGAATATCATCTAGTAGCTGTTTGCTATAGGTTTTAGGTACAGGAGGGAGTATAGAAACTTGAGACAAGGAAACCAATTAGACCAAAGAGTTAATAGATTTATCATAGACTTTTCAGAGAGAATGACTAAAGGTCTTTAAGTTTAACAAGAAGCTAGGATTCTTTAACATTCATGCCTCAATAAAGAAAATGAGCAAAGGTTGGTAAGATCTTCCAAAATAGCAAAAAAAGAAAAGGGAAAAGGAATTGTCCAGAAGCTGAAGAACAGGTAAGATCGTTTTGGGTTTGGAATAGTGGTGTTTAGATATCTATCAAGAATCTAAGTGTTGCCAATTGAACTGAGGAGCCTCAACCCAGCCAGACCCAAAGGACTTTCCGAAGGTTCTTGGTCTTGTAACTAGAATGAATTCAAGGACAGACATGCAACACAGCGGACAAGTGACACAAGCAGGTAAGTTTAATAAAGCAAAAAGGACATTTTTGAGACATGGGTGTGGAAGTAGGAAGAGAGTGAGAGGGAAGGGAGAGAGAGCTGCATCCCCTCTCCCCCTAGACCCATTCCCAGGGTTTGAACTGGCGTGGACCAAGCTACTCATACTGTCTGCCAAACTCTGAGTATGAGGGACAATCCCGAAAAGTCAGGAGAATCCAGAGCTGGTCCCTGCTACTTCCTCTCATTTTGTTTATGGCATTTCTTGTAATTGTGGCCTTAATCTATGGGCTTAAGGGAAATAATCTTTATGGTAACATCAATGACTATTTCAGAAGAATGAACAATGAGACCAAGCACCCCCCCCCCATACCTTACACAGGCATTTATAATCACCAGGTGTTTGTGCTGCGGACATAGAGAAATGGTTTACGAGTAATGGAAAAATGGTTAGAGCATTTTCTGTGTCCCTCTGGGAAAGAATAAAGAGAAGGTCACCGCCTTGGTGCCTTATCCCCAGGAGAGCTCGCTTAGAGGATCAGGCGTTGGAATAATACTCTACAAGAATCAAATGTTATTATTGTATGCTATTAGAGGCTGATTATTAGTCTTCATGAAAAATAGTTGAGTAGTTGGTATAAAGTTAAACTTTAATCAGATTGTTTAAAGATCATGTAAAACCACCACCCCTCTCTTTGTCTAACACCTCATATACTTTATACTTTATGTTCCTATTATAACTTTATCACCTCTTATACCATTTGTACCCATTAGTGAGCACAAAAGGAAACTTATAAAAGTCAATTATTGAATGTAGAGAAGAAACTGAAAGGAAAAGATCTATATCTATAATTGGTGTGTTCTTTTTTTTTTTTAAGATTTTATTTATTTATTTGAGAGACAGAGAAAGTGAGAGAGAGCATGAGAGGAGAGAAGGTTAGAGGAAGAAGCAGACTCCCCGTGGAGCTGGGAGCCGATGTGGGACTCGATCCTGGAACTCAAGGATCATGACCTGAGCTGAAGGCAGTTGCACAACCAACTGAGGCACCCAGGCACCCTATAATTGGTATGTTCTAAGTCAGAGTCATTGAGTTGTAAAGAAAGAACAGATGGGGAACAATGTAAAATCTTGAGGTATAAATAAAGGTCCCCTGAGATCCTCAGGAGGAGGTGCTTGCACCTTGACTGTGTGTCTGCATCTCCTCACTCGCCGACGCCACCCTTTCCTTCGTGAGACCCACCTCAGCTGGAGTTGGACTCCGGCAGTTTCCTTTATCAGCAGTTGTTAACTAGGGGACGGAATATACATTACTTGGGGTAGGGAAGTACGGTTTCATTCTTTTTCTTCCTAATTTGGCCAGGAGTTTCCTGTCATGGCATCTGCCAGCTGGGGCCTGTCCGGTTTGTTCTGGCTTCTTGAGGAGTGCTGCCAGGCATGCCTCTTATCTTGACAGCTGGCCATGACTTCCTCATTGCTGACCTCCACATATCCTGTTAGAACCTAACTAACTGCCTAGTCTAACATTTGTATCAGGTTTGCTATGGAGTAGTAGAGTATAGGAAAGAAATCAGCAAGTGGTTTTCAAAGACAAGGTCTTCCAGGATGTTTCATGCATGCATAATATTTATGCAATGGAAGGATAGACCCATAGCTCTTAAACTTTCTTGGATGTCTGAATCCCTGGTACATTAGAAAAGAAAGAAAGGGGGTAAAAAAAAAAAAAAAAAAAAAAGAAGGAAAGCAGGGAGGCAATAAACATACATAATTTAACCCCAAAGATTCTGATTTAGTGGATCTGATCAGCTGGGCATCTGATTTTTCTTTCAAAACGATCTTGATGTGCAATCAGGTTTTGGAACCACCGAAGTAGAGGAATTGTAACACAATGAATTTAAGATTCATTCCTACCTACTGTGTGGAACTGAGCCTTCATAATATAATATTCCTCCACTAGATTCATACAATGAAGAGATTGAAAAGTAAAGGTTGAGAAAATGAGTTTTTCTCAAACTTGAATGTAATATCTGTGGAAATGAGTGGTTCCTGCTGGGTTGTGATTTGTTTGTTGAATTTATTTATTGTCTGTTGCTATTTGTTGGGGAAGAGCACTCGCAGGTACTAGGTAGGAGCCTCTGAGTCAGAGGAAACACAATGAGGAGAGAAAAGGGTTTCCCTATTTTTCAGAAGGCTTGTTTTCATATGAAGTGAAGCATGGGTAAAGTTTTGAAAATTTTTTACATATATTATACATTTTAATGCTTCACATACTCTGCTGTTATGTTTTTCCTCAGTCCTAGCTTTTGAAATCGTGTTTTTATCTTCTCATAATTTTGCATTATTATTTTACAGGAAAATCAGGAGAAGCTACCATTGGGTTGATAAATTACGCCATTTTAATAAAAAACCTAAGTGACTTGGGATTACCATATTAGTCCCTCATCATTATCTTCACCTTTTACTTTTTTTATTTTTATTTATTTATATTCACTTTTTAAATCTTTTGTTGTTTAGTGTCTCCTTCACCCAGTTCCATTTTCATAAATCATCCCAGTTTCGTTGGCTTTTAAAATACAACTCAACAGAGTAAGCAGATTTTCTAATTTCCTCTGGTGTGCAAGTTATGCATCCTGCTTGTTTACCTTCATTTCAATAAGAGCCAAGTACTTTGTTATCTTCTGTTTGTCAATAAGTAATTCAACAAGGTCTTCTTCACTTCCAAGCTATCCACTTTACTTGCATTTTTCATGTTAATGACAGATTTTTTAAATGAGTTGAGGATTTAAGCCTTTTTTTGAGTCATTAATTTTACACTTCTTGTGATTTATTAAGTGCTCTATATTCCTTGGTAATACTGACTGTAAGAATTAGGAATAAAAACCTGTCTTGTTGGGTTTTGCCTTGTCAACTTAACTAATGCTGTTTCTTTCTTTTTGTTCTTTATTTCTTTTTTCTTTCTTTCTTTCTCTTTCTTCTTTCTTTCTTTTTCTTTCTTTTTCATTTAAGAATGCTGTAACTCATTGTCTTATTAATAACTCAAACTGGGAGAAAGTCAAAACTTCTTTTTTAATATACATTTCTAAATTAAGTAAACTTTTAAAATTTTAGAATAATTGAAGTTTTCTTTAACAACCAAAATACAAGTATCTTTAAGTTCACAATACTGAAAAATATTTTACCTCCTTCCTAAATTCTTGATTTTAATACTGTTTTTCATATAGAGGTTTTCAAATTTGAAAATACAGTGAGAGCTCACATTTATTTGTGGATTAACATGTTTAACATTTTTAGGCATAGTCACATTTTATTACAACAACCCAGTGATATTATCTGTTTGTCCAGATGTAGAAACCAAGACACAGATTGGTTGTGTTATTTATTCATGATAAAACAGGCATCAGGTATCCTTTGTTCAAATAAAATACAACCAAAAAAACAAATGTACAAAACACATAAAAAATCCTGCTTTTTTGAAAAAAAGAATCTATATTTTAGAAGAATGCTTGCTTGAACCTCATGGATATGGGTTTTTTTTGTTTTTTTTTATTAGAAAGAGAGAGACTGAGAATGAGAGGAGAGAAGATCAGAGGGAGAAGCAGACTTCCCGCAGAGCCGGGAGTCCGATATGGGACCGGTTCCCGGCACTCCGGGATCATGACCCGAGCTGAAGGCAGTCACTTAACCCACTGAGCCACCCAGGTGCCCTCATGGATATGGTTTAAAAACCCCTATGCTACATCATTCCTCACAAATAAGAATTGAAAATTCTCTGCTCTTTCTTTTAGCCATATAAAGTAATATTTTCCCAAGATATAACTTTGTCACATAATCATTGATTTTTAAAATTTAAAAGACTTATCATTTCCATTTTCTTAATGAACCTTTAAAAATATATTTTGGGTAAGTGTAAAAGAGAATCTGGGACAGGAAAAATGGCAAGCCTATACTTGGAAGGAAAAACATGATATGTAAAATTGCATCCATTAAGTAACTTTGAATTGTTTCTACAAATTGTCACTTCTTATGTTAATTCTCTGAAGAGTCATGACATTTTTCAGTTTCTAGAGATTTAATAAGTAGATTGGAAATAATAGAAAAAAAAATTCGCAGCAAATTCTAAGACACATTCATTTGCAGTTCCTTTTCAGTTTTTTTCTTTCTTTTTCTTAATTTATTTTTTCTTTTTCTTTGCCTGAAAGTTAGTTACCTTGAAAACATTTTAAGCTGTCTCTAGAAATATATCAAATGCCTGAATTTAATGAAAGGGGTTTTAAAAGTATACAACATTATGAATTTGCTCTTGTTCTCTGAGACATATTCAATTGCTTTTGAGATAAAGCAGAAAGAAATATCTGTTAGATATTTTGAGATAGAAATTTTGAGATTGAAAAATTTTGAGATAAAAATTGTGTTTTATTTGTAAAATACCTATATTAATATGTTTGGATCCATGTTAATTTAAAAATAGAACCTTCTTTGACTTCAGTGATAGTTGTGGAAAAACTTTTGATTATATTTGGAAGTATATCAGCACATGAACACATAGGGTTATTTTATCACTCACTTCTCAATTACTCTGAATAATTTATCTTCAATGACAAATTTGCAATTAAATTTCTTTGTTTATAAACACTATGGATGTTCTTATGTGTAGTCATTTTATAGTTTAATCTCTAAAAAACTGAAAAGAACAACAAAAAACAACCAACTATCCCTGCTTCCAAATGTTTTGTTTGCAATTATAGAGTTGATTATATAAGTTTTCTTCTTTATTCAGTTAATGTGGTTAATTACTTGTTTGATATTCTAATGTTAAATCAAGCTAGCATTCCTGACATAAACTCAACTTTATAATATGATATTTATATTCTTTTTATATTACTGGATTAGATTTGTTACTATTTTGTGGGGGTTATGAAGCATATTGGTGTTCACTTTCCTATTTCCTGTAATTAATTTCTCACATTTTGATATTGTAGATATACTAAGAAATGTTTTCTTCTCTACATTCTAAAGGAATTTGTGTAAGATTGATTTTTTTTTCTTAACTGTTTGAACAGTTGACTAGTTTATCTACCAGACCCTGAAGTTCTTTTTTAAAAGAAAGTTTTGTTTAAAAATTCAATTTTTTTATTAGATACAAGCTTTTAGAAATTCTTTTTGTTCTTGTGTCTGCTTTGATAAGTTGTGTTGTTTGTTTTTAATGTTCATTTCATGTAAGATGTCAAAATGATTTATATAAATGTATTTATGTTATTTCCTTATTATCCTTTTAATATTCTTGAGACCTGGGTGATATCTTTTTAAATTCTGCTTAATGGTAATTTGGATTTTCTCTATTTTTTTTTTTTTATCAGTGTTGCCAGGGTCAGTTCGGTAATATATTTTTTTTTTTTTAATTTATTAGAGAGCGAGAGACTGAGAATGAGAGGGGAGAAAGTCAGAGGGAGAAGCAGACCTCCCGCAGAGCCGGGAGTCCGATGTGGGACTCGATCCCGGGACTCCGGGATCATGACCTGAGCCGAAGGCAGTTGCTCAACCAACTGAGTCACCCAGGCGCCCAGTTCGGTAATATTTATGAAGAAACAATATTAGCAGTTAACTTCTCTGTTGATAATATTCTATTTCATTTATATCAGCTTTTATCTTTATTTAAAACTTTCTTCTGTTTATTTTGAGATCAACTGCACTTTAAAAACTCTAGCTTCTTAAGTTTAGATAATTACATTTAATCTTTTCTTCTTTTCGAACATAGGCATTTGAAGCTATAACTTTTTTCTTGACATTGATTGAGCTGTCTCACAAATTTTAATGTGTTATGGTTTCACTGTCATTCACTTTGGTATATTTTTCTAATTGCCCTGTGATTTCTTTTTGACTTTGGGTTATTTAAAAGGTATTTTTTAATTTCTAAAAATGTGAGGATTTCCAGATTTCCTACTATTTATTTCTAATTTTGTAATGTTATAATCAGATTATTTTTTAAAGATTTCATTCTTTGTAAACATGTATTTTATTTAATAACCAAGAATATAACTTCTTTTGGTGAACATCCCATGTACACATGGCATAATACATACCAGGTTATATTTCAAAATGTATTTCTTGTGAGGTAAACATTTGTTTGAAAGTTATCACATTAATTCTTTGAGTTTCAAAATTCAATACACAATGTATTACTTGGAAAATTGGTTAAAAAGCATATTTCAAAGCTTCAACTCTCAAAGAATTGGTAGCACTGAATGAAGTCCAGGCATCTGCATTTCTTACAGGAACCATCAATCTATACAGGCAAGAATCTGGGCTTTATTGAAATAGTGTTTTTGACTCTCTAAAACTAAATAAAAATAGCTGTGAAAAATATTCATCAAAAAATCAAACAAAATAATATGCTAAAAATAAAAATGTTATCTTTTAATTCCTTCATTTGTAAAGTGCATCAATAATCATTCAGACTCCATCAATGAACAAAACAGACTAAGATCTATGTCTTAATGAAACTGCAGGCAATAAATTACACATAATAAAAATATAATATATAAATATATGTTAATGGTGAAAAGTTCTCTTGAACAAAATAAAAATAAAAGAACTATATGTGAGGGGCTTCAATAAATTACAGGCTTTAAAAGATTGTTGGGGTAGGCTTAACGGAGAAGTTGTTATTTGAGCAAAGATTTTTAAGGAGGTGAGAGATTATTTACAAAGACATTTGAAGGGTAAATGTTCCAGGCAGAGGAAACAGCAAGAGAGAGACCCATAGGTAAGATACAGTCTGGTGTATTACCACCACAACAAAAAGACTCTGGGTGCTGCAGTGCAGAAAACAAAGGGGGGAGAAGAAGGAGATGAAGTCAAAGATGTAACCTAGGGACAATTAAAGATCTTTGGCTTTTACTCCAAGGCTTTGCGCAGACAGTAATAGGATCTAAGTTAGGTTTTTAGAATCCATCTTGTTTATCTAAAATGTATCTTGGGCAGGATACAGGCTTAAAATGGAGTGCTCCTTTGGGAGGCCATTGCAGTCATGTAGGTGGGAAAGCAGAATGACTTAGACTAGGCTGTAAATAAATATCTATAAACTGTGCATTGCATTCATCAAGGAGGATAAGTTGCAAGGATTAAGAAGTGATCAGAGTCTAAATATATTTGAAAGTATCAGCAGCATGACTTCCTGGGTATTTGGATATGAGTTTGGGGAAAAAGAGGTAACAAAGACTCAGGAATGATGTAAAAGAGTATTTTTTTCTTTTAAAAAGTTTAATTATGTATCCAAATTTCTATGAATTTTGCCAGATGAAAAATATAATTACCTTCTTTTCTGCTACTTTATTGTTTCATAGAGCCCACAATTTTTCAATGTAGTTAAGATAGGTATTTTCCTCAAATTGTTAACAGTCTACTTACAGTGGAGAGTTTAAGTGATTTGGTTTTGAAAATGCTATCAAATAGCAGAGACAAATCTTGACCCCACATGGTCTGATACCATATAAAGTGTTACTTCTACCATATTAAAGAGTCCTTCAGTGTTTAGAGGTCTGCTCTTATTTATCATGTACCCATCTATATCCCTGATTTTAAAGTACTTAGTGTGTTTTGAAACAAAAATAAATAATTTTGACTTTAAATTGAACTCCAAATCATACATGCTTGTGTGTATGAGAGAGGAGAAGGAAAAACAAAAAATCTGCTTGTGGATATATTTGTTATTACAAATGATTATAATTTGTTGTTGTACAATCCCAAAACTTGTACATTTTCAGAGCTAACCATCTATAGAATACACCTCACTCATGGAAGTCCTGGAGATTAAAAATATTCTAAACTATAATGGTCAAAGTCAGAAAGCAGACTTTTCAGTCCCGATTTAGTAGTGTAGGCAACAGGAAAAATCACCTAATATCTTTTTTTAGACAGGAAGTTTGGCAGAAGCTTTCCTTCCAGACAACAAATTTGTCTCCTAGCAGTAGTGATTTGTAGCAGCTGCTGCAAATCAGTAATAATTTGGGATCATTCCATTGCACAGGTGTGGAAAACCTAGCATTTAAAAGGTTTACAAACTGCACTACACATATCACTTATGAACAACTTGTGCAACTTTTTTCTCTGTAATATTTATTGTTATTTCAGAATCTAGAAGTTTCTTTTTTAGGGTCAAAATGATTGGTTGGATAAAATATTCTGCAGATGCTACCTACACTTCTCTTTTCACTGAGGATGGAGGGAAAGTGAGCATTGAGGTGGGGTTTTCCTTTCTCGACATTTCCCTAAGTCTGTGCTTTAATATGCTCACATACATAGCAAAATATAGACCAAAACAAGTGGCCTACTGTCACTTTATTGCTGCAGCTGAAGGACATACCTACTACTAGATCTTCACTCATGTGCTCAAGGTCTATCAGCTTATCACTTATCCTACTGAGTTCTGGAAACATAATCACACATAACATTACCCTTCTAATCAGTGGGCAAATTATCAAGGTGGTGGTATTAACTTCACAAATTTATGTCTCAAGCAATTATATATCTCTGTGGCCCACTGAAATTCTAACTACTGGTTATTATAACCATTCCTTATTAAATCAGTCTTAAAGTTCACATAAGTAAGAATAATTTGGTTAGTCATTTCTCTTGAAAAGACCAGAGCAATAACATTCTTCGATGTAACATAGAACAGCAAGTAAAATGAGCAAATTCTGTGATTATTTATTATGCTTGTCTGTTTCTATCAACCTGTACCACACACCAATTTGTTACAAGATAGTGTACTAGTTTGCTATATCGACAGAAGGACAATTTTTCTTGGGCTTATGTTACCCAGTTGTTGCGTTGAAAAGTGATAATGATATAAAAGCTAAAAGGGCTCCTGGGTGGCTCAGTGGGTTAATCGGCTGCCTTCGGCTCAGGTCATAATCCCAGAGTCCTGAGATCTAGCCCTGCATTGAGGTCTCCGCTTAGTGTGGAATCTGAGTCTCCCTTTCCATGCTCGTGCTCTCTCTCCCGCTCGCAAATAAATAAATAAAACATATTTTTTTTAAAAGCTAACATTTATCAAGTGCTTACATATTTTGGGTACTTAACTGGCATTATTTTGTTTAATGAATAAAACACTTAATGTGTTCCAAAGATAGGATTTGAATCCAGACCATATGAGTCCAAAGATTATGTAGCTACACATTTCATTTCAGTATATTTGAATTCAATGCTTTAAATATATAAGCCCATTGCATTTGTCTGGCATTTTGTGTTAGTTACCAAAAAAACTCACACATAAATCATAGGAGGGGGGGCATTTTATTAATAACAGCACTTGGATAAGATTTTAAAATATGATTAATAGATAGCATAATATACATTATATATATTATATATATATGCATGTATCACAAACTCATTTATAATATCTATTTATTTAACAATAAACCCAACCATAACTTTTTACAATCTTCTATAGAGAAAACTGGTAGAAAAATCAAGCAAAATAAATCAAAGCAAAAGTGATTCTCTAAGGGGACTCTGATAGTGATGTTGATATTTACCAGATCTGGATAGCTCAACCTTTGCCTGTGGTCATAATGCAGCCAGTAATAGTTACTCAAATAGAATGACAATTAGCTACTTGGAGACATATAGATACCAGTTGATATTTGTAAGCATTTTTTATATTGTCGTGGTATTGCCATGAATTATTCTCCCATGTGGTGTTTAAATCATTTCCCCTTATGGTTACTGACTCTGCCATCAGCAATTCTCTCACATTGTGATTCCACAATGTTCCCTTATTGTGATTGGCAAAGCCACGCTATGGCTGTAATTTCTGGAAGGTTCCATCCTAGCAGATTTCCTAGTGAAGCATGATGCTCACTGAAACATTTATTTTCCATTTGTAATGTAATGGGTAAGATTTAAAATAAGTTCTGTATTTCATTGCCCTAAAGTGACTTTTTAAGAGCTATTTTTTGCGTATACAGATAAAACGGCAAGATTTGGAAATTATATGAGAAATGCTTACTTTTGAGTTTTTTCTTTTTCTAATTTTAGACTTAGACTCACCTACTCTCTTTCAAAAATTGTAAGCCAGCTCTGAAAATGATCTTTACATTTTAACATTCTCCTTACTTCAATTTTATTACTTTAGTCATGCTGTATTCTTTAAGAAACAATTTTATTCAATCTTTATCAGAGTCATTTTAAAATACATTCTTAAAAAAATTAATCCCAATTTCAAATCAGAAGACTAGAAATCTAATATCAGCTCCCAAACTAAACTGATTTGGTGACACTGAGTAAGTCCACTAACCTCCCTCAGTTTTAATTGCTTCAACTCTGGAGTTGTGAGGAACATCAAATGATACAGTCTATTGGAAAAACAGTTGCACAGCATGCCATTTTAAAAACAGTAATCAAAGATAAGGCAATGTCACTATCATCACATTCCATACTGTATACATTTCATTATGGTGATTTCATTTCTGCTTATTGAAAGCATTTTAATTTACCTTTTTATAATGATATACAACTTTTCAAAATCCACTTTAAGAAATCTATAAAAATAGTCAATATTATAGTGTTTTCTTTAACAAGAATTAATGATTGGTTCCAGACAAGGGATATACAACCTTGGGCAAATTACTTAAGTTTTATGACCTCACATTCCTTATGTGTGAAATGGAAAGTATTATATGGATCTAAGTGTTGACTTCAGAATTAAATAAAATAATGCTTGTAGAACTTCACACATTTTCTGGTATGTGGTAAGTCAGTTTTATGACTAAGTTATGGTTAACATTTAGTAAATAGTAAATATAGTAAATATAGCCTAGATTGTTTCATGTCCCAAATGCCTATGTAACACAAAGACTGAGAGATTATGGCCTTCCCATTCTCTCAAAACTTTGTGTGATTAGGTTTAATTGAGTTTCTTGGACTTGCAGGTTCAGAATTTGCATCAAATTTAGAAAATTTTCACCCTTTTTTTTACTTAGAGTTTTCTATTCCTCTTCCCCTTAGAAACTCCAATTACTTCTGTATGAAGCCTCTCAAAGTGGTTCTACAGCTCTTTTAAGATTTTCACTCTTCATTTTTTTTCTTTCTTTCCATTTTATTTTGGATAGTTCTATTGCTGTGATTTCAAGTTTACTAGTCTTTTCTTCTGCCATGTCTAATTTGCAGTTAGTCCCACCTGGTATGTTTTTAGTCTCAGAAATTTATACTTTACATCTGGGCCTTGACACACCGGCCGGCCTGCGGGGGCCTGAGGAGTTTCTGTAGGAGGGGTGGGTGGCCTGGGCCTCTGCTAGTGCTGAGACTCCCCAGTCAGTTGAGGGGCTCTGTGCCTCTGCCCTGCCCTTACTCTCTCAATCCTGTCTCCTTTCCTTGAGTGGGGGTGGGAGGGCGGGAGGAATCAGTGTTTTAATCAGATTTTACAAAAAACGTTTTAATTCTTTGTACAATTACCATCCTATGTAAAGATGAAATTTGTGTTGAGTTCAAGATTTTCATGGAATACAGATCACACAGTACTTGAGGCCAAAAAAAAAATTTTTTTTTCTACTTATTTTTTTAGCATCTGGAATATAGTTAATAAATGTTTTAATATCCTTGTGGGCTATTCTAATATCTCTGTACTTCTGGATTGGTTTTAATTGATTGATTTTTCTCTTTATTATGTTTTCCTGGATTTGCTTTTTATGTGCCTAGCAGTATTTGACTGGATTTCAGACATTGTGAATTTTGCTTTGCTGTTTACTCAATATGTTTATATTCATGGAGTTACTCAATGATCTTTGTTCGAGGATGCAGTTGAGTTACATGGAAAGAGTATACGTCACTTGGGTCCGTTAAAAAAAAAAAAGGAAAATCCACAGAAAGGTTCAATCTATGGCCAATTATTTCCCAGTAAAAGTCAAGAATGCTTTGATTCTGGTACCATTTTCTCTTACATTATGATTTTTTTTCCAGTTTGCCTAGTGGGATCATGTAGCACTCTTACCCTGAGTGAGAACTGGACACTTTTCTCTAACCTTTTCAGATGAAATCCCTTTCCCACTCCCAGCCCCTAGCTTCAGACAGTTTACTTACCAGCATGCTCTGATCAGTGCCCTGCTGAACACTTGAGAAGAATCCTCTGCACATTTCTGGGATTCTCTTTCTGTTCAACTCTCTCCTAGTAATCTAGCTACTTTGGTCTCTTTGGAGACTGTTTTCTCAGGTTTGTCTCAACACAGGAATTTCAATACAAGTTTTTGTCTGGCTACTGCTCCCTGTACCATGACTTGGAAATTTTATAAGGCAATAAAATGAAGCAATCATAAGGCTTACCTAATTTGTTCTCCCTCTTCAGAGATCACTGGACTTCACTCCTGATGTCCAGTATCTGAAGCACATTTTTTTTTCCATTTTGTGAAAGTATTTTGTCCCTTTTGTTTGTTTGTTTCAAATGAAAGGGTAAATTTGGTGTTGAATTATTAAGTAAGGAACTGGGAAAGTGTCCGGGATTTCATCTTTCTTACAAAGTAAGAAGTTAACCTACCACAGTTTCACAGATACTGGCAGAGACATGAGATATCTAAGTCAGTGACAAAAGACCACTTATTACTCGTAGTAAAAAACAGCAGCCAGAATAACATGGAATTTTAGAATCCTAATTACCATAGCTGATAAGGTCCAAATACTACTGTACATGAAGGTATATGATAGAACTCTAAGGTTAAGAAATTTATATAGGAATTGCCTGAAAGCACACCCATCCTCCCCACTATAGAGATATTATCTTTATTACCTTGGAATAGAATCACATCTCTCTGGAGAGAAGAGTCTAATTTTTATCATCTTGGAATGTCTTCAGGGAAAAGAATGCCACCTTTACTATCGGAAAGGGAGTCCATGTCTCCATCTTTCCGGAGTTATGTGCTTATACAATATTTTTGAGAAGACAGCCCTGTAATACAGGGTCTTTCACTGCCTAGATGTGTAAAAACATGTGAGAGACTTACAGAGAATTGTCTCTCAGCATCTGGTCCTGGTTAGCCCATCTTAGTAGAAAATGTAAATTCTTTATAGCTTCCTAAGAAAACATAAGGGTAAATTTTGGGGAGGATTGAAAATGAGTTTTTAAAATTAGGGTTGAACTATGATGCCAACTCTAAACATAGTGCACGTCAGTGGGCATCAACATCCTCTCCAGTTCCTAAGGCAGAAAACCTTTAGACACAACACAACATATAGATACACCTACTAAATCATCTCCTTATCTGCTGGATGTATGTCCACTTTTGTCCCAATAAGAGAATCCAAAATCAATAGTGCATGACTACTTAATAACTCTAGAAGTTAGGGGTATCATTCAGTCAAGATTTTCTCATTGACTACAAACCTTAGGAAAATAGTCCCCTACTGTTTGAAGTACATCAGTCAATTATGATTCAGCTTTTTAAATTTTAGATACAAATGTTCACCCTAGACCAAATGGATCAAAATAATGTGAGCACAGTATTTATATAATTAAAAGAAAACTGGACAAAAGAAAAGCATTCCACAAGTGATACTAGTGAATTTCAAAGTCAGAGGAAAACTGAACCTGAAAGTTATTCCATTTGTGCCAGAAAGAACAGTGACTCTCATAAGTGAGAGTAGTATTTCACGGCACTTAAGAAGTAGCAAATTGGACTTCATATCCTCAGTTAAATGTGCTTGCTGCCCCTGTTTGGAGGATCTCTGAGTTTCTGTTGTACCAAAAGGCACAAAGGTCAGTGAGGAATTAGAGCATCATTATCAGCATGTACGGTGTTTCAACCTCCTGGTCAACTTTGTAGAGATAATAAAGCGTTAGGCTGGTAATGAAAGATACAGAAAGTTATTCTGGGTTGTAGCAGTGAGGATGTCTTTAACAATCATACTAGCACAGGGAGGGAATAGCTTTAGCTTCAGCTTCTTTTTAGCCATAAAGTATGAATCAATTTAATTCTTGGAGAAGTATTTATATTTCAGAATTTTTGAATAACTTTTATGATCAAAGCTTTTTATAACCGTTGAATATTTTGATAAAGCAGGTTTAGATTTAATAGTAATGAATTGTGGGGGTGCCTGGGTGTCTCAGTCCATTAAGCATCTGCCTTTGACTCAGATCATGATCATAGGATCCTTGCTCAGTGGGAAGCCTGCTTCTCCCTCTGCCTGCTGCTTCCCCTTCTTGTGTGTGCTCTCTCTCCCTCTCTCTAAAATAAATAAATAAAATATTTAAAAAATAGTAATGATGGGGGTCCTGGGTGGCTTAGTGGGTTAAGCCTCTGCCTTCGACTCAGGTCAAGATCTCGGGATCCTGGGATGGAGCCCCACATCAGGCTCTCTGCTCAGCTGGGAGCCTGCTTCCCCCTCTCCTTCTGCCTGCCTCTCTGCCTACTTGTGATCTCTTTTTCTCTGTCAAATAAATAAATAAAATCTTTTTAAAAAATAATAATGATTTGTGGCTGTTAAGGGATACCTTCAGATCAGTGGTATGAGTATAATGTCTGAAAACTGACAGAGAACTACAGAAGACTTAAGAGTGCCTTTAAAGTATGTGAAAGTGAACAATTCGGGAAAATGGGCAGTACCAGTGAAAGAGATCCAGCTCAACAACAGTAACAGAAATGAACCTGTAGAGACTCAAGACTCAAACAGAGCAACTTTTAGAAGAAAATGATTAAATTTTTTAGGCTTGAGGTATGTTAACTGAAACACAGATAAAAAGAATCCATGCATTGGAAACTCAGGAAAACAGAGCTTTATCTCAAACACATCAGTGTTGGTAAGCATTCAAAGGCAAAGACAAGTAGAAAAATGTTATAATTTTATCTATCTATCTATTTATTATTTAAGCTGGTGTGTCACTAAAAATGATGGTCACAAATTTTTAAAAGTTCACAATATCCTTTTTTATCTAGAACAGTTAATGGTACAAAGTAATACTAAATAAGGCCAAATTATTTTAATAAGCTTTTTGAATTTTACATCAGTTAACAATTTATAAAATTGTTTTCATCTTACACTATTTTATTTTAAATTAAGGTTAGTGATAGGTAAAAAACTATATAGCATGATGAAGTTTTCCTCAACTACGCATAGCATCTACATGGTAAAACTCGCTGAAATTCAGACTTTATGGATCTCAATTCAATGATTGTTCCAGTGTAAAATACAGTTTGTATATGAAATACCATAAAAAAGGTTCATGTTTTTCATATTATATCCAGGAGCTTAATTATCATAAATTTACATCTTACTTGGCTAGAAACTGTATTCTTTCATATTATAGGGAAGAAATAAATTATTAATGGGTCAGACAGCTACTTTTATAATATTAATTATATAACAACATTCTGTTTCATGTGTTGACTTAATAACTCATGGGTAAATGTTACTTTATTTCTAGGTAAGACTGTAAGACAACCCAAAGCAAAGTTTAAGTCTTCAGCTCAATTTCTTCATACATTTTTAGGTGAAGTTACAATATCCAACATTATACTTACAGTGTAAGTATCTTAAGTATAGTATACTTAGGATCTTCCAAGACATCTGCCTTCTAATAAATTGCATAGTTCTTATTTAGGATGATTGTCAGAGCACTGTTTCAATGCCATGAATCTTAATGACTCCACCATTGATTAATTGCTTGCCTAATTGTGAAAACTGAATTAAATAAATTAGAGCAAGAAAAATCAATTTGTCAGCCTCACAGCCCAATTAAGTTATAAAGTTGACAAATACAGGTTCCAAGTTTAGAAAAAAAAAATGTTTAAATGTCTCTTGGTAAGCTCCAAGTTTTATTTAATTGGGAAGCAAGCTAAATTTCTTTCAGAAAGTGGTAGTTACTACAAAAAATTCAACTTGATTCTTCTTTTTAGCCTCAAGGTCAATCTTTCAAGCAGTTTCTCGATTTAATCTTTCTCTACTGTTCCTCCATTATTCCTATTCAATTTTATTATTCTCCCTTTCCCCCTGAATCTGGCCTTTCAACAGTTCAAATCTTTGTGCATGCTATGTCTAATTAGCTTTTCACATGATCCAGTGGCTCTCTATTGCCTTACTGTATAATATCTATAGTATAGTCAGCTTGCCAACCATTAGTTTAGGGTTCTACATGGTCAAATGCCAGATTTATATCATTGTTCTTCTATGTATAACCAATTCCATTGCTCAACTGTCAAAATTACCAGTCTCCTAAACATCAATGACTTCTATCCTATTGGCCTCATTCAATCTTCAGAGTTGATTAAAATGACATTACCACAGCTATCATTTATATTGCACTTGTTGTTTTCCAGATATTATGCTAGGTACTTTAATCATTCATTTACTCCATGTAATACCCTTATGAGTTGGGTATCATTATTTTCACTATTTTGCTGATGAGAAAATTGAAGTGTGGAGATGTTAACATTCTACAACTAGCAAAAGGTGGAGCTAGGATTATAATTTCACCACCAGGGTCACGTTGTGACTTTCATGGGACCCAGGTACTTTGTCTTCATAAGACCCTTCCTCCATTAAAAAATATATTAAAAATTATATTACTGCTATAACATTAAGATAAATAGTGATATTATATGTTAAACATTAATATAAATATTTATGTTATAAATATTATATATTATTATATATGTTATGTTATCATATTAATATAAAATATTAACATTTTCTTTGATATAAAAGTCCATTTTTATTTTCCTTTCATAAGAAATCAAAACTTTTCTGTCTTTTTTTTTAAGATTTTATTTATTTATTTGATAGAGAGAGATCACAAGTAGGCAGAGAGGTAGGCAGAGAGAGAGGGGGAAGCAGGGCCCTGCTGAGCAGAGAGCCCAATGTGGGGCTCGATCTCAGGACCCTGAGACCATGACCTGAGCCAAAGGCAGAGGCTTTAACCCACTGAGTCACTCAAGCACCCCTTTTACTGTGGTTCTATAAGGAAACTGTGCAGCTGCATCTGATAGGAGTCAGCCCTGCCCACCAGTTTGTTGACAGTCTGGGTTCTTAGACACTATGTGTAATTCGTTTCCTGAGTTCTCTAGATCTAAAGTCTAACACCCATCCTTAAAATTTTATTATATTTTATTTTTGCTTATCTTCAATGTCATCATCATGTTAGGCTTCAGAACATAATATTCTACGAATGCTTTGCTTTCCTTAATAAACTATCGATTTCTTTTTTTTTCAAAGATTTTATTTATTAGGAAAGAGAGAGAGTGAGAGAGAGCATGAGAAGGGAGAAGGTCAGAGTGAGAAGCAGACTCCCCATGGAGCTGGGAGCCCAATGCAGGACTCGATCCTGGGACTCCGGGATCATGACCTGAGCCGAAGGCAGTTGCTCAACCAACTGAGCCACCCAGGAGCCCCTAAACTATCGATTTCTTGAGTATATGAAACATTAGTATATCATATTTACCTTTGCCATCACAGCTAGTGGTGTCTCACATACATTGAATTTCAGTAAATTTCTGATGGTATTTTTGAACAAAGCAGTAAATACTAAATCTTTGTTAAGCATTTTCACAAGTTCAGTCCCCCTAATTTATGCAGATATAACTCAAGTAATTCATATATCATTAAATAAAATTTACTGATCTGAAATCCCAGAAATCATTTTATAATTGATTTTTGGGGTTATACTTTTTTTCTGTTCTACATTATCACTGTTTATCAATTTCACAAATATCATTTTAGGGAATTCAGAAATATCTAGTATTTTATAATGATTTATTCTAAGGAACTTGGCTGAAAGTTTTAAATTTGAATTTTCAGACTCAGTTAAGTCCTTTTTTGGACTTGATATGTGGAATAGCATTTGTAAATTCTTTACAAATTATAGCAGTAATTTTTCATGTAAGGATTTCTTTCTATATTAAAATAATAATATTTTGAATGTCTTTGAACACATTCATGTCTCTTTTCTACTTTAAGTATCCCTGAATCCTCTCAGTGTTTAACTGGTATCTCATTTCCAATATATGTCTTTGTAAGAGCAGATGTTCAAATGGTACTAAAAGATACAGCTCTTGAGACTCAGCTTTAGTTTGAGTTCCACTTGTCCCACTCTTTGTTAAATAGTTTCAATGTCAGGGTGCCTGGGTGGCTCAGTTGGTGAAGCAGCAGACTCGATTTCGGCTCAGGTCATGATCTCAGAGTCATGAGATTGACCCCCATGATGGGCTCTGACTCATTGCAGAATCTGCTTCAGATTCTCATTCTCCCTCTCCTTCTGCCCCTCTCTCAAATAAATAAATCTCCTTCTGCCTCTCTCTCTCTCAAATAAACAAACCTTTTAAAAAAATGTTTCAGGGAGTCCAGGTGGCTCAGTCAGTTAAGCTTGGTTAAGCCTTTGACTCAGGTCATGATCCTGGGGTCCTGGATCAAGCCCCATGTCAGGCTCCCTGTTCATTGGGAAACCCTGTCCAGTGGGGAACCCATCCCTCCCTGCTGTTCCTGTTCTCTCTCACTATCTCTCAAATAAAATAAATAAAATCTTAAAAAAAATAATTTCAATGTCATTCTTGCAAAATAATTATTGACAAATGGCTACAGGTATTTCCTTTTTCTGAATCATTTTAGCAGAAAATAACCTAAAAGTAAAAACACTTTTCAAATCTTAAGAATGCCTTTAAGAGGATTTTGAAAGTTTTTTGTACCTAGAGAAGAAAATATATTAATGGTATGTGGAGCCAACGAACACTTTTCCACCTTTGCCTCCCAAGCAGTCACCTAATTTCCCTGTTTATAGTAATCCCAACCAATATTACTGACAATGTTGAAGAGAATATAGAGTAAAATCAAATGTTTTATCACTACAATCAGCATATCACTTAATTGGCAAATTTTTGCTTCAGTGGAGATGTGCCAATTAAAATTTTACTGTACTTTTTTTTTACATGCACACTCAGCTCATATCTCAGCTTCCATAAACCACTCATGAAATACAAGAATTTTCAGCCTCAATTAAGTCCTTTTGTGCTTCATTAAGTATAAATACATTACCCAATTTCTGTTAAGTTTTATGGATATTTTTAACTGGCTTAGGCTTTGTTGGTTGGATTTAGAATAGTCTTGTCTATGATATTATGAATTACGAGGTAGGGACATTTATAGTAATGAAAACTCTTTAAAATTTCATTTAAACATATAAATTGAAAATATTCTCTCAATGAACATTTACTTTAAGATTTATGACATAGTAAAGCCTTTAGAGTACAGTAGGTATTACATGGTCCATGAATTGTTCATTCTTTTATTTTTTGACATTGATTTGCCCTGTTATAATATTTAATCTGCACAGGAATCTATTTTGCCAACAGAGGGTAAGCTCTCATACTGAGACAAATGGAGAACTGCTCAATGATGCTAATTAGTTATGCCTTCAAATGTGATAGTAAGACATTGCAACACATGCCAATTTAAATGTAATCTAATGAAATGATTTCTAACCTTGACCAATCAAGATAATCATGCCTGAAACTGTTAGAAGTAGTGAGTGCCAAGCCCTACACCATTCTCAATAGATTGGTTTCTAAGCATAGTATTGAGGAAAACTGTATTTTTTTTAACATTTCTTAAGATAATTTTAATGAGAGGATTAGGTCAAAAAATGGTGAGGGTAAGAGTTCTAATACTGACGGCCTTTAATAAAATAAAACCAAACACTCTTGAAATTTTGTGTCATCCATAAGTAGTCATTTTTTAGTAGAATTATTACTTGAAAAGCTTAAGTGAAGGAAATAAGAAACTACTAAGACTAAGGAGAAGAAGCCAATGCATAGGAGGAGATTTCAAAAAGAAACAGTTCAAAAGGATCATGGCAGCTGAGCTGAGAGGAGGCTTCACAGCAGGAAATGGGAAACATACTTAGTGGAAGCAGTAGGTGAGAGAATATGGGGTTGTAAAAGTTTTCAGAAATTACCTTAGAGGTGAAGAGCTTTTTACCAAAGTTCCCTACACACACACACACACACACACACACACACACACCCCTTTAAGAAAAGCCAAGATCAAGTCAAAGTCTGAAATTTGAGTTGAAGCTTGTGTTGTTCTAACAAGACCTCATTAAGATCAATTAGATAAGGTATGTCCTTAAGGCTCATCCTTTCAATATTCTATGCTTATCTTTAAATGCAGGGTGATTTTAGTTGTTATCTAACTGGAATTTAGAATTACATGGAAATCATAGCCTGACTATCATACATTTTGCTCTGGAAAAAATTGCAACAAATAAATTTGGCTTAAGAGTAATTTTGTGCAGAACTTTTCTTTAAAATACAATTTAAACAGTCATATATTATTACTACAATATATAAAATGTTATTCATAAAGTAATGAAACTGAATAGAAAACATATTGTATTAAAGCAATACGTGTTTAATTATGTCTACTCTAAAACAAAACGGTTAGAGAACTTTTCATGTCACCTCTATTTTGCAAATATAAGATAAGCCATTTTAAAATGTGGTTTTAAGATTTCATAGAGTAGAAAAAGGAAGCAAAACTCTTCCAGCAAAGAGCTATTATCAGCTTTTTACGTTAAATATGCACACAACTTCCTCAGGTGCCACATAGTGTTTACTTAATTTGTTTCTTTATTCAGGAGACCAACACTAATCAAGTATATTCTCAGGCCTAGGCAATATTCTAGGACTTGGACATGCAGAAGTTAAAGCATATTTTCTCTCAAGTTTTCAATGTCTATAACAAAAAAGTAAGTGTAATTTAAAGTGACAGTGTCAGGATAGAATTTGTCACTGGGTGCTGTGGGCTCCCTGAAAGGTCACATATTCTCGATTAGATGGGGCCACAGGAATTTGGCAAATGAATTCACATACGATCAGTGTTTTGAATGATGTGTAGAAATAGCCAGATGAAAAGTGGAGTGAACAAACAGGTTCAAATAATAGTAAGCGTTTGATGCTAGCTCTCTCAATGCTAGTTTCAACCTGATCTATGCAACTCATTTTTCCTCTGGCCCTGGATGAAATTTAAAGTAGGTTTCATTAATTATCCATTAGTTTTAGATACAAAATGTCTTCTCATATCTTGTTAAAAATAATCAAATAATAAATAAATAACAAGCAAAAATTCCATTTTAGATATCAATATTTAAAAATAAATCCATCATTGTAATAAGGGAACAATTATTATTTATCCCTTAAACTGGATGTTGTGAGCAGGAAAGAAGTTTTGGTTGATAGATTTCCTCCACCTAGATCTGCCCCATTTCCTTATGACCTCAGGGAGCAAAATAGGGTTAAGAGAGAGAGAGAGAGATGGAAAAGTTCTTTCAAGATACACTGTAATCAGGTGTTGGTTTGTTTTGGACATAACAAATATTTAAAATTCATAAATGCCCCAGTAGACTCCTGGAATACTTCTCCCTCTTCACTACACTTACCTCAGACATCCCTACCTGGTTTGCGAGAAGCATGTCCTTCTGATCCTGCTCAAAGCAAGTATACTCCCCAAAAACAGCTTTCTACAAATTATCACAACAAAATTCTGCCCCACACAATTATCTCCGCTTCTCTTTTTCTTCCTTTCTTTTTCCTTTCCTTTTTCTTCCTTCCTCCCTCCCTCCCTTCCTTCCTCCTTCCCTTCCTTTTCCTTCCTTCCTTCCTTCCTTCCTTCATTCCTTCCTTCCTTCCTTCCTTCCTTCCTTCCTTCCTTCCTTCCTTCCTTCCTTCCCTAAGAGTGTACATTGTTTCTAAAGACATTTATTGTTAATTTTTTATTCTTTACTTTTTAATTTTTTGCAATGAAATATGAAGCCAAGTCTCACAAAAATGCTATTTCTGTGTTCTTCCCTGATTTTACATTTGGTATAGTACTTTTATTTCAAATATGCAATCATTGCTACTTTTTGGTTTTAGGCTTCAGCTAAAACTGAAACTTAATGAATCCAGATTTAACAAAATGCTACATAGATAACACTTTTTAAATATTTAGTATTTGGTTGACACTGAGCTATACATATATTACCCAATTCATTTTCAGAGTAGACTTACAGGTAGAGTGCAGGTACAGGTACAGGTAGAATGCAGGCCACCTCAAAAAGTACTACAATGATATATTAATTTATTTTAAATTGAAGCCACTTGGGAAACAGCTGATGCAGGGACACTAGACCCACTTTTATTCCCTTCAAAACAGGAAATAAATTCTCCCTATGAAGAGTACTCTTCCAGTACTAAAAAGTATAAAACATCCTTATCACCAGAGATAAGGACTTTAAAAACTAGAAAGCTGCAGAAACAAAACCTTGTTGCTTTTTACTAACCTGCTACCTCAATCCAAATTCCACTTAGAACACCTTTCTAATTAATGCTTCCAGACATCTGTTTTACTCATCCTGTGAATTCCTCACAAATTTATTGTCTCTTGTATAAACGTATAAAACTTCCTGCCTTGGTCATTTCTGGGATCTCAATTTCATTATTGGGCCTCTGTGAGCACATAATAAAACTATTTTTTTTTCCTACTGTTGATTGGTCTCATGTCAGTTTAATTCCTAAGCCAGCCAGGAGGATCTTAAGAGGAAAGAAGAAAATTATTTCCTTCCCTACACCATTTTATGGTGAACAAAAAAAGACAGGTGTAGAGAATACATACTATATGATTTCATTTATAATGAAATCTAGGGATTGGGGATTCTGTTGGTGAAGAAAATGTACTCTATCACATGAATAACAGTTAAATAGGTATATATCATTACCAAAACTCATAGAAATGAAAAAAATATCTGTGACTTTTCCTGTGTGTAAATTACATCTCTATTTTAAAAGCCTGGTCTCTTAAGGGAGATTCAAGAGAAGAGTCAGCAAGTAACATTGTGTTAAGAAAGAGTGATTCACTGTGAGAAAACAATTTAGGAATGGGCTAGATTAACAAAAAACTGGATTCCTGGGCGTAGCTATTTCGTGCAAACCTTCCATTCTTTCTGCATTTTGGAAATGTTAATTGTGGTATAAAGAGGAAACTAATAAAGAATAACCTGTGCTACTATTATCCTGGATTTTTTTTTTTTTTTTTTTTGTAAAAGCTCCTTAAAAGAGAGAATATTTTTACTGGAAACCAGAAAGAGGGGAGAGTGCAGATGTTGGTGGTTTAGACATGGTGAAATCATTACCAGCTGCCATCTATGGCAGCAGTTAAACCATGGTTATTAGCTAAAAAACACCAGAATGTAAAATCAGAGAAGGTATGGACAGGAGCTGTGAACTGGCCAACACATTTACCTTCCTCCTCTCCCACACCATATACCACAAACAAATTTAAACGGAATGCTAGTTTCCAGATATCTGGAAAGCACAGTACCTCTTAATTAAATAGGTATTTTTGGAACACTGAAATTTCAAGTACTGCTGTAAACTTGACAAATTATTCTTTCCTGTGGATAAAACCTGAAGCTTACCTTTTTATTTTTTAATTTATGCATTGAGGAAGTAAAGTTATTTTCTTATATTCAATGTGCTTTTATAATGGGAATACATAAAATAAACCACAGACTTCGAATATCCTGAGCAATTTAATACCAAAAAAGTATCTTATTTAAACTTTTATAGGACATAATTATAAGAAGTCTCAGATTCTGAAGTTTTCAAAACTATTCTTTACTATTTTTAGAGGGAAAGACATCAAGGGACTGAAGCAGAAGAATGCAATTCCAGCAAGGAATACAAGTCCACATGTAAGAGTAGTTATATATGTGAAAAGACTTCTCTCTCTCTCTCTCTTTCTCTCTCTCTCTCTCACACTGTTTTTTGTTATGCTTAGGAGTAGAAAAGATGAGACCAACTTGTCAAGAGAAGCAAAAAGTATGTGTATCCCTGTAAACAGGAGAAAGTTCTGGTGTGTTTTATAACTTCATGAAAGAGACATATGCTCTGAACTTGTGAGAAGAGAAAACCAGACCCTCCGAAAGCAACTACCTTCACAACTGAAAGCAGCATATTCCAGCTTTGCTAAGGAGAATCCACTCACAGACAGCCAGACACTCATTTCCTAATAGTGAGAAGAAACTCTGTGGTTTCTTCTTATTACTAATATTTACCTTATTAGAAAATATGCTCAATGTAGGATGTGTTCAAAGATTGAATGCATGTCCAATGGGCCCAGAGGCAGACAAGATGAATTGGTCTAAAACAGTAAGATTTAGGATAGTGTTTTCTTTGCCCCAAAGGTTTATATATTTCCTGGAAACCTTTGATCCTTGTTCCCCACCTTTATCTCTCTGAAGTATAGCACCAGACATAGGAAGAACTTCAAATAATCACTTGGATGGGAGTGACTGGACTCTGAAGGGGTGTACATAAATAATATCTTTAAATGTGTGCTGTTGTTGTTGTTTGTTTTTCTTCATATCATATTTGACATACTGAACAAGCATTTGGTTCAGGAACTTGTTCAGATCTGACAATGTTTGTATGCTTTTAGGTGAATACTTTGCTACCAAAGAAGCTGTTTGATTCACTTCCACATAGAAAGCTCATAAAAAATTGAAAGGCTTCAATAATTTTAAATCATTCTGCATTGCTCATGGAGATTTAAATTTCAGTGCTAATTTTTTTATTAGCACTTTAATTTGGAAGGTGCCTGGTTTCTATAGGAGTTAAAATTATTGGAGCATTTCACAATTTTATAAGCTTTCCAGTAAGGTTGTGGCTGTGATTCTGGGCTTGTAAACTAAAGCACAATTTAAAGTTAATTTAATTATTTAAGTGCTGCAGACTTTAGGGGAATTGTTTTGTCTTTCAAAATGGAATTCATGATCGAACATTAGATTCATGTTATAAACAGAAAATACTTTTCTAACAAGAATAGTAACACTTCTGATTCATGTTGAAAGTCAGGTGTTTATTTTTGTCAATACATGTTGACTTACATTTTAATAATATCATTTTTTGCACTGTTAATTTTTAAATTTTATTCAATAGTGTTTCTCAACAATTATCATCAAACTGTATTGTTTTCTGTACTGACAGATCTCAGATTTCTGCTCTTAGTTCTGTCTTGTTAAACAGAGTGATCACGATTTTGATGATGATCTTGGAAAAATGCTTATCTTATTGTATGATGGAAAATAGGTAAAGATTAATTGATTGAATAAGAATATTGCTATTCAAGAAAAACTTATGCCAATGAATGGCATCTAAGAGAATACATTTAAAAAAAAATAAAGGATTTCACCTGAATACAAATATCTAATTGGCAAAATTCAGAGCTGACGGAAAATTATATATTTAAGAAAAACAAGTCAATTGTTCACATTTTTTTAGAAGCTTACCACATGTCATGGACAAAACAACAAAAACTCTGAATACAACTATAATTGAAATCAATATATGTATAAGTATGTGAATAAGGGAAATAGAAATTCCTCTCATGTATATGGATGAGACCACAGAGTGAGTACGAATTGTTTTTCCTTCTTTAAAGTATTTCTGGACATCATATTTTAATATAGGATATGCTCATATAATAATTTCAAATGGCAAAGAACAAAATCCATGTGAAAACCCACAGAATTTAAGAATATTGCACCAAGAAAAAAAAAGCCCCAAAGATGTTTAAGTATTTTAAATAACTGAAAAGCCATCATGTGTAAGTGAAATTTATTCTGTTTGTGTGTTTACTTGGAAATAGCAAAACTCACTCTGAAACAATCAATCTGTTTGTGTGTTTACTTGGAAATAGCAAAACTCACTCTGAAACAATCAATCAAGTGCCAGGATTCAGGTATCTGGCAACAAGAACATAACTAACTACAATGAAGCCTAGAAAATAAGAGTCTACCTGGAGCTGTGTCCCCAGGAGAAAAGGGAGGCAAGTTTTGTGAACAGCTATGTGATCTTTGTCATGTGCAAATATATTTTAAACCTTCAAGAATTTTAAGTCAAGTAACTTGGAAATAAGTTGATTACATGACATTCTAGGTTCCCTCCAACCTTGAGATGTGGAATATAACTTAAAGAGTAGTGAAACTAATGGTTGCCAATTAAAATGTAGTAACTTCTCTGCACTGGTCAATGTGTATTTAGAAACAATGACATACTAGTAATATGTTTAACAAATTACCTCAAATTTAGTACCTTAGAACGATTGTTTATAATACCACATATTTTATAATTAACATCTTGGCTTGGCTCAAGTTCTCTCGGAAGACTGCAATATATCTAGAAGTATAGCACAGAGAGGGCCATGCTAAACTAGCAAAACAAAAATAAAAACAAAAACAACCAAACAAAATGGTGGAGGGCTCCTCTTTTGTATAAACCTTAGAATTTTTTGCAAGTTTACTTTAGCCCTTCAGTCTGTTACAGTAGAGCAACTGAGGCTTACTCTTAAAATAGAAAAATCCATTATAGAGCTGAGAAAATGATCTTGTTATTTAATTGGGTAATATTCCATATATTTGTGTGTATGTGTTTAAGTGTATATTATCATATACATTATATATATACACATACATATATATGTAGGTTCTACATAATATACATATGCATAGAATGTATATATAATGTATAGATGTATATTATATAATTTTTGTGCATTATGAATGTTTAGATTATATATATTCAAATGTACATGTGTGTATACACTCATTTGTAAATTCTTTATTTGCAATGCTTGTAGCTTAGGAATATAAATGTATTTTTAAATACATTTGAGTATTATTATCCTTAGTATAGAGAATTTAAAGAGAATGAATTAAAATCCTAATTTATCTACTAAAATAATTTTTCTACCTTTCTACAGTTACACTTAAAAAATACCTTGTTCTTTTGGAGGGGGGCAAGATGGTGGAGAAGTAAGAGATCCTGCAGCAACCAGTCCCCAAAAGTGAGCTGGAAATCTATCAGAACACCCTGAACACCCATGAAATCACCCTGAGGAGAAAGATTTCTCACTCCAGGATCTCTCCAAGAGCAGAAGACAGCAGTGGAGAGGTAAAAGCAAAGTGGGACCACTGGAACTGATATCGGAAGATAAACAAAAGGGGGAGGGAGCCACCAGAAGCTAACCAAGGACAGTAATACCCCAAAGGAAAGTGCCCGGTAGTGGGGTACCAGCATTAACATAGAGTCCGTTAAAAACACTTAAAAAGGGCAAAAAGTTCTGAGGAGTAACGAGTGGAAGGGGGTGGTCGAGGGCACCAGCACTTGGACCCACCCTCCCAGGAAGGAGCAACCCAAAGTGAGACTGGTGGGGGTATCCAGTCCGCAATTTCTGAACCTGCAGCTTTCCGCTCTCTGCAACAACCTGTGGGCCGGGCGCGCACCTGCAACCGCCTTTAGAGAGTGTGTGGTGGCCCACGAGCTGCAGCTTTTCTCTGTGTGCACCCACGACCACGACATTTGTGGCCCACCACAGAGCCTGAGCCATCCCTGCGGGCCGCGGAGAGAACGCGGGCAAGCGGCCTAACCTCTGGGGCGGCCCCTCGCGGAGCCACAGAAAGGCGGCTGGGGTCACGACTTTCCCGGCCCGCCGCAGGCCTCCCGGGTCCGCGCTTGGGAGCCGCAGAAAGACGGCTACAGTCGCGCCACTTCGGACAGGCTGTGCTGTGAGCAGAAATTTCACGGAGGGGAGTGTGTGTTCTGATTCACACAGAGGGGAGCAGAGACTCGGGCTTCCTTCCTGCAACTCAGAAGTCTGAATGCTTCTGGGCAGATTCATTGCTTGGACTCTCTGAAGACTCTCTGAAGCTACAAAAGGCCAAAAACCTTCAGAGAGCGAAAGACTGAGAAACCGGTTTCTACAGAGCTCAGCCCCTTGACTGGGGGGCAGGGTGACTCAACCCAAGAAAGACTGACTGGAAAACAATGGGGCAGGCCCCTCCCCCAGAAGACAAGCCAAAAAACAAAAGGACTATAACCACAGGGTACCCATAAAATTTTAAACCTCCAATGCCAGGGGAAATCAATATATTAAGCTCCTGGTAATACCCTCAAACCTGTATATTTCATAGATACAAGTTTGTTTTTGTTTTTGTTTTCTCTTTCTTATTCTCTCTTTTTTATTTTATTTTATTTTAGTATTCACTTGCTTTCACATTTCTTTTTTCTTCTATTTTTTTTTTTTTAAAGACATAACATTACAATGAGAGGTTTAATACAACTATAAACCCAGGAGGA
>CM052810.1:36018657-36058950 GCA_028533885.1 Nasua narica
CAATATACATTAGCTTTTAGAGTTGGGAAATCTTTCAGTAAAAAAATCTGTTCTACTTTATATTCTCAGCATTTGTCACTCATTTAACCTATAAAAGAGTATTTTGGCACTATTTTTCTTAATATTCTGGGAAAACAGATGCATGATATTATAGCTTTCATGTTCTTACTGTGTATTAAGTGAGGAGTAATTTTAAAAATTTTTAGCCATAGGAAAGCATGATTGAATTTGTATTTTAAAAGGATATATGTATTACCAGGAAATATTTTGAATTTGGGACTAAAGTATCTTGAAACAATATTTCCCAAGCTAAAATAATGAGGATCTAGACAGAGAGAAAATCAACATGCTTAAAGGGGATGGAGCATATCTGAGGATTTTGAAAACACTAGACTTATCATACTTCTAACAGCAACCAGATGAAGGATGTAAGTGAAAGGGAGATGAGAATAGTCAGGTTTTTATTGGGAATAAGGTAAATGGCATAACTAACCAAAATAAGGAACAGAAAAATGTTTGCTTTAAATTTAAACATATTCATTTGAGATGTATATATATATATATATATATATATATATATATACACACACACACACGCACACAAACACATATATATATACACACACAAACAAAATATACAATGCTAGTTTAAAGGTCTGTTTAAAATCTGTTGTGAAGTGTTTATTTGGAGTTAATTTCTAAATATCTTAAAGAGAGCTGTTGGAGTGATATTAGAAAATGTGATTATGTAGGTAACATATGTAAAGTGATAAAAGAGGGCTAAGATTGGAACTCTGGAGAAAATACAATATCCAAGATACAGGCCAGGAATAGAAACCTTTAAAGAACATTGAAAAAATAATCAGAGTGTTTGGAGGAGACCTAGGAAATTTTTTTTTCACGAAATTGCTGTTTAAGAAATGAATTTGCCAAAAATGTCAAATGCCATTTTTGAAATACAGCAACCCCTCACAGTCAGTTTGGTGCTGCAATTAGCAATACAGTTTGTGGAAGTTTAGCTAAAACCTGACAGCAGTGATTTCAAATGACTTATTGTGTATCAAAATCATTATAAATCTGTAATTGTTATGATATTGCAGTAGCAATGAAAAGGTATTGTTATGAGCAGAATGTTCATGTCTCCTTAAAATACATATGTTGAAATTCTATTTTCCAATGTGATAGCCTTGGGTGGTGGGGCTTTTGAAAGGGGATTAGGTCATGTGGGTGAAGCCCTCTTGAATGGAATTAGTACCTTTAAAAAAGAGATTCCAAAGAACTCTAACTCCTACCATGTGAGGACACAGTGAGGTAATGGCCACCTGTGAATCAAGATATGGCTTCTAACTAGACACAAAACCTTCTAGTGCATAGTCTTGGACTTCCTGGCCTCTAGAAGTGAGAGAAAGAAATATTTGTTGTTTAAGTTATACAGTCTATGGTTTTTTTTTATAGCAGACTGAAAACAGACTAACACCGTAGGAAAATAGATGGGTGTACAGAGAACCAAGAAATAGATCCATTTAAAAGCTCTATGATCAAGGGCAGGAAAAGTTTTCTAAACATGACACATTTACAAAATTAAAAAAATGAAAGATTCATGTAATTACATTAAAATTAAAAACTTATATACATCAGAAGTACTATAAATAAAAAGACATGCCCCATCCTTGAAGAAGATACAAGCAAGGCAGATACTTATAAAAGAGTCTATATAGATAAATAATAAATATAATTAGCTAAAAAGGATAACAGACGTGAATAGTCAACTTATAATTGAGGAAGTGCCATAAGTACATTCAAATATGCCCAACTTTTAAATGTTTTATATCCATTAAGTGAAAAATTTAAATATCCAAAAATACAAAATATTGAGAAGATAAAATAAAATGGAAAATTACAAATTACTGCAGAAAATTTAAGGTGGTCAACAAAGGTAAAATGCATTCAATATCTAATGTATTTGAAAGACAATATATTTCATAAGATAAATTTTATTCCTAAACATTTACTCTGGAGAAAATACTGCATTAGTGCAGAAGAAAATAGGTTTGAAATTTTTATTGGCCATCTTATTTTTTATATTGAAATGTGTAAGCAAGCAAAAATTCCTTTAGAAAAATAATAAAGAAATTTTGACATAATTTCAATGAATTATTGTAAGGTTTTATAAAGCAGGAATTAATTTCAAAAATATTAAGTTGAGAAAAAAGTGACTTGCAGAAAATAGCATATAGTATGATAATATATATGTGCAAATATTTACTACAAAATATTACTATATATTATCTAAATATATATGTGGAGTGGAAGTAGAAAGATGACTGACAATTACAAAAGTCAAGCAGAATAGTAATTCTGTCTGATAGGAAGAAAGAAAGATATAATTGGAAAGAGGAACACAAGGAGCTTCAAATATATTCATAACATTTTATGTCTTAGGTTGATTTTGAGGTGAATATGTACTTACACACATATCTACATATATATGTTTATATATTTAATGTTATTTAGCTGAAAATCAATAAAGTTAGAAATTAAAGTAAAATCAAAAAGTGGGTAAAAATTTTGAAAATGGGTGAAGAGCATCAGAAGTATAAACTTTAGATTATAAAATAAATAAGTCATAACAATGTAATGTACAGCAAAGTGACTATAGCTAATAATACTATATTACATATTTGAAAATTGTTAGGAGAGTGGATCTTAGAATTTCTTATCACAAGAAAAAAATTTTGTGACTATGTAAAGTGATAGATGTTTAACTAGACTTGTTCTGGTGAACAATGAGTGTAGTTTATGGACCTGAGGAAAAGAGAGCAATGTAAGAGATATCAAAATCTTAAAAATTAATCTTCCCACACCCTACATATATTCAGGCATTAAGCTGCAAATGAAATGTAAAATGATAAATAAGATAGAGAATTTATTTTCAATAAACATATCTTTTTATAGGGTTTCTCAGTCTGTGATCCACAATTAGGATTCAAGGATGTTTGACCTCATATACTTGAACGCCAAAAAAAAAAAAAAAAAGAAAAAAATCTGTGGCATGTGGTATCATATAAAAATTTTCAGAATATGGAAAGAGTCTATGACCCCCCCCCAAACTTAATATACTTGTAATTAACTTTCATGTAAGTAAACAATTGGGTTAGAGTATGGTAGATGCTATAATAAAAATAATGTGGAGCAATGATAAAGAGAGGGCTGGCCATCTTGCTTCTGTGAGTCTTAAGAGGAATCCATAGTGGAAATCATACTGGCATTAAAATCTGTAGGAGCATAAGGAAAAACATGGAGGACATTGGGAGCAGGAAAAGAAGGGTGAATTGGGGGAAATTGGAAGGGGAGATCATGAGAGACTGTGGACTCTGAGAAACAAACTGAGGGTTTTGGAGGGGTGTGGGGTGGGGGGTTGGGTGAGCCTGGTGGTGGGTATTGAGGAGGGCACGTATTGCATGGAGCACTGGGTGTGGTGCCTGAACAGTGAATCTTGGAACACCGAAAAAATAAAATTAAATTTAAAAGAAAAAGGAAAAAAAAGAAAACCTGACCAAGGCTTGGCATATAAAAAGTGATCAATAAATATTGTTCGTATTAGTTAAAAAAAAATCTGTAGGAGATCCCCCATGCAATACTATTTGCAAACAAACAAATAAACATTCAAGCTGAAGGAGGAAAATGTGTAAGACATTTCACCTGGGGAAATTGAGCTGGTTTGCTAGGGTTGGAGCTTAATACACAGGGAGGGGTATTTGAGAAAGGATGGATTTTGGATATGCTGTGAACTAGTTCCTGTTAGATCTCTTGGAGATCTTTAGATCTCTTGTATTCTGAGAAGGTAAAGTAATTGGCTTATGACCCATTCACTAGTGGGAGTAGAGGGACCTGCCCACTGCCCCCTATACCCCCTAGATAAAGGAACAAAAGTTGGTGACCTAGTCTACTTTTCTAGCCAATTTGCCTTCCAAGTAAATAGACTAAAGATGTTTACAAGAAGGAAAAGGACTTAGCTATTGAATGTCTTTAGATAAAGGGTCATTTATGGTAAATGAACCTATAATCTATGAGGCATGCCTTCCTGATGAGTGTCACAGAAACTACCTGCCTCTCTAGAGTGTAAGATTAGATGTTTTGTAATTTAAATGTTTTCTTCTCTCTGTGAGATAACTCCAGGAACCTCACTTAAAGACTTCATCTATTATTCGGCTCCAGAGATGCATGCCTCATAGATATCCATGATATCCCAGAGTTCGCCCTTACTTGGTCAAAGTCTCTCCATGTTCTGCATCCTTAAAATAATTAGCAAACCTTGAAACTAGGTAAGATCCTTGATTAGTATGCATCTGGTTTGACAATCTGATCCCTTGTATCACTCACAGTGATTCTAAGCACCCACCCCCACAAGAATAGCACCCTCACCTTCATGTAGGACAAACACTGAGGTATGTTTTCTGCTCCAGATCTCCCTGTAGTTAATGGAGGGGTTTTGATTGAAACTGCATCCTCACTTGACTTCATCCCTTTCCCTCTTCTGCTTCTTTCACTTCCTCATCAGTTTCTTTGGGTAACGCTTCCTTAAGAAATTACTTGCATTTGAATCTTTGTCTCAGGATCTGTTTTTCAAAAACCTGAACTTCTATAGATTATATATAATGAGGTATTTGGACTTTAACGTATGTAACTGTAATGCATACAAAAATGGAAACCACTGAAGGGTTTCGAATAGAAGAATCATTCCCAATAAAGAGAAAAAGTTGATAGAAATGAGCTGTGATATTTGTCATAAAGAAGATATTACTGATTTTCATTTTATTACTGACTTCTGCACTTTGTTTTTTTTATCAGTTCTTCACTTTACTCATTGCAATGTTCCTGAAGCTTAATGATATAAATACTGAATTTGAAGGACAGTTCCATTTTTATAAGGAGCAGCACTTTAAATCTGTTGAAACAAACAAACAAAAAATACAGTATGCTATAATCAGTAAACATTTTCGGGGTAACATTCTACAAATGCCAACATATAAAATTTTTAAATTCTGTGAAGCACCAATTGAAAAAGCAATTTTGCTAGGGAAATATGAAGAGTATAGAACCAATAAAGCGCAATAAAGATTTGTTAGAACATCGATTCATTGCTCCAAATACTTGAGAGACCTCTCAGGCTTAACCGACTCAGAATAACTTCTCAATTTGACCTGACCCAGTATCTTTTTCATTGTTCCTGATTAGGTGACTGCAGTGGATGTGAAGGAGAAAAGAAATAGAAAGGATAGAAACAACAAAAATATCTCGTAATTTTGTATTAAGAAATTTTAAAAGTCTGATATTTATAATCAGTGAAATGAGAATTAAAAAATTATTTCAAGCCAAATTGTAAAGACTGATGAGCTCCCTCCTATATAACAGATTTACAAAAACATTTTAAGTCTTAGAAAATAAATACTTGGAGAGTATACTCTAGGAAAAAGAAAACAAATCGTTATGTATTAGTTGTGTAATGCCATAAGTTAAAGCAAATAACTCTTGTATATCTCTGATAAGAACTAACAAAAGGAACTTTAGTTAAATATTAACAGAAGACTTTGAGTAAGAAAGCATACGAAAACCATATACCCATCTAGAATAATAAAAGTAGAATTATGGGAAAAAATAATTGCAATCAAGTGGGACTTGCTATTTATGCAAAGGCAGCGTAGCTTGTTGAAGAGCAAGAAATGGAAGTTCATTCTACCTCAGTTCAATTCCTAGCTCTATAATTATTGCCAGTATGATTTTGGGCAAGGCAACTGAGCTATATGTCCTTTTTTCATTCTCTAAATTAGAGATAACAGTACCTGCCTCACAAGCTTGTTGAGGATAATATATAAATAGCAGTTAGAATATAAGGGTTATATTTAAAGCACTTAAAATGTGGATGTTATAGAGTAAGCACCATATAAACGTTATACTTTGTTATTATCATGATTATTAATTAATGTTTATGCCTGAATAATAACTGAGGAATAAAACAAGGTACAAAACAGTATTTGTAAATGTTAAATTTAAGAGATGTTTAAATAACACATGGGCAAAATATGCTAATATTTAGGTTGGGAAACTAAAAATGGCGGACTTTTAATTTGACTTTTTTTTTTAAGATTTTATTTATTTATTTGACACAGAGAGATCACAAGTCGGCAGAGAGGCAGGCAGAGAGCGGGGAAAGCAACTCCCTGCTGAGCAGAGAGCCCGATGTGGGGCTCAGTCCCAGGACCCCGAGATCATGAACTGAGCTGAAGGCAGAGGCTTTAACCTACTGAGCCACCCAGGCACCCAAATTTTATTTCTTATTAAGCAAAAACAATTGCACTCGTAAGTATCTGAATTTTCTTCATTGGATTTGTTCTTTCCCTACTGGCATTTTTAAATTCTTATGTAGGAATATTATTCCCAAATATTATGGGATAATATGTCCACCTGAGCAAATGAATTAACATTTATGAGAAATATAAAAATTATAGCACTTAATGTCAATTAATACATCAATTAAACAACTAATTATTGACTTTGAGTATGTTTTTGACACTATGATGCTCAGAGGTAATATAGAAATGCCTATGAAAACTTGCTCTTCCTGCTGTGATACAAGGTTACCATTTTTAATGAAGAGAGGTAGTTCTTAGTTCGTACATATTCTGATAGGGTTAGAGTTGTGTTTTGTCCAGGGAAACAAAGAGATGAGGGTCTTCACCTTACCGGTGGAATGAAGCGTGGCTTTCCAGAACTGAAAATTATTACACTGAATTTGAATTAACGACTTTATACTGATTATTACCCATCTACTAAAAAAATAAACTATGTAATATTTGAATCATAAGCAACACCTATCATGTATGTTTTAGATGTCCTTATTTAGAAACACCAAGATATTTTTGAACCAAATATAAAGTACCTGAGAGCAAATTGGCCTTGATTTAGTGCCAGAATACATTCTACAGTACTTCAGGAAATGAGAGATTAACTACTCTATTGGTATACTAAGTGTAAACTTGTGAAAGGCATCCAATTCCTCTGAGTTTCCACATTGCTGAAATAGGGATCATTAAATAAACTTAACTCCTAAGATTTTAGCACAAGCCACAATGCCTGGAACATAGTGGGCATTCAATATGCAGTGACTAGTATCTCTGTGTCGTTTTATTCTTATTATTGTTCTTATAATTATTAATATTATAATATTCTTATTGTTTTATTCTTATTATTGTTAATTGTCACATTAATTTAAATTAATGCTGATAACTATCCAGAAAACTAACTTTTTTCTTTATCATTCTATTCTCCTCTAAAATTAATGACAGCCCAGCATAAATCAATGTCCTTCAGAATAGCTTCATATTACAGCAATGACCCATAGAGTCAAAATTTTGTGGCTAGGCCAGAAGACTAAAAAATGTGGTCTTTTTGCTTTTAGATATGCTCGTGAATTACTTGGAGAATCTTGGTAATGTTATTTGCAATCAAATAAAATGAATAAATGTCTGTGTGTGTGTATATATATATATATATATATATATATATATATATATGCTCTTTACATAAAATTCCAAGGATCCAAGGTTAAGAAACATAAACACACATAAATACACACATATACATATGTATTTATGTACATATACCATATATACCTGCATGCATGTATGCATATGTCTTCAATATACACTACCTCAACCTAAAGCATTCCATATCACATCATAATTTTTGATCTGCACCCTCTTTATCTGTTTTACTTCAGTACTTAAAATTATATTTATAAGATCATATTATATTTATATTATATCATATTTATATTTATATTTGTATGGTTTCCTTAGCATTATAAAATAACTTTTGCACTTTTTGAAATGGCATGCTTTTTGATAAATCTCTGAAAAACTGTGGGACATAAATATTTCTTCTCTGAACTCACATATTTGGACTGAATGCTTTTCTTCTGTTAGGAAGTGACAAGGAACATATCATTGGTAGTTTATTATTTTAAAATCAAGCATTACAAAGTAATTAAAACATTGCAGTTATATCCTTTTAATGCAATGGATATTAAATGAGGAAATCCATGAAAGGAAAATGGTAGTGTCTATCAACGTTGATACTGGGCTCTGAGCTATGCTGTCCTAAGCGTGGCTCTCCAGTGTGGAAAGGAAAGATTTAAGAGCAATCAAAGACATCTTGATGGGGAGCCTGAGTGGCTCAGTCTGTTAAGTGTCTGACTCTTGATTTTAGCTCAGGTCATGTTCTCAGGGTCCTGAGATCAAGCCCTATGTCAGGCTCCACGCTCAGTGCACAGTCTGCTTGTCCCTCTCTCTCCCTTCACTTGCTGTTGCGTTCTCTCTCTCTTTCAAATAAATAAATAAAATCTTAAAAAAAAAAAGTCATCTTGACTCAGACACACTGGATGTAAGAATTGGTATAGCGAACAGAGATAACCAAAAATCAGTGCAGCAAAGTGTTATTCTTAAACTCAGAATTTTACTTTCTTGGCTTCAACCCTCTTTGTGATATTTAATGTTCACCAGCCTCTTGTCTCTACCTAAACCACTTCACTTAGCTCTCTGTTCCGAGTGAAGCATGAGTTTGATTTAGATTGATTTAATTGAGCAGCAACTTTCTTCCTCACTATCCTGGTATTTTCATGATGAAGACAGATGTCCAGAGCTATATAGCAAATTGTCTAATTAGAAATTTTAGTATTATAGTATTCCCCTTTTGTATGTTACATAAGACAATCTGAGCTAATTTCTTCTATATTTAGGTTTCACTGAATCTAAAAAATATTCTATTTTCAAAATGTACACTTTATCAATAAGGAAAGTTGTATTGTAATATGTGGAGTGAGAAGGGCATCTTCACGAATTTTTTTTAAATCTGTCTTCTTACCCACCAGATATATGAGGATTTTCAGCCAAGGAAAATGAAAAGACAAAAACTAAACCAAATATTAATATAAACACACACATACACATATATACACACTCACAATTTAAAAAAAAAAAGAAAATATTCAGGCCCACTAGTGACACAAATTCAAATTAAGCCAGGCACAATATTTTTCCTGTAAAGTTGATAAAAAAGACAAAACCTGAAGAGATGGTTTATTTCTTTGTTCATTAAATCGGTACTGAGTACATGTTATGTGACATCATTTGAAATTTTAGAGGTGCATCTATAACCACGATAAAATACTTGCTTTCATAAAATTTATATTTTAGTGAGAGGATACAGAAACAAAGCACCCAAATGAATAATGAAAATGCATTCAGAAATATGTGAATTATATGAAAAAAATTAGGGTGCTATGATAGAAAACTACTGAGTTGGGAGGAGCTATTTTTGATTGGGTGCTGGGTGAAAGCTTCTCTGAGGCGGTAACATGTCAGTTGTTGTGGATGACTAAAAGTCAGCCTAAAGGAAAGTATTTTTTTTTTAAGATTTTATTTATTTGATATATAGAGAGATCACAAGTAGGCAGAGAGGCAGGCAGAGAGAGAGGGGGTAGCAGGCTCCCTGCTGAGCAGAGAGCCCCATGTGGGGCTCCATCCCAAGACCCCGAGATCATGACCTGAGCCGAAGGCAGAGGCATTAACTCTCTGAGCCACCCAGACACCCCCTCTCTAGCAAGTCTTAAAAAATGTCTGATAGTGAATGCTATTATAACTTGAGAGTATGAAAAGTGATTGGTAAATATTAAACTGATATACTACTAATATTTTAAGAAATCTGAGTGAGCATGAACAAGGGGGAAGGGCAGAGAGGGAGGAGCAGACTCCCTGCTGAGCAAGAAACCTGATGTGCACCTCAATCCCAGCACCCTGGGATCATGACCTGGGCTAAAGGCAGCTGCTTAACCGACTGAGCCACCCAGGTGCCCGTGTGTGTGTGTGTGTGTGTGTGTGTGTGTGTGCACTTGTGTCTGTGTGTGTGTGTATTTTAAGAGCAGAGTAAGAAAACCAGTGTGATCCGTGGTCCTGCCTTAATGTGGCAGAAATAGAGCTGGGGAAAAGATAATGGATTTGGGTGAAAGCAGAGACAAAAGCAACTGGTGAAATATTAAATGTGAAGGATGAAAGAATGAGAACAAGGAATCCTGGAAACATTGTTTTTGGCAAAGGCTGAGTGCTAAATGCTCAGACTGAAAGAGTCAGGGAGAGCAAATTTGGCAGGGAATCAAGAATTCTCCTCTTAGGTATTTTTAGAGTGGGTTGCTTAACCCTAGATTGACATTTAGAGGTCAAACGAGGGATAATAGCAAATAAAGGAGACATGAAATATTGTGTAATGTGTTAGAAGCATCCCAGAGTTGTGTAGGGTCATACAAAACAAGATAAGAAAGTATTTCAAAAAGGAAGAAGTGATCAATTAGTTACATGCCACTCAGAGGTCAAGGAAGAAGATAAGAACAAAAAGGTAATCTTTGTATTTGGCAAACCGAACATCATTACCGACTTGAATAGAAGTTTCTGTTCCTTTGTAGAAGTAGAACCAAAGTCTGATAAGAATTTTTCAGAAGAACACAAGAAAAGATGGAATAAAACATAACCAATATTTTATTGTGGTCTCACTCTCTGACAGAGAGAGACAGAGATAGAGAGGCAGAGCAAACGAATGAGTTAATAGCAGAAGTGTGTTTAAGGTAGAGGAGTTATTTCTCGTTAAAATGAAAACACTGAGGAATGACTATATTCTCAAGTGAATTAACTTATAAATGATCAGAAACTGAAGATGAAAAACAATGAAACAGAGAATTTGACAACTCCGATGGTGGAATAAATTTGTATAATTTTTGTCAAACACAATTAGTTTAAGTTTTAAGTTCGTAAAATTTTTATTTACTTTGAAAAGCTAACCTCACTTCTGGGAATCTATCCCAGAAACTTACTTAAAAGAGTACTGTTTGCTGCATTATTTAAAATCTCAAAATATGGAGAATATAAAAATATAATATAAACATCTAATATATTTTTATATTCTATAAAATCACATACTTATAGTGGTATGTTATACAATTATTATAAAATCACATTTTGAAATAATATTTAATAAAAGGAAAAATATCTAAAATACAAATGTTATATGATAAGGAAGTATTAAAATTATATTGATGATCACAATTATATATATGCAAGCATGAGTGTGAATATATTTTGAGATGTATATATATATACATATTCATATGTATGTTTTCTGTATATGTGAATTTTCAAATATGCATTCAGTTTACATTTCTGATTGCTAAAATAATTTATATTTTATGAAACTTTTCCATATATTCCAAAATGTTTCCACAGAAACAGTCTTGTATATTTTTATAATGAGAAAAATATGCATTTAAAATTGTTTCTAGAAATGTTATTTTAAGAAAGAATGTAGGCAACAATTAGAACAGCCCATGGGAATGAACAGGGAAACATTCACCATGAAGAGGATCTTTTTCTCCACTTAAAGCCAGAAACTTCCATCAATTACCTCAAGTTACCCTGAAGTGGACATCTCCTAGAATGGAAAAATATATAGGAAGTGTTTTACAGGAGCAGAGATGGGGAAAAAAAATGCATCCTTAGCAGTTACAATAGCTACATGGTTTCAACAATGAAAAACATCACTATAGAGTAAATATTGAATCATAAAAATATAATATTCTTAAAGCACTAGTCAGGAATTCTATATAATTTAGAGCCAAAACAGTAAAGTTTTAGAACAAGTGTTGAAGAATTAGTTATTTTTAAAAAGCCTTAAGTTTAAAGAAGTTACTAATTAAGTTCATATTAATACAAGTAGACTATAGATACAGAATAAGAGTTTAAAAAAAAAAAGAAAGAAAGAAAGAATCTGGCATAGTTCTGTGGTTTTAAAGCCGGGATCCATGTAAAAGCAAAAATCCTGGTCTAATGATGAGGAAAACACAGGAGTCTGCACCAAGGAACACTATACAAAATATCTGACTAGTACTTTTAAGAACAGTCAAGTTCATCCAAACAAGGAAAGTCTGAGTAATTGTCACAGCCAAAAGGAGACTGAGGATTCATGAAGGCTAAATGTAATGTGGTATTGTGGATGGGATCCTGGAACAGAAAATATTAGGTAAAAGCTAAATAATAGAATAAATTATGAGCTTTAATGAATCATAATGTAGCAGTATTGACTTCAGTTATTGTAAAAAGTATATCATAATGTAAGATGTCAGAAATAGGGGAGATTGGGTATGAAAGCTCTTGGTACTTATTTGTGATTTATCTGTAAATCTAAAACTGTTAAAAAAAATCTGGGATCTTCATAATAGCAAAGAATCACATTTAAATACCAGGGATAAGTAAATGAATAGAATATCATTAAATTGTTATTTAAGGTTTTCCAAAAGATTTATGAGAAGATATAGTTTGAATGGGAGCTCCCTTAAAGATGGAGACATCTATTTGAAGATGGTAAGAAGGGAACACATAATTTACCTTCCCTTCTAAAAAGCCATTAAAACAAGAATATGGAATTATAAATGCAAATTCATGCACAAAAATACTGATGACCAAGGGAAGGATTCTCTGTGAACTGTTTTAATGATATTCTCCAAGAGTGAAGGCAGTTGGAATGATACTGATAGTCCACACAAATACCTCAGAACTAAGAAAGCCACGGCTCAGAAACGCATAGAAGAATTTTTCAGAATGAATCCTGGTTCACTGCAGAGGCCATACTGATTAGTTATTGAGAATGTCAGAGAAAGTAGAGTCAGCAATTAAAGTTACTGATAACAAAATATTGTCTTCAAAATAGTCATATTCTTTGACCATTCTTACAGTACTTTCCCTACTTGTCCAGTGGTATATTTTCCTAATCTGAAAAAAATAAAGGTCCTTTGTATAATCCTCTTTAGAAGGCTTAGGACTGCCAGAGCAGGTTGACTTCACCCAATTCTAGAACTGAAAGATAAAAGTTCAAATTAGGATGGGAATTTTTCTGTGAGAAAAAATTTTTCAAATTTTTCTGTGAGAAAAAAATCACAAAGAAGAAAATGCATTTCAGGTAATAAGTGACACTTTATAAATTGTATAATCTAAGGAAGTAAAAGGATAGCAAAGCAAATAAATGTTTTGAGATTTACTAACTCCTCCTTACATCCTACAATCATTTCTCCATTTCCTTATGCAACATTCTGTTTTAGTGACACAGACTGTAGAATATTTCTTCTCATCTATAAGAAGAATGTTTATATACCCAAATGAGTATAAAATCTGGACATTTGCTTTTAATATTTGAAATAATATAATTAGCCATTAACATCAAAATATTGAAATGATATAGATTACTGGTATAGAAAGTAATCAAGATGTCATTGATATTAATTATATAAAATCAATAATATATTGAGCAGTATTTTGAATGGCTGGTGAAGGAAAGGGTGGAAAAAAACTTAGGGGGGCACTAAGTCTCCCCTTTGAGGGTCAAGATGTATTGTGTAATGTTTATAGTTAAGGAAAGAGAGGTTAAATATATATTATTTAAAATTAAAATGACTCTGTGATGGGGCATCTGGCTGGTAGATCATGAGACTCTTGATCTAGAGGTCTTGTGTTTGAGCCCACCGGGGATAGAGTATATGGGGATAGAGTATAGTCAAAATTCTTTTTAATAAAATAAAACTAAAAGGAATACTGTTATATTTAGTGTTAGTTCTGTTTGAATAAGGCCTATTTCATGAAAATGAGATAATCAGTGAATAATCTCTAAAAAGTAACCGTGAGAATATGTGGCCAAAATCCTCTAGTAGTGATTTAAATACATATTTTATATTGAATGAACACATTATAGACTAAATTTTTATTGATATCAAATATAGAACATTTAAATTCCAATTAATTTTGCTGCTTTGGATAATGACCCAGACCTAGATCTTTGATGTTTTTCTAAAAAGTGCTAGCTACTTCTGACCAAATGACTCAAACATCACAGCAAAGGATCATTACTAGTTTACTGTGGTTCACAAAGGTGTTATTGTGTACCTTCCTGTATGTATGTAACCATATGACTGTATATATTCATATATACAAAACCAAAATAATTAATAAAAATAGAAAATACACTGATTATAAAATATTATTTAATACATAATATATACATTACATATAAAATATAATGTGATATATGCACTTAAAAAACTGTTGCTTCTGGGGCGCCTGCATGGCTCAGTGGGTTAAGGCCTCTGTCTTCGGCTCAGGTCATGATCTCAGGGTCCTGGGATCGAGCTCCACATCGGGCTCTCTGCTCAACAGGGAGCCTGCTTCCTCCTCTCTCTCTGCCTGCCTCTCTGCCTACTTGTGATCTCTCTCTGTGTCAAATAAATAAATAAAATCTTCAAAAAAAAAACCAAATTGTTGCTTCCATAGTGCATGCTCTATAGCTTAATTAGATTCATCTGGTTTTCTAATAATGAAGTCTTAGTTGAAAGAAACTGTGTTCTAGTATTTAGGGGCATAATTGCTCTATGATCATAATACGTAGAACTACTGTTCTGAATCATAGAGTAACAGGATAATTTTGATACAGCATTCTTTGAAGAATTCACGTAAATATGAGAAGTTCTTTTCCAAGACCTCCAAAACAGAACTTTAAAAGCACATACAGATTTTAAAAGGTAAGTCTATACTCTCATCTTTCTCTATCCTACTTTTAAGACACCAATTTATAACTGTGCTTAAAACACTAAGTTTATAATTTTTCACTTTGAAATGATCAAATGAAATTATATTTTAGCTCTCTGAAGCTCAAAAGTCATTGTGTTATTAGCATTTTTCCTCTGACTCTACTCTAATTGTGCATCTACATCTCACTTAACAAAGCTGTTCTCTTATGAGGTTTTGATGGAAAAATATTTTTCTCTGGACTTAGTCACGTTTTCACAGAAACAAAGTAAACTGATAACCAGTTTAACACCTTCCTTAATTATGTCTACAAACACTTCATTACAATAAACACTCATTTTTATATATAAAATGAAGATATGCTCTCTAAAAAAAAGAAGCTATTGCTTTTGTTAAGAATGACACTATATCCAGTACTGGCCAGTGAGACCTAAGTGGAAAGCTGATAGGGTATGGTAGAAGTGGTGGTGTTTCTAGGAAAATTTAACATTTCTGATTAAGGGTAACAGGATATTTCTTTAGTTTCACAGCCTTCTTTGAATGTTGTGTTAATAGAAAAATCTTTCCAGAGTGAATGTTTACTTATAGAGTATACTGTAAGTTAAACAGATACTGGTAGATTTGGGATCTAAATAAAGATAGAATGACTCCAGAGACCATTCTTTTAATTCACCGTATTCAGTTGCACCCTGGCAGGTATAATTCTCAACAAAAACATATATACTATAGAATATTCATTTCACATAATGAATGTTGGGCAAATTTGTTAAACAATACCCCACTATACCTTTGAAAGCATATATAATGTTTCTTTCACTAAAATATTTTTAAAATACATGTTTTAAATTTATTTTAAAAATTTTATTTATTTGTCAGAGAGAGAAGGAGAGAGAGAACACTAGCAAGGGGAGCGGCAGGCTCCCCGCTGAGCATGAGGCCCAATGTGGGACTTAATCTCAGGGCCCTGGGATTATGACATCAGCCAAAGTCAGATGCTTAACTGACTGAACCACCCAGGCATCGTTTAAATATGTTTTCTTGACAATCTTCCCATATAAATCATAAATAATCTTTGAAGATCACTGTTGATAACACAAAATTGAAGATTTCCTCATGTTTTGGCCCAATTATTTATATAGATACAGTAAAAAGTGTTAATTAACCAAGGAAACTTCCTTGATCACATTGTATTGAGCAACTTTTGATGTCAAAGAATTAGTGTCTATCCAGAAATACCATTCTAAATGCATGACTAGACTTTTTTTTTTTTTAAAGATTTTATCCATCTACTTGACAGAGAGAGAGAGATCACAGGCAGGCAGAGACGCAGGCAGAGAGAGAGGGGGAAGCAGGCTCCCCGCTGAGCAAAGAGCCGGATGTGGGGCTCGATCTCAGGACCCTGAGATCATGACCTGAGCCAAAGGCAGAGGCCTCAACCCACTGAGCCACCCAGGCACCCTGCATGACTAGACTTTTTAAAGCCCTTCTTTCTTATTGTTCTATCTTAGTGGTAGGAACTCCACACCCTCAAAACTTTCTCCACACGGTTTCATTTGCACTATCTACAGTAGATTTTGGTCAAGTCTTGCTTCTCTGAGATCACCAAAATTAGTCAAGTTTGCTAACCAGCTGGGAAATAATTATCTCTGAGGTTGTGATCCTGTTAATCATAGAAAATGACTGGTGAATTGGCCCTTGCTGTCAATGAGGAGCTTGGCTTGGGTTATTAGAGAGGGTCCTTAGTTTCCCTTCAAGTGTTCCTGAAATATGACTAGGTTGGGATTCTCATAGTGTAGCCTCAGTATTCCAAGATTCATTGTACATGCACCACACCCAGTGCTCCATGCAATAGGTGTCCTCCTCACCACCAGGCTCACCCAACCCACCATCCGCCTCCCCTCCAAAACCCTCAGTTTGTTTCTCAGAGTCCACAGTCTCTCATGTTTCATCTCCCCCTCCAATTTACCCCAACTCATCCTTCCTTAAGTCTTAATGCCAAATATCCAACAAATAATGTTTAAATGCTAAGTCAATAGCAACAGAATCAATAATAACACTCCAGGGTTATAAAACCTACCGAAGTGGCCCCTATTTAAGTGTAGCCAGGTATTAAAGATGACCATCCAAAATAAATATGATTAATATATTGAATTGCATATCAGAAAGTCTGTCAATTTTTACAATATATAGTTCATGGTATATAGGTCAATATCTATAATCACAGATTGGAAAAAACATTCATTTTGATACTAGAAAGCATTATTGGGATTTTGAGCACTTACTGTAGTATCTCAAATCTTAGTCTACAGCTTTATGTTCAGTAAGCTAGAAAGTTTGATCAGTTATGGCATGTTTAATGAATATTCAGAAAACAAATGAACTTTTAAATAGAAGATATATATGAATGACTTACTAACTATAGGTAAAAATATACAATTCATAAACAATTCAGAAGTCATAAATGATTCCCTGATTGTCTTATATCCAATGGTAAGTGATCTTCATGGTAAACTGATCACAGCTTATAGGTTTCTATCACATTATTAGCTCCATGTCTTCAGGCACTGGGTTGGTTTTATCCCTAAATCCTCAGTGCCCCACACATAGCCAGTCTTCACAGCCATGTAAGTGTTTGCCAAGTAAATAACTAATTAAAAATCAGTTAAGCTTATTTTTTGAAAGATGAATTATTTGTGTGCATGTATGTTTCCCTCTGTATATCAAAATCTATCTTTTGTAGGCGGTAGGGGTGGAAATGGGAAAGAAACTGGAATTGAATACACAGAATATGAAAAACTTTGAGAATATATGCCTATTTGAAAAGTAAGAACTTCAGATTATATCTTTATAATCTTTTTCCTTTTATAGAATTAATCAGTGTTAGAGCATATACCACTTAATTTCCAGTTCTCAGTTCACAGTATTTAATTGTTCTCATCAATTCATTTGACTTTTGTCATGGATAGATTAAGTGAAATGTTTCCACAAAAATTTGCAGGTGGATTTCCTGAAACCACTGTACCCTTTTTATTCATTTAATAAATATCTATGGAATGCCTGTCATGAACTGTGCTATAATAGTCAAAAACCTAAATGGAATGTTGAAAAAAAATAAGACATAATATAAAACTCATAGTCTAGAAATAGCACACCTAAAAGCAAGACACTTATGTTTATATTATGTAACAAAGTCTCTGCTCACTTAATTTACCTTTTCAGAGTACAAAAGTCTGCAGTTTTCTCAAAGAGGGTCCATCAATAGAGTCCATCTAGGTAGAAAACCTAGATGATTTCTGCTCATTACTAATATAATGTATTTTTTAAAAAGACTATACCTACAATCAAAAATGGAAATGAATATATTATATTACAATTATATTTGTCAAATTAAGGATATAAAGTGACAATAAAATAAATGTTTAGTCAATATCACTAAGTATCAAGAAGAATAACACATGAATTCAACCAGATTCTCTCTTTGTCCCTCCTTTCTGTTTCCCACACTATTCAAGTTATGCTACCTATATCTTGCTTCAGAATTTATTTCTAAGTCTGTGGTTTCTCTTTCTGCCCTTACTCAAAGTATTTATGTACTAAATTATGAAAATTTATTCCCATAATAAGCTTTCCTTTCTTTCTTCTTCCCTTCTTTCCTCTCCCTTCTTTCTCTTTCTCTCTTTCTTTTCTTTCCTTCCCTCCTTCTTTCCTTCCTTCCTTCCTTCCTTCCTACCTTCTTTCCTTCTCTTTCTTCTTGTTTTTTTTTTTTTTTATTTTTATTTTGGCATGAGTTGGTAGCTGTCTGCTTTAACCCTCACATGCTATCAGTGTTGATTGACTTCAATTAAAATTTTTGAGTTTATTTTTGAGAAGTTAAAACTTCTTGTAAATATCTATTTTAGAACTTTCATTTATTCTTAGAGATCTTCCAAATAACAAAAGAAAATTTACTTATGTTTTAATAGAATAAAATATTTTATCTTGCAGTGATATTAGTAGTCAGTTGGACATTTTATAAGCTTAAAATACATAGTGCAATCAGTGATTTATTTTCTCATATTTTTGAAATCTCTTGCTACTTTATCAATCTAGGAATTACTTACCTATCACTTCTCACAATATGTTCATCTATGCTAAAAATTCTAAAATAATACAAGAAAAAAATATTAGAATTTCCTAGAAGGATAACGAAAAGGAAAATAAATCATCATTGTCTCATCATCCTTAAATTTTCATCTTCTGCTTTTACATTTTCAAGAAAATTTTGGCTGCTCCAGATATTTTTTTTTAAGATTTTTTATTTATTTAGAGAGAGAGAGACTGAGAATGAGAGGGGAGAAGGTCAGAGGGAAAAGCAGACTTCCCGCAGAGCCGGGAGTCCAATATGGGACTCGATCCCGGGACTCCGGGATCATAACCTGAGCCGAAGGCAGTCGCTCAACCAACTGAGCCACCCAGGCGCCCTGCTCCAGATATTTTTTGACATAAATTTTAGAACTAAGTTGTTTATTTATTTTAAAAGTCTGTAATTTTTATATAGATGGAATGAATCTGTTTGGAATATTTGCAAAGGTGTTTTAGGGCACTGACTTGCCTGCTTTGCTCTATATGATATGTCATCTGTCATTGTACATTCCACAACCTGAACCCCAGAGATAGGTTGGCACTAGTGTGTTAGCAACCTTTCCCACACAATTTCAGGACATCTGTCCTTAGTGGCTATGATGAGATAGAGTAATACTAGAATATCAAGGTTTGCAGTAGGACTGTTAAGATTTGGGGTAATTTTTTTTAAAGATTTATTTATTAGAGAGGGGGATGCAGAGGGAGACAATCTCAAGCAGACTCCCCACTGACTGTGGAGCATGATGCAGGTCCAGTACCATGATCCATGATATCATGATCTGAGCCAAAACCAAGAGTTGGAGGCTCAAGTGATTGAGCTACCCAAGCACCCCTTGGGGTGATTTTTACAATACTTTGTGGCTAGAGGAATGACTATGAGAAACTAGAAGGTCAAATTAGCAAAGTTTCCCTTATTTGACATATTTTATTATACATTGGAGGTTTGGCTTTATGATTTTAATAAATGTAATTATGTATTACCGAAAACAGTATTAAAATAAATTTTATAAGATGGATTTCCTAAGCTGGACACTACATAAAACAAATATGTCATTTGACTGTATCCAAGCAATTGGGAACCCAATGCCACCTAAAGGGTGTCTGTCTGTCTGTCTATCTGTGTATGTGTGTTTTAATTCTGGGAGAAATGCCCTTCCCTGAAAGTTTCCCCACATGTTTCTGAGAATCCAAATTTTATTTAGAACTAATATTCTCATTTAATAAAAGGAAGTACACATCTTTACGTAAACCTATTCTTAGCCTATTTGCAATAATTGCCTTTGGGGCTATAAAATGAAAATTATAATTACTTTTATAAATTTGTTGAAGAAATGACAAGTCTTTGTTCCTAGGCTACTTAGAAGTTTTCTCTTTTCTAACCCATGCCTTTAACCAAGATACAAAATGAGTGGGTTGCTATATTAATTATTTTATTGCTGAGTAATGACTTACCACAAGTTTAGCATCTTAGAACAACTCTTGGAGTGCCTGGGTGTTGCAGTGGGTTAAGCGCCGGACTTGGTTTCGGCTCAGATCCTGATCTCAGAGTCATGAGATCAATCCTTGTGTCTGGCTCTGCGCCCAGTGCTTCAGTGCAAAGTCGGCTTGGGATTTTCTCTACCTCTCCCTTTGCCTCTCCTGCTCATGCTCTCTTTCTCTCTCTGTCTCTTTCTCAAATAAATAAGTCTTTTTTTTTTAAAGATTTTATTTATTTATTAGAGAGAGAGAGAGATTGAGAATGAGAGGGGGGAAGGTCAGAAGGAGAAGCAGACTTCCCGCAGAGCCGGGAGTCCGATATGGGACTCGATCCCGGGACTCCGGGATCATGACCTGAGCCGAAGGCAGTCGTTTAACCAACTGAGCCACCCAGGTGCCCTAAATAAGTCTTTTTTAAAGAGCCTCTTAATTTCTATGGGTCAGGTGTCTGAGTATAGATTAATGGATCTTTTACTTGTGTTCTTCCCAGGCTGAAATCAAAGTTTCAGCTGGGGCTGCAATCTCATCTGAGTCTTTAGTCCTCCTCCATGCTCACTGGCTATTGGCAGAGTTTAGTTCTCCACAGTTGTAGTACTGGGACTCTCAGGTCCTGCCCAGGTGGCACTTCCCACGTTCTAGAAATTTGTTTCTTTAAAGCCAATAAGAGATTGTCTCAGCTTCATTGGGTCTCTCTGTCTTCTAACTTTTACCTTTCGTAAATCATTCACCTTTTTAGATCAGACCCACCCTGGATAATCTTCCTTTGGTTTACTTAAAGTCAACTGATTACAAAGCCTTCATTATATCTGCAAAATCTCTTCACCTCTGTCATACATAGGAGTGATAGTCCATCATATTCACAGACCCCACCCACACTCAAAGGGAAAAGATTATATAGGGCATACACATCAGAGAGTAGAAATCTTGGAGTTATCTTACGATTTTGCCTGCCACATCACAAAACTAACCTTACGAAACTATTTGAGGCCCCACACACTTAGCAACATGGTAATAGCCCATTTGGGTTGTAAGAAGTATTACAGTAAAATTCTTGGGAGACCCACCTGACCATTACAGAGTTATCACCCAAATGAGCTGGAACTAATCATATGAGCACATGCATATAGACACAGAAGTGTTGCATGAGCAAAAGGTTGAGGATGTTCTTAATGAATGGCCAAGGAAGCAATTACTAAAAGGATATGATGATGCAATGTGTTCCACCTGATGACCTCTTAAGGAAAGAGGAATTTGTTTGAGAAAAGGCTTAGAATTAGAAATTAGATCTTGTCATATACATGATCTGTGGTTGAGGTGTGTGCCCAAGACACATGCTCCCAGATACCTGGATCTGAGTAACTCTGTTGCTGCTGCACATGGAGAGCATGGAGCCTTTTCAAAGCAATCTTTGGTAATGATAACCTAGAAGCTGGTGTCAGATGTAGCATAAGCTTCTAAATAAGCCAAGTATATGGTAATGTCAAGCATCTCCTAGAAAATAAGACCATGGATTCTTCCTCAGGATTTTGGTATCTCAAATTATGAGATGAAAAACTGTTTTCCTACTCAAATTGTGAAGAAGAGATTTGTCAATTTAAGAAAGGGCTGTCACTTCCAGAAGAGTAAAGTTTCTCGATGGAAATTAGTGATTCCCAAAGCTGGATGATCTTTACAATCACTCAGGAACTTGTGAAAACACTAATAGCTGGGCCTCACCATAGACCAAATCAGTAAAAAATTTCAGGATGTGACCCAGGCGTTTGTGCTATTTAAAATCTCCCTAGGTGATTGTAAAGTGCAAATAAGATTGAGCACCACTCATTCAAAATATATTTTCATTGATTTATATGTGTGTGAGTCTATTACTAGACTCATTTTCCCATGTTCTATGTCTATCTGGATGCCAGTAACAAGCAGACTTGATCATTGCAGCATTATAATAAATCTTAAAGTCAAGTGATGTATATCTTCATTCTTTTTCACAGTTGTGTTGACTATGCTAGGTCCTTTATATTTCCACATAAATTTTAGAACGAGCTTGTCAGTATCAACAACAAAAAAGCCTGCTAGTGTTTTGTTTGAGACTGCACCAAATCTATTCAAAGAACATTAACATCTTTATAACAATGAGTCTTCAGACAGATCATAAAGGTATATTGTTCCATTTATTAAAGATTTATTTATCTCAGCAATATTAAATTTTGGAATTCGTGTTGTTGGAAGATAGATGAGGGACAGTAAAATGTCCTCCAAACTGAGAAGGAATTCTGAAACTGAACAGCAAAGCAAGCCCCTCCATACCATTTATGAAATTTTATTTAGGGTAACTTACTAACAGAGGAGGTCAGGGGGAAAATGATCCAGGTACTACCCAGCTACTCTCTGCAAAGTCTGGACCTTAACCTACAGATTTTATACAGTATTGTGGTGATGTCAAAGGGTAGCTATCTAGTGGTGCCATCTGTGCACCAAGGGGGAGATCAGAACAATCCTTCTCACGTTCTAATCAAGGCATCCATTAACCTCCACAGGGCCTGGAGCACATAGCCTTGAGGGAGGTCATTGTACAGACATGAGTAAGATGGAGGGCCAAAGATAGAGTCATTGTTGTGAGCTCTCCTAAACAAATCTTGTATTGGGTCAGATTAACACAGTCTGGTGTAGGGTCAGATTGACCCTAAGGAACTCAATTTACATTTTAAAACATTTGTAAATAATATTTGCATTTAAATTTCAAAGTATTTTTGTTAAATTATAGACTTTAAAATTGATTTTCATATTACTGGTCTTTTATTTTGCCACCTTAATAAATTCCCTTATTAATTCTAATAGCTTTTTTTGTAGATTCCAGTGGATTTGATACACAATAATGTCTGTGAATAAAGGCAGTTTTACTTCTTCTTATAAATCTGGATGCCTTTAGTGCTTATTCATGCCCTATTTCATCACATAGAATCTTCAGTACAATCTTTAAGAAAATAATGAGAGTGTATATCCTTGCCTTACTCCTGATGCTAGCGGGGTGAGATCAAGTCTTTACCACTGAGTATGTTATTAGCTGTAAGTTTTATACAGATACGCTTTATCAGTTTGGAGAAGTCCCCTTCTAGTCATAGTGTATGGAGAGTTTATCAACCATCAGTGTTGAATTTGTTAAATACTATTTTAGCATCTATTGAGATGATTAGATTTTTTCTTTCGTCTAATATGATGTACTACATTAATTGATTTATTAAAGTTAAACCAACTTTATAATTCTTGATTAAACCTCATTTAACATGATGTGTTATCCTTTTTTTACATCCTTTTTTAACATATCACTAGATCAAATTTGCTAACAAATTCCTAAGAACTTTTGTATGTATATTCATATTTGACTTAGCTTTCTTTTCCTGTAATACCTTTATCAGATCTGGGTATTGAAACAATGCAGGCCTCACACAATGATTTGAGAATTACTCCCTTCCCTTTAATCTTCTGAAAGAGTTTGTGTAGAATTGGTTTTATTTATTTTTAAATGTTTGGTAGAGTTGATCATCGGATTCATATGAAGCTAGAATTTTCTTTCTGGAGAAGGTTTTAACTGAAAACTCAATTTCTTTAATAGATAAATAGATTTCTGTCTCATATATTTCTTCTGGAGAGCCCTTGGTAGTTTGTCTTTTAAGAAATTTGCCCATTTCTACTAAGTTCTTGAATAAAGTTATTTGTAATATTCTCTATTATTCTAATAGCTGAAGAATTTGTAGTGACACCACCTCTCTCATTACTGATATTGGTATATTTACTTATATTGAGTTATAGACACAGAGTTTAAAATTCAGATAGTTGATTGTATACCTGCATGTTGCTCCACCAACCTAGTTTTTGGGTGTGAACATGACTAAATAAGGTCTAGTTTTTATATACTCTGATACATAAAAATGCACAATAGGATTCATTTAAAAAGTAGTATTTCGAAGTACCCTTTTCCATTCTCCATATATAAGAGGTTAGATGGGTAAAGGGTTGGCATAGTGGCCAGAATGTACTGAGATTTCTCTCAGGACTCAGAGGGACACTCAATATACTAACTGAAGGTATTCTTAGCTTGGTTGGCAATACGATTTTTATTTCAATAACTATGTTTCTGTAAACAAAAGTCTTCTTCAGAGTAATTTGGGAGGGGGGGCTACACTTAAAAAAAAAACAGTGTCTTGTCATAAGCCCCAATCACTATAGCTGTGATTCACAGAGCCAACAAAGTCAGTCCTATAGTAGCAACTTACAGTTCAGAACACAATATAAATAAGAGCTGCAAATCCACACAAAAACCTCATTTGTTAATCATTTAGAAAATTTGTCATTTTAGAGTTCTTATTTTACAGTGTAACTGATCTAAAAAGTAGGAAGGTGATAAGTCAGTGTTACAGAGTGAACTGCTCTTAATGAGATTCATTTAAGAGGAAGTAAGAAAGGGGATGAGGCTAGCAAAACAACTCATTTGGCACAGAGACTGAACCTGAATATAACCACTGACCCTAATTAGGCTGCTGATCCTTTCCATGGTTCTCCTGCTGTCTTGGGTTTGGACTTGCCAAGGTCCTTTTTTGACGAGTGAGCTCAGATAATTTGTTTATATCTAGGCTCCAACTCTTATTCCTGCTGACAGTCAGAACTCTTTAAGGGAAACCTGGAAATGCCAAATGGCCACAGGAGTGGCTGCCTCTAACCTCACCGTCTGATGAGATTACTCTCCATTTAGAGCTGGGTCATTAGAAACAGCCTTAAGGAACCAGATAGAGACAAATGGTCTTCATTAAAAATTATCAACTCTGAGTGAAAATACTAGTAGTTTATATTAAATTCATCACATTAGCTAGAACCTATTTTTTAACTTCAGTAAAGGCATTGGTATTTCCTAAGGCAGAAACTTGCTAAATGGAAATACAGTCACAAACCTCCTTTAGTCCCCGATTCTCTTCAAGGGAGGTATAAGAAATATCCAGTTTTGTTTTATTTTGTTTTCCTTTGCTTTCTAAGAAAAATTATAACCTCTTGTGGAGGCTGCTTCAGCGGAATCAGAAGCCACTTTCTGCTCTCCTTCTTTTATTTCCTAGCCAAATGATATCTTTTGTTCTGTCTCTGATTTGTTCAGGATCTTCCTGGCGGACAACTTGATACTTGTAAAAACTATTGCAACATACATTTTGTTTTGGGGAAGGTAATTTCCAGATGTTTGCTCACTGTTTAATGGAAGGACTCATGAGGGTCACCCACCTGGATTGCAGCAGGGAGGTGCCATATGTCCAAACTAATCAGAGGAATTGTTTCTAATCTGAGGGTTTGAGAGGCTTGATTGTTCATTCTGTATGAGAAAGCAACAGCTATAACAGACTTGTGAGGGGTAACCATTTTCTCATTTACAGAGAGAGAAAAAGTGCTTGGGAAAGTGCCTTAGACCACCCTCTAAAGTAATTTTCCAGGTAGGACAAAAGTAATCCAAGTTTTATTTTACTGAGGACAGTGGCATCAGATAAGTTTATGTTTTTAGTGGAACAAATATTTGGTTGTAGTGTATAAATAGAGGAGTTTTGGGGGGGCTACTTTAACAGCCACAAAATGAATATCATTTCCCCTCCCGGAAGCTAAAACTGAAATGTGTGGGATAAAACTTGTACATACTAAGTTCTCATACATTAGATAATTTAATTTTTTTTTAAAGATTTTATTTATTTATTTGACAAAGAGAGGTCACAAGTAGGCAGAGAGGCAGGCAGAGAGAGAGAGGGGGAAGCAGGCTCCCCGTTGAGCAGAGATCCCTATACGGGGCTCGATCCCAGGACCCTGAGATCATGACCTGAGCCGAAGGCAGAGGCTTTAACCCGCTGAGCCACCCAGGCGCCCCTAGATAATTTAATTTTTAAGATTATTTATTTATTTATGTATTTATAGAGTGTGCAGGAATAGAAGGGAGGAGCAGAGAGAGAGAGAGACAAAGAATCTCAAGCAGACTCTGTGCTGAGTACAGAGCCAACTCAGGGCACCATCTCATGACCTTGAGATCATGATCTGAGCCGAAATCAAGGGTTGGATGCTTAACAGACTGAGACACCCAGGCACCTCTAGACATTCATTCATGTTTTGAAAATTTGAGCCATTTTATGAGCCATTTTAAATTTATGCCATTTTGTTTATTGATTACCTTTAGAATCATATTTTTTTGCTTTTTAACTAGAAGTGACCATATCAATTATAGAATGTATTATCTCATTTTAAAGGTGAGAAAAAAAGGGATGCCTGGGTGGCTCAGTTGGTTAAGCAACTGCCTTTGGCTCAGGTCATGATCTCAGCATCTTGGGATCGAGTCCCACATCGGGCTCCTTGCTCCGCAGGGAGCCTGCTCCTCTCTCTGCTTCTGCCTGCCTCTCTGCCTGCTTGTGTTCTCTCTCTGTTAAATGAATAAATAAAATCTTTAAAAAAATAAAAAATAAATATAGGTGAGAAAAATCTATTAGTATAAAATAACTAAGTTTTATCACATTTTGAATGTGAGTATAGGCTCATATTTGTATATCTTCTTAGCATAAATGCATAAATAGTTCAGATAATATAATTACAAATTATGTTAAAATTAATATATAATGTTATAACATCAGGTAGTATCTGATATATCATCAATATAATATCATCATATTTTATTAGGGAAAAACAACTATTCAATAAAAGTTAAAATAAATTCATAATAAATAACTTTTCTAGATTTCAAAAGTCAGGAATACTATGATGTTTTCTAACTAATTCATTAAAAGTATTCAAATTCTAGCAAGCAAAAAATTAAAAATTTAAAAATAAATTTATGGCATACATAGCAACTTCTTACTAGATATGTGTCCAGAAACAAGGGAAGCAAAAGCAAAAATGAACTATTGGGACTTCATCAGGATAAAAAGCTTCTGTACAGAGAAGAAAACAATAAAACTAAAAGACAGTCTATGGAATGAGAGAAAATATTTGCAAATGACATATCTGATAAAAGTTTAGTATCCCAAATCTATAAAGAACTTATCAAACTCAATACCCCCAAAATAAATAATCTAATTATGAAATTCACAGAAGATGTGAACAGATATGTTTCCAAAGAAGACATATGGATGGCTAACAGGCACATAAAAAGATGTTCAACATTACTCGTCATCAGGGAAATACAAATGAAAATTATAATGAGATATCATCTCGCACCTGTCAGAATGGATAAAATTAACAACACAGGAAACAACAGGTGTTGGCAAGGATGTGGAGAAAGGGAAACTCTCTTACACTGTTGATGGGAATCTGAACTAGTGCAACCACCCTGGAAAAGAGTGTGGAGATTCCTCAAAATTTAAAAATAGAGCTACCCTATCATCAACAATTGCACTACTAGATACAAAAATACAGATTCTAAGGGGTACATGTACCCCAATATTTATAGCAGCATTATCAACAATAGTCAGACTATGGAAAGAGCCCAAATATACATTGGCCGATGAATGGATAAAGAAGGGGTGGTATATATATACAATGGAATATTATTCAACCATCAAAAAGAATGAAATTTTGCCATTTGCAACATTGTGGATGGAGCTAAAGTGTATTACGCTAAGCAAAATGAGTCAGAGAACGACAAATAACATATGATTTCACTCATATGTGGAATTTAAGAAACAAAATAGACGAAAATGGGAGAAGGGAGAAAAAAGAGCAAGAAGCAAGCCATAGGAGACTCTTAACTATAAAGAACAAACTGAGGGTTAATGGTGGGAGGTGGGTGGAGAATGGGCTGAAGGGATCATGGGGATTAAGGAGGGCACTTGCTAAGATGAGCACTAAGTACTATATGTAAGTGATGAATAACTGAATTCTACTCCTGAAACTAATACTGCCCTATATGTTAACTAACTAGAATTTAATAAAAACCTGAGAAGAAAAAAAAAGGCAAAAAATTGATATCATATGGACACTACTTTACCAGGGAAAGGTAATTACAAGATCCTCAAGTTATTTTCCTTAGAGTTGCATTATAGAAAATACCTGGCATTGGTATTAGAATTAGAAATGCAGAATTTCAGGGCCACTTGCAGACCTACTAAATCAGAACTGACACTTCAACATGCTCCCCAATTGATTAGTAAGAATATTAGCATTTGAGAATTGTGAATTGAATTACTGCTCTAAATGTAAATAACTGCTATAAATATAAAATCACTAAAGATAATATCTAACATTTCCTGAATGTTCATTATGTTCCTTCTAAGCATTCTTTGAAGACCTATAGATGCCTATTATCTATTATTACTGAAAACAATGCTATAAAAGTTGTTGTTATAACATTACTCCTTCTAAAGAGACACAGCTAGTAGTCATGGAACAGAACTCTAGTTAAGGGAGTCTGACTCAGACTTTACACAATTAATAGTTTCATGATACTGATTACCCATTATTGCAGCTCATAGACATCTGATATTCTTTCCAGAAAAGTATAACTTATTATTTTATCACTCAGGAATTATTGACTGAGCATCTACTAAAAGAAAGTACTGTTTTAACCTCTGAGAACACAGAACTGAATAAAGCAGATAAAGTTTCTATTCTCATGTAGTTTACATTTTTTAGCATAGAAGAGTTATGCATAGCAATTACAAAGAAAACTATTTATTTTCATTGATTGTGAAGGACAACTCTAAGATTGCCCCTAAGCTCTTCAACCCCTGGTGATTACACTTTTTTGTGCTTTCTATTTGAGAGTTCATAGGACCTATTTCTATATGATTACATGATGTAAGATTGTTACTTGCTAGGAGATACTCTCTCTCACTCATACTGGCTTTCAGTAAGCCACCATATTTGTAAACTGCCTATGGAGAAGGCCATCATGATTGATACTAAAGGCAGCCTTAGCCCAACAGCTAACAAAAATTGGTCCCTCGGTTCAAGAGCCTGCAAGGAAGTGAATTCTTCCAATAACCACCTGAGCTTGGCAGCAGATCCTCCCCTAGGGGTGGATCCTCCCCTCCTCTCTTCTCAATCCTCAGGTGAGAGAAAGTCCTCAACTATGGCCTGTAGCATATCCAACTAGGTCATGTGCAAGACTTACTACCAATAAAAACTGTAAGATAATAAATATGCATTGTTTACCACTAAATTCGAAAGAGAACTGGTTCAGGAATGGACAATTTAAACATCATCTCATTACAAATAAAGTATACATTTTATCATTTTATATATTAAATCATTTTCTTTCAATAAACATTTATTAATTATCCACTATATGTCACACACTACACTGGTGATTGATATATTAAATTATCATCAAAGAATAACAATTCTTTCTTTTTTTCCCCCAAATACTTTTATTTATTTTTTCAGTGTTACAAGATTCATTGTTCATGCACCACATCCAGTGCTCCATGCAATGTGTGCATTTCTCAGTACTCACCACCAGGCTCACCCAACCCTCCACCCCTCCCTCCAAAGCCTTCAGTTTGTTGCTCAGAGTCTCTCATGGTTCATCTTCCCCTCCAATTTCCCCCCATTTACCCTTCCTTTCCATTGACATTTTTTTCTTTTCTTTTTTTTTTTTAAGATTTTATTTATTTATTTGACAGAGAGAGAGATCACAAGTAGGCAGAGAGGCAGGTTGGAGGGGGAAGCAGGCTCCCTGCTGAGTAGAGAGCCGATGTGGGGCTCCATCCCAGGACCCTGAGATCATGACCTGAGCCAAAGGCAGAGGCTTTAACCCTCTGAGCCACCCAGGCACTCTCATTGACATTTCTTAAAACAAAAAGAATGACCTTTCTTTGACTATGAATCTAAATCTAAACATATTTTGAAAAACACAAATAAAATGTAATTATGTAAATAAAGTTTTAAGATAAATTCAATCTTTTTATTTAGCAAATTGAATGAAATTATATTAGTCAAATTAGATATTTATTCACTAAATAAAGTTCTTCAATATTTCTCAAAAATATTCTAACACTTATATATTGAGCCCAGCATAATAATTTATAAAATGTAGAATTTATAGTTCTCTTCTGTATTTCTCTTTGAAGATAAATAACATTTGAAACTGCATTCTCTGATAGCCTTTGGAATTTCTGTGGTAAAATTTATAATTTGCTTTACATTTACTCTAACCAACTTCTATTTTACTAAGAATAGGGTCATAATTATAACCTAAGATTATTGACTTTCTTTGTCTATTTGATGTTTTAATTCAGTATTTTTCATTGTAATTTACCAATTACAATTGACCCTCAAAGGCTGTTGCTAATTGCCTTATCTCTACCCTTCACTGATAAAATAGTAAATTACTTAATATTTGAGAATTGACCCTCCAGCGTCTCAATTATCAACACAAATGAAGAAACTAGTAAACAAAATTTGATATAAGTATACTATTTTTAAATTCTCTTTAAAACTAAAAAAAAAAAATCTTCTGTTAAAGTTTAAAAAAAAAACCCAACAATGTTCTCTTCACTCTTTTCATCCATATCTTAAAGAAATAGCCCTATCCCACTGACCCACACTCAAATTGAGAGAAAAAGAGAGAGAGAAAGAGAGAGAGAGAGAGAATGGCTTCTTGCCTAAAAACTCAATAAGGACCATGTAATTGATAATATTAAAACTCAGCAGATTTTTAAGTAGCTAAATTAACAGTTATTAGAGGAGCTAAATTACCAGTTATTAAAGGCACATAGTGAAGTATTGGATCCATTTCTTCTTCTTGTCAATTATAAGTGTACATAATTTAAAAGGAAGAAGAATAATTAAAGGAGATAATGTTCTATATAATGACATTAAGTCTTGCCACTACAACTGTGGCCTGCAGACTAGTCATATGGGTATGACTTGAAAGCCTGTTTAAAATAGTCTTAGGACTCATCTCTCATTTTAAAAATTATAGTCTGATTTTCAATAACATCTTCAAGAAACTAGTATGTAAATTACAGTTTTAGGGATACTGACGTAAATTACTACCAAGAGATAATGGCAACAAGATACTTCTCACCTCTTCATGAGTTTCATTTGTACTGTCACTGAAAAATGTTTTTTGTCCTAATCTCTCTATATCTATCTTTATCTGTGTCTATATAAAAGGGGTGGGGGGAAGTGGAATGGAGTGTACCTGAAATAAGATGAGCTCAGCATAGTTATGCAGAAGAAAGAAGGTAGTCCTCTTAACCAAGATCATAATCCTAAAAACAACCCAGTGAGGTTGGGAACTGGTTCATTCATCAGCCAATGAAAGGGCTTCGATTCTTTTGATTCTGGGAATCCCACATCCCAGATGCAGGCTACAAAAAAATTAGTCAAAACTGAAGGCAGAGTGGTGAAAGGTGGATACTAATAAGGACAGGGATAAATTATAATAAAAGACTTTCAGAATGGCAGTGCAAATGTCTCTACAGAACTGCTCCCCAGTAAAACAAGCATAACTTCATATAAGTAAAGATTATATTAAAACATACAAACACGCGCACACACACACAGACACACAGACATTCAAAATCTCTGGAAACTGGCCTAAAGGCATACAGAAAAGGAAAAAGTATTTATTCGCTAAAATCTTCTAAAACTTGAAAAAAATATGGAGAATCTGTGATGTTTGAAATAAGATCTACTGTCTCCCTGATCCTCATAGCCCAGCATGACACAAACTCTAGGCAGGTGCATCAAGAATACAGGACTTTCCCCATGTTCCCAGGCAAAGTGCATGATTTCTTCCTTGTAAGGGAAAAACCACTGGCAGTTTTCATCACTATAATAACTTCAGTTGCAGAGACTAAATTCCTGGTGAATGTGGCCAGGTCAGAGACTCTCGTCTACACATCCCCAATCATACTGCAGAGTTTCTATGTGAGATGTAGAACACTCAGAACACTGAGGCCCTGATTGCCCATGTGCAACCTTGTTCAAAGTGCAGAGGTCCAACATTGGAAACTGCAAGTCCAAAAATGTGGGACATCATTAAGCTTACCAACATAGGCATAATGGGAGAACCAGAAAAAAGAGAAAGGAGCAGGGCGCCTGGGTGGCTCAGTTGGTTGTGCGACTGCCTTTGGCTCGGGTCATGATCCTGGAGTCCCAGGATTGAGTCCCATATCGGACTCCCGGCTCTGCAGGAAGTCTGCTTCTCCCTCTGACCTTCTCCCCTCTCATTCTCAGTCTCTGTCTCTAATAAAAAAAAAAAAAAAAAGAGAGAAAGGAGCAGAAAATCATATTAGAAAAACTAACAGCTCAAAACTGGCCAAATTGTATGAAAAACATGAATCTACACAACAAAAAATATTAATAAACTCCAGATAGGATCAACATGAGGAGACCCACATCCAGGCACACTAGGCTAAAAATACTGAAGGCCGAAGTTCTTTGTCTCTTACAAAGGAATATTCAGTAAGATTAACAGCTGACTTCTCATCAGTAATCATGGAGGCAAGAAATCAATAGAATGACACAATCAAAATGCTGAGAGAAAAAGAAAACAATCAGCCAAACAAGAATCTTATATTCAGAACAACTTTATAAAATGAAAGTATAAGAAAGATAATCTATATAAGCAAAAACTGAGAGAATTTGTTGCCAGCAAACTTGCCTTAGAAGGTATACTAAAGGAAATTCCTTGGGCTGAAGCAAGTGACCCCGTACAGTAATTTGAATTCACATGAAAAAGCAAAAAGCACCAATAGAGGTAATTGTGCAGTTATAAATGAGTATTTAAAGATTCATATTTATTTCCCTTGCTTCTTTTAAGGGATTTAAGAGTCAGTTGATTTTTTTAAAGAATTTAATTGTATTATTAAGCCTCTAACACAGAGAAATATAATATATTTGCTAACAACAGCATAGAGGATGAAGTCAGGGAAGAGGCTGTGGGGAGAAAGGTGACATCAGAGGGTAACTTGAATCCATAGGAACAAAGAAAGAGGACCAGGAACAGCAAATAAAAAGATTATGGCAAACATTATAAATATATACTTGCTCTTCTTTATATCCCCAATTTCTTTGAAAGGCATACCATTGCATAAGGTAATAATTATAACAATGTATTTTTTATTTATAATATGAATACATGTAATGCATGTAAGAAAAATATCACAAAAGGGCAGAAATGGAGTAGAGCTATGTAGGACTAATGTTTATATATATCTTAGTAAAATCAAAGTAATATTAAATTTGAAGTGTGTTCTGACAACATAAGATGTATATGGGAGGACCTAGGGCACCCACTAAGCAAATGACTGAAAATATACAAAAAAAAAAAATCAGTAAAGGAATTAAATGTTACACTAGAAAATATTTTTTTGGTGCAAAACAATTAGTAAAACCAGAAGGGAGGAATAAGGAAGTCATGACCATATAGAGAACAAAGTGAAGGGGCACCTGGGTGGTACAGTTGGTTGGGCCAACAGCTCTTGGTTTTGTCTCAGAATCTGATCTCAGTCTTGAGACTGGGCCCCACATCAGACTCAGGCTCTGCACTGAGTTTCTTTCTCTCTCTCTCCTCGTCTGCCCTCCCCTCTGTGTTCTCTCTCTCTTTTGTATCTCTCCCTAAAAAAATAAATAAACCTTAAAAAAAGAAGGCAAAGTGAAAAATGACAGACATAAGTAGATTCGAATATATAAATAATAGCATTAACTGAGAAGGTATTAAAACCCAATCAAAGGCAAAGGGTATCAGACTGAATTTTTTAAAAAATTATCCACCTTTATGCAGTCTATAGGATTCAAAGTTAGATTCAAAGATACCATAACTTGTGGCCATCTAACATGGTTTTCTGTCTCTAAGATATAGAAAGGAGGAACTGAAGCCATTATGTAATCAATCAATTTGTTGGGGTAAAAAATATGATCTACTTTTGAGAAAGCATTCCAAGCAAGGGCAAGGCAAGAGTTGCAATGCACCTAAGGTCCTTACCCCCTTTAATTTTAATGCCCTCCTTTCTTCAGTGCAACAATTTTTGTATTTTCATGTGCACACCGTATGAGCATTATTTAGAATTTATAAATGAATGCAAAACTTTGGCTTCCATTTTTATAAATTCATTTTCATAAGATCTGACATGGGCCTTAGTAATCCAATTTTTATAACATCGCTTTTAAATACTCTCTTGACCACTCAGACCATCCTGGTAATATCAATGAGGGGGTCTTCCTATTCATGTGAATAATACCAGGAGGTAGTTACAATTAGGAACAATCTTAGAAATTCTTACCACAATCTCTTGTCTTCCCATTGCAGTTTTTCTTTCTCTTTCCTGGAAACTAGTGGTTTTTTGGTATTTCTATTATCCCCAGCAGCATAAAAGCAATTTTTAATATCATTAATTTTGGGGCAAACAAATCAAATGCCCTTCTGTAAAATACATTATTTCTTGTGTAAGCCTGATAATTCACAGACCTGCACCCCTGGGGCAAATAATACACTATATGTTAATAAAAAATACATTATTTCTCTGCTAATAGTCATAACTACAGTGTACAACTAGTTGCCATTATAAAATAGTTGACAACTGAGGTTGTCTTTACTTCTTTATATCCCTTTTTTATAAACCCACTTAAATCAAGCGTCCATTTTCATGTTTGTATGCAAACATGGATTTTGAAATCTTATTTTTATGATGCCAAATTCAATAGACATTTTTAAAACATGTGATCTTCATCTTACTAAACTGTCAGCAGCATTCAGGGCAGTAGATTACTCTTCCCCTCTTTAAACATTCTCCTCTCTTGCCTCTCCTTATTTTCATTCTAGTCTATGACTACTTCTTCCTGTGTCACTTGCAGACTTTAATGTGTTTTTGGAGTTTTTCATAACTTGATTCTTATTCTTATTTCTTATCCTGTCTCTACAAAATCTTCTTGGAAAATCTCATCCATTTATATGTGTTTAAATACTATTGAGGTGATTCAAGGATATATATCTGCCTCTTTGGGGTGCCTGGGTGGTTCAGTCCATTAAGTGACCAACTCTTATTTGTGACCAACTCTGAACTCAACAGCTCAGGTCATGATCTCATGAGTTCTGAGATCATGCCCTATGTCAGGCTCTCTGCTTTCTCTCTCTCTCTCTCAAAAAAAAAAAAAAAAAAAAAAATATATATATATATATATATATATATATAATATCAATCTTTAAAAAAGAATACATCTATATATCTGTATATATATATATACATATATACTTCTTTGTATATATATATATACTTCTTTGACCTCAATTTTAAGCTATGCTCTCTATGTACATAATTTCCTTTTGACAACCCTATAAGAAGTGCCCAGTAGTATTTTCAGTATTTTTGCAATCAGTATCTGTTTATTTCCTCTTGTTAATTTGTTCTTCTCTCAGCTTTCCTGCATCAGCAAATGGTAGTAGGCTTTATTCAGTGGCCCAAACTGTGTGTTTAACTGTTATTTAGGCCAATCTGTCACCAGATCTTTGTAACTCTATATCCAAAATATATCTGAACTACATTCACTTATTTTAATTTTCGGTGATACCTTCTTAGTTCATATCACTACTACTACCAGAACAGTGTTTTATTTTGTGATCTACTCCTCTATCTAGCAACTAGGGTGAGTTTTAGGTGTGTGTGTGTGTGTGTGTGTGTGTGTGTGTGTGTGTGTGTGCATGTGTGTATTATCATATTTTATCTATATATCTATAAATAGATATCATAATACTTTCAACTTAAAATCTTTAGTATCTTCCCTTTGGTTTATGTAAGAGTTACCATGTTAGTCTTTCCTGTGGCTGAAAAGTTCATGCATTATCTGGCCTCTGTCCACTCCCTAATATCACCTACTTCTACTCTCTTTTTGGCCCATTATTATTTAGCCATAATGCTCTTATCTATCTCAGTTACTCAAACACATCAAGCCCCCTTCTCTTCATGATTTTCACATATTTTAAAGTCTGCATTAGGAACTTCCACTGTTAGACTCTTAGGATAAGAGAAAGAGAATTAGTTAAGATAATAATTAGTAAAACTATTATAATCATACCATGTACTTCTTAAATAATCCAGTTCTTAGGAAATAAACATGAAAATTATCAGCCTGTTTTCCAGAAAGGGAGGCTTTCCCTCCCTAGTTCATGTGGTAGTAAATTTCTTGACCTAGTGTATTTAATACAGCAGAAGTCTGTATTGAAGATAGGTGGATATATAGTTAATTCAAAATGCTGGAAGGTAGGAGGGTTGATTTGAGCTAACAAGGGACTGGAATTAGAACCTGGTAAGCTGGTAGACTGTGAAACATATGCCTTCTGAGTCTTCTTTCTGGACCCACAGATTCTTTCCCTTTATATTTTCTTTGGGGCTAGATCATTCTTTTAAGCTACTATTTGACTTTGCTTCTCTTTGTTCATGATGAAAGAAAGCTGCCTCACATTGTACAAATCCTTAGATCAAGTAAATGTCAAAGATTAAGTTGATTTCTGATTCTCACAAATTTGAAGGAGGGAATAACTAAGAGTCACATGGATCAATAGTCCATCCCTGCTCTGATCAACTCCAGACCAGTGGGTAGAATTACATTCAAAAACAACATTGGAGCCAAAGTTCTCCCTCCAAGGGGAGTTCTTATAGAAGGAGTGTCATTTGTTGGTCAGATATACCAAAAAGAACTTATTAGAAATTTCTCCAAATATAGTTGAAATACACTTTCTAACTTTATATAACATTTCCTTCCTAAGCTTACAATTATGTAATCAAGTTTCTACTGCAGTAGACCACTTATTGGTAAATAGTATACTTGAAAAATTTTGTATTTAAGACTGTCAGTACCAAGCTACTTAAGAACACCTGCACTTTAAATGGAAGAGTATTACAAAAAACTGATATGCAGAGCATCAACACTAATAAAAGCCATACTCCCACATCTATGACATATTTATTTGTAGGCTTATTGCATATTAAGTTCTCAAGAGACCCTATCTTACATTTTCCCTGTGATTGTTGCTCTTGTTGAGTATCTTATACTTGACAGAACCCAATGCTGTTTCTAATTTACAAAATAGTTTTGAAGATTTTCTCATGCTTTCTAATTTTATGTCTCTTTTAGGATTTTTCCCGTGTCTTTTCATGGACAGTTCAGACTTGCCTGGTCATATAATAAAGATAAGACCCTTCACATTCTCTATAAAAGGCAGGTAGGCCCACCTTGTACTCTGTACTTTAATTCCGCCTGACATCTCTGCTTGGACTTTACTATCCTTTTCATACCTATCACAATCCTTCTTTAAAACTCAAATTAAAAATTACTACCTCAGCAACATCCTTTGAAAACTTGATAGGAAAAATAATTGCTACCTTTCTCTAATCTCACATTTTTTTATTAAACTTACATCAGAGGTTTTCTTCACAGATAGTTTGGGATTTTTAATAAATGTGTCCTTATCCTGTCTCTTCCACATGACTATTTCCTTGTGAGCAAGAAATGTTTTGCTTTTCCTGTAACCATCTTGCATAATACAGTATTTGTCGCAATGCAGGCATTTAGCCAATATTTGGTGAGTGAATGGGTTACTTTAGTTCTCTTTTTTCTTACTTTAATTTGAAGCATAAAAATAAAGGAGCTGCATTTGGAGACTGCACTCATGTAGATTTCGAAACTTAGTAATAAAGAACCTTATTAGTATAAAAGGACAATTTGACATATTGAAAAACTGAAATATTTTTAGAGAAAACCCTTCAAATTGATTTTTTTTAAGTAAGGTGACCTCATACTAAAAATTGTAGTGTACTTCATTTACTAGATACTTGAGAAAGGGTAGCCAAGAAATAAATTTATGCATACCAAGAAATCATAGGTTACAAAATAAAAACCATCATAGCTTTAGGAGAATAGGTTGTGAAAAAAAATTCTAAATTCCATCAATGACAGAATGACAGATTTTGTGGATAGAAGGAAGCATTAAATGTACTATATAATAAAAAGAAGTTTTAAAACTATCATTTATGGAACAGTTTGTGTAGTCAGTATACCTGCATTGTCTCATTTCTCTTACACAGTAAGTAACCTTGAAAGACTGGTATTATTATCTCAATAGCTGTAAGACAGGTTTTCCAAAACCAAGTCTCTGATTCAAATTCAGTTCTGTCTGATTCAGAAAACAATTATTTTAACCATTGTGCCTTTATCTTCTAAAAGAAAATGAAACTGTATGAGAGACTGGTTTTCATCTTGCTTTTTTTGTATCAATTGCTCATCATTCTAAATGCTTGTGAATGCTATTGTTCTTTTATTTGTATTAGTTTTCTCATTACTTTAAGAAAAGGAGAAGAGATGGGGACAGAGCAGCCATCTTGCTTGGGTCTCTTCCACATACTTCCTTGAATAAAAGAAATCAATTGGAGAGTTAAAAAAAAAATCATAGAATGAATGACTTTTCTGGTGGATTTGTATTGTATCAATTTTTTGTTTGGCAGAATGTTGTTCCTTGCAGAGTCCAGGGTAGGTCTGGAAGACAGAGGTGAAGTAGCAGCTATATTCTTGTTCTAATCTTTAGGCAGAGCTTCAGGTGCTGTTTCTCAGGATGTGGGTGTCCTATCTGCTTTCTCACCTTGTCGGCAGGGGTAGCAGCTGATCCTGCAAAAACATCTGCAGATCTTGCCATTCTGTCTACTGGACCAAGTGTACAACTAGCTCCATGAAGGAAGCAACCAGGTTCTCCTAAAAGACATTTGCAGTCAACTAGGCAGGGAGCTTTGGGTTAGTGAGAAACCAACAAAGATTCTATTCATGTGCCAGAAAACTGATTTATCCTTTCTTGTGCATCTTCTCTTCCCAGCCACCTGTCTGCTTACTTTGGGTTTCCATAGACACAAAAGAAATGACCATAGGTTGTTAAACCAGTTCCCATAATTGTCTGAATCAAATCTGTATAATAAGTTCTTTAGTATATATAACTTTCATGGTCTCTTCTCTGATTAAACCATGACTGATGCAACATCTTTGACAAAATTCAGTGACAGTAAATCCTCATGGATTCCATGACATGATCAGGAGTAGCCAGCTCACCAATTTAATGACAGTGGGGCTAACACATGAGGGGATGATATATGGCCTCAATTGCCAATGTAAAATATTTAAAAATAGAATACCTGATAATAAATGTAGAAAAAATGTTATAAGAAAAATCACAATTTTGCTACCCCAATGAAATAATTGATTGTATGAAAGATAATTAATTGGTTAAAAAATGAAATATTAAGGAGGGGAAGTATGGCAAGGGAAATGGAAACTCATTGCCTTCATCTCAACTCATAGGTTACTCTTCAGGTCATTGAAAGGGAAAACCAGATATATATGCCCCTCAATAAGATGCAATGTGAAGTTCACACCAGCCATGATCTATACCTATGCACAATGTTAAACCTGAATTAAATATAACCTTTTAAGAAAACTCTAGCTTATAAGAAACATGGGAAATGGAAAATATGTAAAATAGCATCATGAGGGGGAAAAAAAGCCTACAATGTGAGACATTATCTGGGATAATTGACACAATTTCTTCAACAAGTCAATGTCACAGAGAAACCCTGCTCAGGGGGGAGCCTACTTCTGCCTCTCCCTCCTGCTTGTGCTCACTCTCTCTCTCTCTCTGTCAAATAAATAAATAAAGTCTTAAAAAAAAGTATGTGCACCTCACTTGGAACCTCATTTGAATAAACAAACATAAAATAATATCAGATTTGAGACTAGGAAATTTTAATATATAATGGTAAAGGAGAGATTGTTAATTTTTAGGTGTAATTTTATCACCATGGTTATGCAAACAAATACTTTTTAAAAAAACAAATGCATAATGAAGTATGTAAAGAGAAAACATGAGGTCTAGGATTAGGATTTTTTGAAGTACATAGTCAACAGTAACAACAAAAACAACTTGAAGTAGGTTTGAAAAACTCTTGGGAGGTATTGATTCTCGTAGATAAACGTGAAGATTCATTATCTTATTCTCTTTACTTTTGTTCTACATATAAAAATTTTTATT
>CM052810.1:36059450-36114223 GCA_028533885.1 Nasua narica
GGGGTTTGGTTTAGCAAGATAAGTTCCTTTTGAAAGGCTCTTTTTGATATGCCCTGGTGGTCTAGGCCGGGACATTTGTGTCACGACCACTGCCCACGTTTTCATTGGTTATGATTAAGTTGTTTGTCAGGTTTAGATAGCTCCTCTATTCTCAAGGTCACATAGGCAGCTTCGGTCAGGGGTTGTTTAGCAAAATGGCTTCTCGGCCCTTAAGATGGTGGTTCTAATGCTAACCCACTCTAACAAAACTATATTACAAAGCTACAGCAATCAAAATAGTATGATAATGGCATAAAAGTAGATACATAGATCAATAGAACAGAACAGACAGCCCAGAAAAAAACCCACACATTTACAGTCAATAATTTTCAACAAAAGCACCAAGAAAACACAATGAGGAAAGGATAGTCTCTACAGTAAATGGTGTTGGTAAAATTGGGTATCTACATGTAAAAGAATGAAATTGGATCCTATTTTATACCTTATACAAAAATCAAGTGAAAATCGGTTAAAGACTTCAAAAGACCCAAAGCCATTAAACTCCTAGAATAAAGCATAAGGGGAAAACTCATTGGCCTTGGCTTTAACAATGATTTTTTGGATCTGACACTAAAAACATGGGACATAAAAGCAAAGTAGGTAAGTGAAATAACATCTAAAAAGTTTTTGCACAGCAATGGAAACAATGAAAAATGAAAAAGCAACAATTTGTCTTTGAAAAAGATAAATATCAAATGATCTCACTTACATGTGGACTTGTAAAAAAGTGGAATTCATAGTGACACAGAGATTACTAGATACTGGGGGTTGGGAGAGAAGATGAAATACTGATCAAAGGATACAAACATTTAGTACTAAGAAGAATGAGTTCTGAAGACCTAATGCACATCATGGTGATTATAGTGAATTAAAATGCATCATATATATATGAAATTTGCTAAGAGAGTAGTAGATCTCGAGTGTTCTCACTACAAAAGAAAAAAATAAGGTAACTATGTAAGGTGATAGATGTGTTAACTAGTTTGATCATGGTCATCTTTTTGCAATATATACATTATATTGTATATGTAATTATATTTCTTTGTAAATAATTATATTTTCTTTATAAATAATTATATAATTATTTCTTTGTCAGTCATACCTCCATAAAGCCAGAAAGAATATTAACACCCCCCCAAGTAATATCATGGAATAAGATTCTGATAGAATGATTTAAGTGGCAGAAGTTGACAAACTTTTATTCAAGAGGCAAGATAGTAAATATTTTAGGCTTTACAGTAGTCACTATCACATATTCTTCTTTGTTCTTTTCTACCACCTTCTAAAAATGTATAAAAATATTTAGCTCATGGGCTATACAGTCTGTGGTCCAGATTTGGCCCTCAGCTAATAGTTTGCCAACCCCTTGGACGAGAGAATTTCTGAATATTTTAGATTCATAGAATTGAATAAACTCCAAATAAGACCTGTTAGTTGGAGGCAAATTAGTGTAAAAGAGATTTTTAAAAAAGAATTCATATTCAACTTTATTTTCTTTGAAACAGAATTTCTCCCAAGAAAGAATAAAGTTTGAGGCAGGTTTTCTTTTAGGGGGGTGGGGTGGAGTGGGGAAACAACATCCAAACTTGCTTTACTAGGTAATACACCAAAGAATTTCTAGAATTGCAGAGCAGTGGAAAGATGAAAATCTTTCTGACCAGGTAGTATTTAGGTTGACCTGGAAGCTACATCAAAGGTTTTGAGTTTTATTTGTAAAATAAAATTTTCTCATGAATAAATACCATTTTATTGTCACCTACATTGAGAAAATAAAATGCTATTCTGTTTCTTTTGGATTGGTTCTTGAAGAACATAAATGGCAGCCAAGCTACATAGTACACAAATATTCCTTGACCTGTTTTTCATTCCATTCAGTGCAGAGTTATTAAAACTCAGTGGCCTGTGAGTTAGTCAAACCATAGTGGACTAGTAGCATCTCCAGCCATCATCTACTACACTGAATGCCTATGGTTAGTGCCTATGGTTAGTGCCATTCTGTGTGGGAAGCACTGGAGTAAACAATGGGAGACAGCTTCTGTTAAGGAGTGAGAGTCTAAAAGAAGAGATGTAGTTATGCAGGAAAGTATGAGAAAGAAAATATACATCATGTGGCTTGCAATGCACATTGATACACATTAATTTGTCAAAAAATGTATGTGCCCAAACGAACAGATTAAATAAATACTCAGGACTTAATTAGAGAAGGTATTCTGAAGAAGTACATATAAAGGTACCTATGAAAGAATGCATTCTGGGGTGCCTGGCTGGCTCAGTCAGTGGAGCATGCAACCCTTGATTTCAGGGTTGTGGGTTCGAGCCCCACATGGGTGTAGAGATTACTTAAAAATAAACCTTAAAAGAAAAACATGCATTCTATGATTTTCACAAGTTAATAAATGATATATATCCCTGGATGAACACAGAAAGTAGTCTATACGACCTTGCCAGAATGGCCATTCACACATGTTGATTTTAGGAAATTGAATACTCTTGAGTCACCTGGAAAAACACTTCATTCTACTATATTTCTGTGCCTTACACCTTGGCATCAGCAGTCAACTTTTTTGTTGTGGTTCTTTAGTTTGCCTGTCTGTATAATGGAGATAATGTTAATTTCCTTCTCCTGGTTGCTGAGAGGTTCATTTATACTTGTAAAGCACTTTGAAGATGAAAAACACTTATGCTTATTATTAGCTATAATATTGGCCAAAAAAGAAGAGTCATTTGTCTGAAAAGGGCAGTTACTTTAGAGCACTGCAGAAGAATTAGCAAGGGCAACAGTAGAGGAAGAATGGATTGAAGAAATAAATATAGGAAGAAAGCTCTTTAAAGATTACTGTTTTTTTGTGATCCCAATCTCCTAAAATGCTTTGAGATTCTTTTTTTTTTTTAACAGTGCTTATAAGAGGCTTCCTACAATCAATATATATGAAGAGAGAAATTTCATTTTCTACATTACACCTAGAGAATCATTATCTTCAGCTGTAAGGAACCCAGGTTTTCTAGTATAAGAAGTATCAGGTTCAATTAAGACTGAAAAGAAGCATTTAATTTTTTCCCAGTGTGATTGCAGAAGAGCCTTCACTGAATTTAATTTAAATCATATACATTATCTTTCATTGTGTTAAATTATTTTAACACTCGATGATTATAAACATAAAATACTAATTTCTCACTGAGTCTAACACATAAATAGAATTGAAACAAACATGGTATATATGGATCATTTTGCCAAAAGTATCACTTATTAATCATACTTGGAGGAAATAACAATGGCAAAGTCAAGAGCCTGACATTTTATATCTTATATAATTTGTGTCATAAGTACTTGGCTACAGGAAAGGGAGCTGTCATTGTAGTTTCATTAATGTGGCATCTGATTGAATTCTTTATATAGTTCTACTGGTTTATTGTTCTGCTATTTTTTTTATTAGTAAGGAGGCAAGTTTATTTCTCTTAAAGTCATTGATCAATAAAAATAAATCTATTGGAGTAAAAACTTGATAGAATAGAATTCTGTATTGAGCTCAGATGTAAAATTAAGTAGTAACAGAAAATTGCTTTCAGACAATTGTTATGCTCTATTTGTAAGAAAGAGCAAAACAGGAATTCAGCAATTGATCAGAGAACTTTATCCACCAAAACAGAAAAATAGAAATTATTAAGCATTTAAGAACAGTGAGATGCTTTTGTCAGAATATTGTATTCACTTTCGTTATTGAGTCATCTAAGGATCCTCAGGTGAATTTAGTAAATGTTAAGAATACGCAAATACATTGATCCTGTGGACTAAAACAAAATAGTGACAATTTTTAGGTTGATGAAAGTACTGTTATTTCAGTGATAGTGACCTACTATTTTACTTTAAGAATAAGAAAAAAAGAGCATAAATTTCTTGTCAAGGCATGTGGGTTAATGGCAGTTCTTCACATATCGTTAATGAACATGCCATAGAATGTGGGAAAAAACATATATATTTGCCTTTGAGTTTATTGTGTTTATGTCTGGAATAAATTGGCTCTATGCAGAAACAGGGGATACCTCTCCTAAGGTTTGATTCTATTTTTGAATTTTTTTTTCATTTTAATTCCAGTAGCCTAAATAAATTGCCTGAATAATGATATACTTGCTTAAAACATATGTAGGCAGTTGTATTTTTATAATGTAATAAGCCATTCAAATTTTTATTTCCATGTTCTGACCAAAAAAAAAAAAAAAATCTGGGATTAGTAAGTATTCACTTTCCACTGATCCTACTATTGATGAATATTCTACTGAGGAAAGTGAACTATGGGGTTATAGTAAATTTTAATGATTCAGGAGCATCTGGTAACCATGCAATTTGCAATAGATAAGATAGTCCATGAACATAAATTATGCATCTCCATTGACCATGTCGACAAGATAACTGCCAAATTTTATTGAGTGTTGACTCTAAAATTTAGAGCATGATAAAGAATTGGAGATTAAAAAGTAAGGAAAGATATGACATATATCTTTCTCATATATATAATATATATGATATATATATATATAATCAGCAATAAATAATATATATAATCAGCAGTGACCATCACAACAAAACAATTAATAATAAGAAAGCTTTCTTTTCTATTCTAATAGCAAAATGGACAAAGTGGTTTATAACTCCTAGTTACAAAATAAACAATATAACCTGGGCAATATATCCATGTGCAGCATGATGTCTATAATTAATAAAATTTGAATGTATATCAATTATATTAATGTATATTCAAGTGTATATTTGAATATTGCTAAGAGAGTAGATGTTAAAGCTTCTCATCACAAGAAAAAAATTTTGTAACCATGTGATTTACTGTGGTAATCATTTTGCAATATATACATGTATCAAATTATTATGTTATACATCCGAAACTAAAATAATGTTATATGTTAATGTTATATGTTAATAATTCAATAAAAAGGAATAGCCTTTCTTTTTAAAATTAGAAACAACAAATTCACTGTTGTTAATATTATTGTTTGCTTTATAGAGTCTGTCCACTTATGTTTAGATATTTCTGCTTTACCTAATATAACAATTGACTGGCTGGAAATCTATACTAGTATAATACAAATAAAAAGGTATATTTTGTATATTAAGGATTGAGATTCATACTGTAACCAAATCACATAGTTTTCCATATCTTTCTAAATCATAGTACTTCTCTTTCTCTTCCTTTTACAGACCTCCTTTCCCCTTCTTCTCCCACTGTTTTCTTCTATTGCACTTGCCACAACTGTAGCACATGATGAGGAATTTTGCCATCATAAACTTAATCATAATCTCTAAGTGAGAAAAATAAGTTAACAAATGAGCAGGAAATAACTGCTATTTAGAAGTATTACAGTCTCCATCACCACAAATAGTTTAAAGCTTCAAGTTATCTATAAGAGAGAAAATAGTTAAAATGCCATGTGGACAAAGATAGCTCAATTTGAAAAATCAACTGAATGAGTTTAGTTCACCTGAAGTTTCATTAAGAAAAGTATTAGCAAGAGAACCTAAAATAAGATCTCCAACAAGATTAAAAAAATTGAAATATAATGTTTATGTTGAATATGCAAATTACAGAATAAAAGTTGATTGTATTTTAGAAAATATATATGAATCACCTTTTAAAGAGAGTAATATTGGTTTATCTTAAGAACTCAAAATTCTTTTTAGTCACAAGTTGGAGAATTGTATCCAGATTTTATTTAAACTACCTTGTTATTTTTGTTCTGTGCATATTTATAAAAATAACATCTCCCACATTACAAAGGTTTACATAATTAAAATTTCATCATTTAACTAAAGTGAGGAGAATGTATGCTATTGTACCATATATTTTCAAAATGCCCTTCTTACAAGTCATAAAAGAAGTGTGTGTATATGTATGAGAACTCAAAAAAAATAAAAAGGAAGAATGAAAAAGTGTAAGTAATGGATGGATAAGTAGTTCCCCATTATATCTAATTTGACTTAATGAGAAGTAGTTCTTAACTTTCAATCAACCTCAATATAGCATAATATTAAAAAAAAACTTTTAGAGGAATCTTTTAAAGCTGGAATCATAGCTCTTTTGCATTTTATCCCCTTGATAATAGATTTTCTTATTTAGCTCTAAATTTTTGAGAAGTGATTATTAAAATACATGGCACTGAGTCCATTTTTTATTATAAAACTTTTATATTAACTAAGAGTTGTCTAGGTTGTCAAGGGAATTTACCAATTTATGTCAATCATTCGGGTTCATAATTAAACACAGTTCTTTTTTTGAGATTTTTATATAAAATCTGCACAGTTTTCTGTAATGGGAAAGGGGAAACTAGGTCTTAGATACCTTACATCAGTGACTAACAGGAATCCTTACAGAATACTGTCAGAAAGCAAGACATTGTTTTATGATGAATTGTCTCAAATTATGCTGGTCAACTTAGTCTCATAATGCTAAAGAGTAGACTATATTAATTCCAGATATAAACCTCATTCATAGAAAATAAATCCATTTAAGTTGGAATATTTTGATATTATATAATATCAATATAATAAATTCAAGTTCAGAAATCAGGGTTGTGACAGAGGGAAGCTAAGGTTACAGAAAGGAGTGGAGATGATGTGATGAGAAGGGCACACCTCACTTCTGTGATGTTCTCACCCAAATCCATAAATCCTGTGACTCATTAGAAAACAGCAGACAAACCCAAATGAAGAGACATGCCACAAAACACCTGACAACTACATTGCCAAAGGGTCGAGCTTATGAAAAATAAATAAGTATTGAGAACTCACAACTGGGTAACACTAAGAAGAAAATGTAACATGGTATCATATAGTAGATGCTGGAACCAAATCAAACCAAACAAAACAAAACAAAACGAACCTTAATGGAAAAAAACTGGTAAGATCTGAATTAGAGCTGTAGTTTTAGTTCCTATATTATATTAGTGTTAACTTATAAGTCGTGGTAAGTATTATATAAAATGTCATGCTTAGAGGAACCTGAGTAGAGGGAAAGTGAGAAGTCACTGAAGAATTTTTGCAACTCTTCTGAAAATATAAAATTATTAAATAATAATAATTAAAGGAATTAGAAAAATTAGCAAAAATAACAAAGAAAAGAAAGAACGAGAGAATTTATAAGAAAATTGAAAATGAATCAGAGGATACCAAACTACATGGAAACTGGTTAAAACTTCAACGTTATCTACACATTTATTTCTTAATTATAATGAGGATTATATATGACGATTAGAAGATAGAAATGTGTGTCTATATAGATCCTAAAGACGATATATATATGAAGAATAATTTGGCATTGTCATCTATTTTCTGAATTAGACATTTCCAGGATGAATAACGGGCTTTACACTATAACTCCTCAAGAAAGAGCTTTAGAGATATACAGCAATATATTCTGCTAAAGTACAGAAGAATGGGCAACTCTTAGTCTTACTGTGAAGAATCATAGTCAGAGGTAAGAGGAGGAAGCAATAGGCTGTTCAAACTGCATCCTTCTGGTTACATTAACAGGGAGGATTACATGGAATCAGAGATACAAGTCAAGCGTTTTTGTTGTTGTTGTTGTTACTAAATACTGATGACTCTGAGTCACTAGAGGAAAGTGCTGAATGAGAACAATAATAAATCAAAAGGGATATCGTACAACCAGTAAGGTTGTGATATCCACCACCAGTAACGCCATAAACATCTCATGAGTTCAGAGAATGGAGCCTGTAATCAAACACTAAGTAATATGAAAACAATAAGTGATGTGTAAACAGTGAGAATCAAGGAAATCATAAGACTTTCAAATCCTGAAGATCTACTGATATCTTCAAAGGTGGTACGTACTATATGGGGGGAAATGTATTTGGTCAAAACATTTAGAAAAACACTGTTTTAAAGAAAAATTAGGTTTCTTACTGAATGCTCCTAGACTTTTAGATGACAATGTGTTTTGTAAAGCTTGCTGCTGAAGGGCGTGAGCATCTGAAGGTGGAAAAAATTTTAAAAAATATAGTATTTACAAAATGTATTTTGGGGCCAAATAGTTTTTTTTATTTTTTTCCCCCTAGGAAAATTTACCTAAATAGATATATTGAACAATCACACAAATATATTTTCTGTCACTTTAAATATATTTGGTAGGACTATTGCTTACATATACCTGAGGCTTTGATTCCTGGATCTCTTGGCACTCTCATATTTCTGGGTTTCTGATTCAATGCCTCCTAATGCCACTGGTTGCTAATCTAAAGGGGTCTTATAAGTTCTCTGGTTATTCTTAGGTAATGTAAGGACCCCACATCAATAATTAATATGTCCAGCTTAATTAAATAAGCCAAAGCATGCATACATACACACACACACACACGCTGAACTGAGAGTAAGTTCCCTTTCCCAGTCTCGTGTACTTTCAGTGAGCCATCAGCAGCCATCAGTATGAGGAGTTGGGGAGAGCAGTAGTTTTGGCTTCTTCCAGAGTCCGAATTGGAGAAGAGAAGACTAAAAAATGCCAAAAGTGTAGGAAAAAAACTCTTCCTTTTTTTTTCTTAATAAAAATAACTTACTAGCTCATATAAGTGGAAGTTAAGATGTAGGATAGCATTTAAGGTTTGGTGATCTACTGGCTCATTGCTATCTCAAAGAACTCAGGATCTTTGTCTTTGTGCTAAATATCTGAAATGCCAGAGGATTTACTCTCAGGGTGGTAAGAGAGTTAACAGTAGCAATCAAATCTACAAGGTGCTTTATAAATATCCAGTGGAAGAGAATACATTTATCTATGCTGTCCCCGGAAGCCATTCTAAAATTCATCTTGATTGGACGACATCCTCAGAAACAACGTCTTTGCCTAGAAGAACAGATTATGTTGATTGGTTTAAGCCTACCAAACTTTAACAATGAAGCAGGAGAAGGCTTGAAAGCAGTTTTACCTGAAGGGAATGGAAGCTGTTATATAGTATTTGCTGTGCTGTTAACTTTGTGGTTGACCTGGGGAATTTGTTTAATTCCCTGGACCTAGGGTACATCATTTTTAAAGATTTAAAGATAGGATTAAATAGAATTCCTCCAGGGGAGATGGCAGAGTTGGAGCACCCTAAGCTTACCTCCTTCCATGGATACAACTAGATAACAGCCACACCAGTGTAAATGACCCAGAAAACAAGCCCAGGATTGGCAGAAAGAACTCTCCACAGCTAAGTGTAAAGAAGAGGCCACATTGAAGAGGGTAGGAAGAGCAGAGACACAGTCTGGAGCTAAGTGGACTGTCCACAGGAGGGAGGGTTGCCATGTGTGCAGAGGGGAGATAAATAGACTCTTACACCAGGGATTCCACATGAGGAAGATGAATCCCCATAACATTTGACTTTGAAAAACAGAGGGACTGAATTTCATAAGTTCTTACAATTGGTAGGGCTTAAAACCTAGAACTTTAAAAATCAGTAAGCTCTGGGGAGACCCAGGAAGGCAAAAGGAAATGGAGTCCCTGCCCACAACAAATAGCCCCACAGAGATATAACACAGAAACAGCAGTTTTAAAAAATGCCTGGGATATATGGGTGTGGGGAGGCAAACTTGTTTATTAATCTCAGAATTTGTGCTGGAGAGGCAGGAATTATTGGGAGATTTCTCCAGCAACAAAGGAGCTGACAGGTACCACTTCCTTCTCGTCTCCCAGCATAAACACAGAGACACCTGTAGGAATCAGTATGGCTCCAACACTTGCCACCTAACCGACTAACAGTTTGCCTCACCCACATGCTTTCCTGTGAACATGCTCCCTCCAACCAGGCCTCAGCTCCAGGTCCCCTCCCATAGCAAACAATTGCAAATCTTGCTAATGCTATGCACCCTGCTCCCTCATGATACTGAGACTCTGCCACCTCCAACACAGCCTGCCTCATTCTCCAGCATGTACATATCCCCTCTTGCCTGGACAACCTTGCTGGCACTTCAGAGCCTTCCCTTGCATTCTCTTGTCATTCCATGCTACTGCATCTTTGGCAGATTCCTAGTTGAACTCAACTCAAACCCAAGCAGCCCTAGACTGGCCCACTAACAACACAGGTATCAAACCTGGTCCACAACAGGCAAAGGAAGCCATTGAAGATGACTGAACTAAAGGTAAAAGCAACTCAGCCAGAACACCAGGGTACACACAACACACAGAGGAGACACCCCTGCAGCACCAGGTTATGGTGAACAACTGCAGGGTACTGCAGAACCTCTTCTTCATAAGGCCACTACTTTCAAGAGCAGGAGACCACTAAACCAGCCCTACAAGAAATGTTAAAGACTTTTTGAGTGTAAAGAAAAGACCATAAAGAAGAGTAAGAAAAGTAGGAAACACAGGGGTGCCTGAGTGGCTCAGTGGGTTAAAGCTTCTGCCTTCAGCTCGGGAAATCTTTAAAAAAAGAAAAGTAGGAAACACAAAAGAAGTAAAAATATGTATAGCTATAAAAATCTGTCACAAAAAAATAGAATTCACAAAATAAAAGGATATAAAGTATAATATGATATACCTAAAACATGGGAAGAGAGGAGTAAAGATCATCAACTAATATAGACTGTTATATGCATAAGATGTTATACACAAACTTAATGGCAACCACAAGTCAAAAACCAATAATAGATATGCAAAAAGTAAAAAGAAAGGGATCCAAGTATATCACTTAATAAAAACCAATAAACCATGAGAGAAGAGAGGAAGAAAGAAACAAAGAACTACAAAAACAACCATAAAACAAGTAACAAAATGGCAATAATAATAATAAATTCACAATTCTATGGGCAATTAATCTTTGACAAAGGAAGCAAGAATATCCAATGGGTAAAAGAAAGTCCCTTCAGCAAACAGTGTTGGGAGAACTGGACAGCTATACACAAAAGAATTAAACTGGACCACTTTCTTACACCATTCACAAAATAAACTCAAAATGAATTAAGGACCTAAATGTGACCTGAAACCATAACAAGAGAGTAAGGCACTAATTTTTCTGACACAGGCCACAGCAACATTTTTCTAGATAATATCTACTGAGGCAAGGAAAACAAAAGCAAAAGTGAACTTTTGGGACTACATCAAAAAAAAAAAAATCTCTGTACAGCAAGAGAAACAATGAACAAAACTAAAAGACAACCTTTGGAATGAGAAAGGATATTTTCAAATGACATATCCAATAAAAGGTTAGAATCCAAAGTATATAAAGAAGTTACATAACCCAACACTTCTAAAATAAATAATCCAATTAAAAATGGGCAGAAGACATCAACAGACATTTCTCTAAGGAAGACATACAAATGACCAACAGACACCTGAAAAGTTGCTCAATATTACTCATCATCAGGGAAATTCAAATCAAAACTACAATGAGATATTCTGGCACTTGTCAGAATGTCTAAAACCAAAACCACAAGAAACAGCGAGTGTGGACAGGGATGTGGAGAAAAAGGAATCCTCATGTGGGAATATAAATTGTTTCAGGCAGGGTGGAAAAAGTATGGAGGTTCCTAAAAAAGTTAAAAATAAAACTATCTTATGATTCACTAATTCCACTACTGGGTATTTACCCAAAGAATACAAAAACACTAATTCCAAAGGGATATATGCACTCCATGTTTATTGTAGCATTATTTACAATAGCCAAATTGTGGAAATTGCCCAATTGTCAATCTGTAGATGAATGGATATAAAGAAGTGTTATATATATGTATATAATATAATTATATATGTACATATACAATGGAATATTATTTAGCCATAAAAATAAATGAAATCTTGCTATTTGCAACAATATGGATGGAGATAGAAAGTATTATGCTGAGTGAAATAAGTCAGTCAGAAAAAGACAAATACAAAGTCAGTCAGATTTCACTCATATGTGGAATTTAGGAAATAAAATTAATACACAAAGAAATAAAGAGACAAACCAAGAAAGAAGACTCTTAATTAAAGAACAAATTGGTGGTTACCAGATGGGAGGTGAGACTGGATGGGTGAAATAGGTGGTGGAGATCAAGAGTACACTTATTATGATGGGTGCTGACTAAAAAATAGAAATGTTTAATCACAATATTATAAACCTGAAACTAATATAACACTGTATTTTAACTGTACCCAATTAAGATTTAAAAAGAGATAGGATTAAGTAACTGAAGATCTTTCAAAGGAATGATTCTGAATATAAACCTTCAGAATGGCTATAGAATTTTATTCGGTAATTTATCATTTTTTGCTGTTATTATATGATCGACACTGTTGTAATATCTGGGTAATTAATATTCATAAAAGGTGAACACTTTATATCTCATGGAACCTACTTTCCAGGGGATTTGAAAGAAAATAAACAAGAAATTCAGTGTGTAGTAAGTTGCTAGTGATAGATGCTAAGTCAAAAAAGAAAGCAGCGTATGAGACTAAGAACTATTGGAGAGAGTTTTTATAATTGTGACCAATTATCTCACTTAAGAGGGCACATGTAAACACATATTTGGAAGGTCACAGTGTGTTCAAGGGATTTCTTGATTGAGAAAGAGTGGTCAGTAAAGCCAGAGGAAACTAAGGTTTTGGTGTCATAAAAGCCAAGGGATGAATGTGCACTGGGACAGAGAGAGAAAAAGAGAGACATCGGTGATATTAGAAGTAATGGGTGATAGATCTCTTTCAGGGTCTTATAGTTTTCTTTAGGGCTTAGAATTCTAGGTCTTAGAGAAGGCCTATCAAAAATAATTACTGAGGGGCTCCTCTTCTTTCTTTTTTTTTAAATTCATTTTATTTTATTTATTTTTTATTATTATGTTCAATTAGCCAACACATAGTACATCATTAGTTTGTTTCTTTTTTTTAATTCAATTATCCAGGGTATAGTACATCATTAGTTTTTGATATAATGCTCAATGATTCATTAGTTCCGTATAACACCCAGTGCTCCCAATGCTCATCACATCATGTGCCCTCCTTAATGCCCATCACCCAGTTACCCCATCCCCCCACCCACCTTCCTTTCCACAACCCTCAATTTGTTTCCAGGAGTCAAGAGTTTCATATGGTTTGTCTCCCTCTCGGATTTCTTTCAAAGTTCAGCAAATACAAGTTCAATCCTATGTTAGTTCTCAGGAAAAGAAGCAGGAATTGGACAGTAAAGGATGACATTTCATTGAAATCTGTACATCTGTTTATAGTACTGAAATTTCCTGTTGTTTGTGATGCTAATAAAATCATAAAATGGAATTGGTATGTTACATTTTATAAACATTCAATTGAGGATAGTGGCTTTTAAGCTGCTTTCGGTTGAAAGATTGTAATAGCATTAACAGAATTCAAAAAATTTACCAAAAGAAAAACATATGTTCCAAACATTGCTATCAAGACTCCCACTTCACTAGGTACAAATATTTTTGTTTCTAAAATCTAATGCATAAGTTACAAGTGAACTACCTTCTTGAAATTTATGCTTCAGAGTATCGTGATTATCTGATTCTGAAACATCCAGAGAGAATTCAGTTAGTTCTATACCCAAATCAGTGTAAATCTCTTACAAATTTTATACAAAATGAGGCCATTTATGCTGCAGTACATTCATATGCAACATTAGTATTTGATGCAGTTCTTTAGTATAGCTTGCAATGAATTTTAAACTAAAGTTATCAAGCCTTATTTGAGTTACTTTTATTCATTAATTGTCCATTTAAATAGAATGAAATAATGCTTCTCTTAGAAAATTTTATTACTTCAAAGAAAAGAATATTGTTAATAATCATAAATTCAACTTAAGATGAAAATATGGGGTTTTTTTAGAGTTATTTCTCAGCAAGCATAGATTTTAGTAGATTTTTTACTCTGGTCAGAATTTCCCCAGTATTTCCATAAACTAACAAAATATCAATAGTGTGTCTTCAGTATACTCAGTCTTAGTTTTATTTTATTCAAATCAAATTACCAGTATTGGGGAATAGGACTATAAATCATAAATGATGGTCACTTTTTTCAGATTTCAAATTTCACGGAAAAACTGTGAGATGGTAAAAAATAATACTGCTAAGAATTTAGTTCCTGGCTCTTTCCAATACTACTTTTTAAAGTTATGGTGTTTTCAAACAAATATAAATTATTCTTCCAATTCCCTATTTTTTTAGTTCCTTGAAACTGTTTTCTCCTTTGATCTTGTTTTCCACCATACCTCAGCCTCTCACTCCCATGGTCACTAATCTTGTTATTGCCAATAATTCCATCCATACCCCACAATGTCAATGTGTTCCAATCTCTGACCAGTTATGTTTATCATTTTAGCTATAATCTTCAGGTCCTGGACCCAGGCATCCTGCCATTCCACCTAGACTACGGATGCTACCATGTTTTCATTCTCTAACCCTCTTCAAGTCTGGATCCCCCTCTTGCTTACTTTCTGTTTCATTGTCAATCACTGTAATCACTGAAAACTGTGACTTCCCTCACTTATCTCTCTGATGTAAAATCACAATGCAGGTCAGATATAACTTGCAATCTCCTTTGCATGGAACTCCTTCAGCTGAATGACTGAGGAACAAACAGGACTTTGCTGCTGCCAAGTAATTATGCTCTACACTTTATTCTTGCTCACTCTGTCAGATGACTATTTTACAGGTTTACCTGTTTCCCTAACCTCCAAGACCTCCTTCACTGATCTGCATTCTCCGAGGATGGCATTACTGCCTAATTAACTGAGAACATCGGGGTAATTGGGAAAAAAAAAAATTCTAGGGATGACCAACATTGCCTTCACTCACCTGATACCTTCATCCATAAAATCCATCTTTCCACCTTCTCCTTAAGCCAATTTTCTATTTATACACAAGATCCTATCTCCTCCCACCTACTTAATGATATCTGTGGGTAATTCTGTTCTCTCTTTTCTACATCATGCCTTCCATACTCTCTATCATTCACTTCAGCATAAAAATATCTTATCATTTTCCCCATCAGGACAGTCCATCTTTTCCGATTCTTGCCCCATCAGCTACTACTCTTCTTTTTCACTCTCCTTTATAGCAAACCACCTCAAAGGAGTTGTCTTTACTCATTATCTATAGTCTTGTTAAAAACACTCCACTGAATGTTTTTGTTAAAGTCACCTTAAGTCTACCATATTGCTAAACATAGGTTCAATTTCCAGTGCTCAACTCAATCCATGCTCAGCTTTTATCAGCAGGATTTTACATAGTTAACCCCTTTTTCCTCCTCAGTGCACATTCTTCCCTCCACCAACCCTCGGTTGACTAGTGTATTTAAGATTGCAACCTGTACTATCCCCGGCCCTCTCAACACCTTCCCCCTCCCCCAGCTATGTTTTTCTCTTATAGCTCTTATCAGGTTCTAACTTACTTATTATTTGCCTTTAAATTATGCTTTTATTGTGATTTTTATTTTCTCTAGTAGATGTTAGCATGGCAGCAGGAATATTCATTTACTAATGTATCCCAATTACTTACAAGTTTCCTGACACATGATAGGCACTTATTTCTTTTTAACAAAATGAAATAGTAAGAGCTAATTAATGATATGTAATATCTGCCAGACACTGTATGTCCTAAGTGCCTTACATCTACTACATGCATGTAGACACTCACTACTAACATGTACATGGGTACGGTTCCATTTTACCAAAGGACAAAATTGAAGTACAGAGAATTTTTTAACTGCTCAAGGCTACATAGATAATAAATTGGGAAGCTAATATTCACATCGGGGCAGTCTGGTGCTGACATCTAAGATTTTAACCACATATATACTCTCACGCGAGAAAGTAGGAAAGCTGAGATTTGATGACAAGCAGTCTGATTCTAGAGCCCACACTCTTAATGACCAACTTATATTTCATTCACTCCTAGACCTTTAGCAATAAATCAGGGCCTAAGGACCAACAGAATGTGCTCTTTTCTAGTTCTATTAAGTTGTCAACAGGCACTAGAAAGAAAGAGTAGAATGCTATATAAAAGTATTTAATGTCCTCAATGACTTTGAGATATAGGGACTTAAATTAGCTTCTTATGCTTACGAAGCCATTAAATCGATGTCTGCACTGAATGCCACTCTAAGTTATATGTAAACAATAACAAGTCTGTGTATGAACACAATTGTGTCACTGAGTTGATCTAGGCTGCATCAGTTACTTTATCTAAACGTGTGACCAACTTGAATTACAAGAATTTAAAATTTCCAATCTTAAAATATTATGATCACAGGAGACAATAGTGAATTCACATGATATCTCTACTATTTTTTTCCCAAAATAACATGAATAATTTATACAAAATTTATTTTTACATTGTCATAATCTTCATTATAATCATCATGGACACTTGTTTCTCATGAATCCACATATTAAATCTAAAACTTACATCAGCATTAATATGCTAATAAATATGTTCACAAATAACAGTGATAAAAAGGAATGGATTTATAGCAAAAATTGCAATAAATTCTACTTGCAATTTTTCCTAAATTGGCACTATGACGATGATCGCTCCTTTACAGCTTATTTCATTAAGAAAAATCACAATACATTGCTACAGTTTGTTAAATATATCCATTAACAGTTGCAAATTGTATGTTTATGGACTTTGAAAATGCATAGAATATTTTGTTTTTAAATAAACACTTTCAAGTCCTATTTTCTTTATAAGTTTTATGAGAAAGTTGTATAAAAGTATCAGATAATGAAGGAAATAAAAGTTCCCATAGAGAAAAGAGTTTCATGAAAATATCTGCTAAGAGCTTTGCATGGAAATTTAAGAAGCTTACTCTGAACATTTTCAGGGCATGCTTTTGTTTATCAAGGCTATCTATGCAGGTTTACTCATAAATAATTGAAATTTAATTTTCCTTTTCAACATAGTCCCAATTTAGATTTAAGCATCCCAAACAATGTAACTCAGGGTTTCTTCCTGACAAGAGTACACTTTAAAGTTTTTTTTTTTTTAAGGTTTTATTTATTTATTTGACAGAGAGAGAGATCACAAGTAGGCAAAGAGGCAGGCAGAGAGAGAGAGGGGGAAGTATGCTCCCTGCTGAGCAGAGAGCCTGATGCGGGGCTTGATCCCAGGACCCTGAGATCATGACCTGAGCAGAAGGCAGATGCTTTAACCCACTGAGCCACACAGGCACCCCAACAGTACACTTTAAAAGCAGCTGTAGTCATTTGGAAGAAAACTTGAGCATAACTACACATTTTATCTTTAATTTTATGTTTCCTAAAGGTAGCAGAAATTCAAACAGAAGCTGCATTCTCACAAATACAAATTATAAAATGATCATGAAATTTCGATCAGCATTTTTGAGACATATGACTGATATTTACTGTAGAGCTTATCCTATAATTTGATATTCATGTTGCAAATAATCTTTAAGATTCTCAGTCATTTTTTATTTACCAAAGCATGCAAAAGGTATATTGGTTGCTACATTTGAAAATGGACATGAACAACTTTGTTTATATAATTTGGTTCCATTCTTGAAAGGTTATTTCCATTTAAAAAGTTCACGTGTATATAAATACATATGCACATATAAATTGCAGTTTTGCCGGTCAAAACTGGTCCAATATTTTTTTTATTAATTAATTTATTTGAGAGAGAGTGAGCGTGAGATGGGGAGAGACAGAGGGACACAATCTTCAAGCAGACTCAGCCCTGAGTGTGGAGCCCAACATGGGGTTCTACCTCACAACGCATGAGATCACGACATGAGCTGAAACCAAGAGTCAGGTGCTTAATGGGCTGAGCCACCAGGCACTCCAAAAACTGGTCAAATATTGTACATATATTTGTATATATAAAATGTTTTGGATTTGAGAATAGCTATAGAGAAATCACTGTTTCACAAAATTATTTTATAAAACTTTGCCCAAGATTAAATAGTATTGAAGTTAGACAATACAAAACCACATATTTAGATTTATATTTCACTCTATCTTATATTAAAATCAGATTTGTATATTCACTTTTCAAATTAGAATGTAAAAGATAGATAGATACTATTGAATAACATGCGAAGGCTACGGGTGACTTAGAGAATGTTATATTAAGCTGGTAGAAAACATTGAATTGTCAAATCAGAATCTCAGAAATCTAAAGACACACTATGTTATCAACCACCTAAATAGTGTCTTTCTCTAGAAATTTCTGTTGAAATTACCTCTTCCCCACCCTAGATCAGATTCCCTAAAAAGTCACTACAGCAAACCAGATCAAGCTTTTGCTTTCCATGACATTTTGTAAATTGCTTTGGTGTGTCAACCCCTTCCCTCTGGAGCTAGATTTATGAGCATGATTATTTTTCTGGCCCTTACACTTTCTCTATTATTTCTTCATGTTTAACCTGTCCTAGGAATTCCCAGCCTAATGTAGTCTTAGTCAACTCTCTGTATTTCTAAAATTGGGAATACTTTTGACATAAATGCCAGTAGCTATTAACCAAACAAAAGATATAGAATTACTGAGTAGGTAATTAGTTAGAATAGTAAAAATGATAACCAGTTCACACTTTACATGGCTTATTCAGGAGTAGTGAAAATAACTTCATCTCAAAGAACACTGAAAAATTTATACGCAAGGCATTGTTCTAGGTGCTGTGAGTGATAGAAAGAATGAAAAGATAATTGTCATTTTGAAACCCTGAAAATAACAACTATAACATTCCCTGAATTCCATATTTGCATTCATTGGAAAGAAAAACAAATAGAAAGTATCAATATTTTCTGTTGCTTTCTGATACATAGTAATACCATAAAATAATTTCTGAAATAAGATATGTTTTCAAATACTTGTTTAATAGCCACAAGAGGTGTTGCTGTAATGCCTACTTCTACTATAATCTTCCTAAGATCAAATTTAAGATCATCAAATTTAAGATCAACTAAAACCAGACAAAATTTATGTTTTAAAAACCAATATGTTTGTGCTCACTTTCTTAAAAATAAGACCTTTCATATTTTCAGGGAGCATTTGCCCTTTGGAGTTTGTCTGAACAAATTCAGACACTCTTGGTGATTCAGACCCTCTAAGCAGGGAAGCTCCTGTATCCAGGGAAACCAGCCTGGGTTGCCAGGTCCTAAAGTTAAGACAGGAGGAGCCCTGCTGTCTGGGATGTAAGGAAGCAATCTGCTATCCATCTCTTTTAGTCAGGGCTTCTTTGTGCCTGTGATGCCTCCTGACCAATCTAGAAATACAACTGTGCCCCTTGTCATGTTTGTTATAGACCACCTTACTGCCTACCTACAATCCACCCTTGGAGATGATGGTCATAATCAAAAGCCAACTTTTTCAGATCTGCGCTGATGTCTGTGACTCCACATGTAAGCAAGAAAACAGCAGCAGGAACAGCAGTTGTGTCTTTTGAATCATAGAGAGAAACTTCTATGCTCTTCACTTAGCAGCTGCTTTCTTGGAGTCACTGAGCCAAAAGCACTGGCCTGTGTTCAATATAGTGTGAGAACTCAAGTTCTACAATCAGGATGACTGTGGTCTGAAGTCTGACTGTGCCATTTGCCACCTGTCAGATTTTAGTGCATTACTTAACCATGTTGAAGTTCCTTTATCTTATCTGATAAATGAGGGTAAATGTAGAGCTAATTTATAGAACTTTTGAATTGATTAAATAAGACGATGTTTCTAAAGGGCTTATTACGGTGTAGGAATGAAATAATAAGTACTTTGTAATGACATCTGCTAACATTTTTGTGGTATGCTTACCCCTTCTCTTTTCTTTCACTTCTGAGTATGCAGAAAAATGTAAGTAGCCAAATATAGTAGAGAATACGATTTAGGACAAAAGCTAAAATGTATTTTCATGATGCTATGTGAATCTTAGACATGGGATCGGCACTCTGTATTGTTTATACAGAAAAAGAGAGCAAGATGACCGGATCTTCAGAATAATTTCCAAATCTGGTCACAAGGACCTTGGATAAGGCTGTGGGCTTGACTCTCTCACTCAGGTTTGGCAGTGGAGAAGAAGATAAATGTTCTGTTCCCTAATGCTTAGCTCCAATCTGGCCTTGCTTACCTAGCTTTTGACTTGGGCAACAACAGTCTGTGTGTTTTCCTTTGTGAAAGAAGAATAAACAGAGAGCTATGACTCCATCTTGTAAAGATCCTGATTCTTGTTAATGCATGAAGCAAGAAAAGCAAGAATAAAGGAGAGGAATGAAGTGTTGTGTTTTATCGATAATTTTATGTCTAAAAATGCAAACCCTCTAATAAATCAGTGGATGACAGACTCTGAACCTTCCACTCTTTACAGAGGTGAGGATAAGAGCAGAAGTAAATGACAGAAAGCTTCCTTCCTAATATTCTCTGCATTCTCTTTCTTAGACCAAGACACCTTCATAAGCAAAAAGGCATAGCGTCTTCTTTAATCACATGTTAGATAGATTGATAGAGAAATAGATTTTATAATCATTATCAACTCAATACTATAATTACTAATTTTAAATTATTTATCCAATTAACTGAGATCTTTGCTCATTTTGATCTTTCATTTCAGGAAAATTCTGAAAAAGAACAGAATTTTGTCTATTCCAGCAAAAGAATGACAAAAATTAGAAGCACTGGTAACTGGATTTCTTTCCTCTACATTCTATGAAACATTCCATGGTTGATATTGACATGGACTTGGCAGGCACAACGTGGTCCTGGAAGCCACTTGTTACTCTTCTTTTGCCTGAGACAGAGGAAATCTAGCAAGCTTTGCTCTTACAGAACGCCCATCTACCTGTTTATTACTGCCACTAGAAAGTAAACACACATCTGGAATCTAAACAAGATTTTATAATCTAATAAAGGAAAACCTGCCAGAAGTTGAAAGATGGTATAAATTGTAAAATGCACTGTTATTTTATATCATATTAAAAAGCTTCCAATTAAAAATATGCCAATTAAAACATTACCCAATATCTCTTAATCATATCAACTGTGAGATTTAAAGTTAAGGTTTTAAGATGTGGAAAAAAATCCATCTTAGAATGAATGAAAAGCAGTATATCATAAAGTATGTAATATACATGGTTATATCTGGTTGTGTATATCATTATTATTATAGGAATATAAGTTAATATTAGTCCCCAACTATTTACATAATACAAACATTAATTGAGCACCCACTATTCACTAACTACTGTGCCACACTTTGCAGAATGCGCAGCAACATGTCAATATAAATTATCATTGTAAGGGTCATTCTACTATTTAGGGAAACATTTCAATAAAATGATAGCCTAAGGAAAATCAAGACTGCATGGTTGATGACATTACAATAGTTTAGTGCAAAAGCTGTTGAAACAACAGCAATGCAAAAACGTTGAACAAGCAAGAAAATAAAATAAATAACACAGATGAAGAGAAAAGCAACATTTTTTTCAACAATGTCGTTTCCTGAATTTCAGTATTTGGTTATACAATGCACTGACCTTAAAAGTAACAATTATTTTACTACTCTGTTGGCTATAGGCATTTTCTGTGCCCTGTTTTGTTCTACCATTTTGGTGAAAGGAAGTGAAACATTTCTTTTTTTTTTTAAAGATTTATTTTATTTAATTGAGACAGAGAGAGAGACAAAGAATGAAAGGGGAGAGGTCAGAGGGAGAAGCAGTTTATTCTCAGAGCAGGGAGCCTGATGTGGGACTCAGTCCTGGGACTCCAGGATCACAACCTGAGCCGAAGGCAGTCGCTTAACCAACTGAGCCACCCAGGCACCCCGAAATATTTCTTTTATTACTAGGAAGTAAATGTTCTATTAATCCCTGAACTTTATCCTTGTTTAATACATTTTTTTAAGAATTATAGTTAAGGTAAATTAGCTCAACCAAATTTTATGTTTTCACTTAAAAATATATTGTTTGAAACATTTGACCAAGGTTACTGACTGACACAAATGTTTGTAAATTGAACAGCAGAAAATAAAGTTTGCTTCAATTTTTGAACATGTAATGTGTTTAATAAAATGGGTTCTACTTAAGTAATAGTCATTAAATTAAGAATCAAGAAATTAACTAATACTTGTGGTGAAGGGTTTGGTTAATGAATTTTAAGGAGTTCTTGTTTTTAAACGTATAGGAATGGGATTTCCACATTTTTATACCTAGGGCCAGATTTCAACATATGTGAGGGCCTTAACTTGCTTTTATCAATCAGTTTTTTTTTACTTTTAACTTTTAATTTATTATTATTTTTACTCTATAGAAGAACATCGGTTTGAATGACCTAGATAATTACTTTTGGTCTAAAAAAATTGAAGAACTCATAGAATCATGAAAAAAATGATAGAGCTAGCCGAAGAAAACTCCTGATTTTTATTCCATATTATATGAGTTTGGAGTTTGAATTATTTATTGTTAGCAAGATTTTCACTGTATTTTGACCATGTGCAATGTATAAAAGTTTCTCCAATAAGTTGATTTAACATGCTAATATTTTATCTGGTATCAGATTTGTTCTAAAAACATCTTTTGTATATGCATTTATGTACATTTTTATGATAAAAATCAGTATACAACCATTTATTTAATCAATTTGAACACATGTGCACATGTATATATCAAATGACCTTCAGATTTTGCATTTGACAGTGAAAACTAAATGTTGTCTTTGGAATTCTCTAGGATAAGTGAGTCATTAATTGGGGCATGGTCCATGAATTCTGGACTCCATTTAGATGATACCCATTACTCTTAAAGAAAACTAAAATGAAAAAATAAATCAAGCAATGAAAAGCCTAGTTATAAAGAAATTGCCCAGTTTTAACTTCAGTTGTAGTTAATGTTAATAACATTTTATTTATAAAGCTTAATACTAAAAAAAACTATATATATATTGGGGTGCCTATTTCCCTTGTTTTACAGAGGAGGGAACTGAATCATATAGGTGTTTAGTATTAGAGACTATATGTCAAATCTATATATTTTAACTTTAAAGACTACATTCTTCCCTACTACAATATCTAGATTTATATGCTGAAAGCGTATGCAATAACAAGTTACCACTCTGTATTTTTGCCCAAGACAATTCTATACATAGCCTTCAAATAGCTTACAGACATAACAGAATCCACTTAACTGTATTTAGATTGCACTCATTTAAATTATAGGGACCATTAAAAATATATTTGGCTCACAATTTCAAATTATACTCAAAATGAAGCAATGCCATTTGCTTGTCTCCCCCAAATATGAAATTTTAATTTTCCTGTATCAGAATAATATTCTTCTTATAATCAGTGCACTTTGAGATGACCATCTGATTTGTAGCTAATTTATCTTGTTTGCACATGATTATTGTGTGGCAGGATAATTTCCAGGATATTTTTTAAGGCAAGAGTAATTAAGTCACAAAATTTACAAGTTAAATTATCTTTTAAACATTCTATTACAACAGTAAAATACCTTTTAAAAAGTGAAAACAAATAAACCTGCTTTTGTTTATAACTTTATTAGCCTAGAAAGACTGATTTTTTTAATGATTTTATTTATTTATTTAAGAGGGAGTTAGCAGGGGAGGAGCAGAGGAAGAGAGGTAGAGGGAGATAACCTCCAGCAGAATTTGCACTGATTGCAAAGCTCGATGCAGGGTTCAATCCCAGGACCCCGAAATCATGACCTGAGATGAAACCAAGAGTTGGACGCTTAACCAACTGAGCCACCCGTGTGCCCCAGAAGACTGATTTTTTTTTTAATTTTGCATTTTGTTTTCTAAATTTTATTCTTTGTAAAAATGTTCTTTCATTTTTATGTCATTGCAAAACTACCTTTAATATAGCTTACACTTAAATGTGCACTCACGACACTATATTTAGAAGGGATTTTCATCAATTGCCACTACCCTAGGGTCTTTAGGCATCTTTTTCTTATACTCAACTCTTCTGGCTTCATAGTTTGTGGTGTGTTTAACAGTAGCGTTACTGGTTCAGCGGTAAAACTGACTCACTCTAAAATACCACTATTATTTAAATTCTGTAAAATTTGTGTATTCACTACTATCCACCAATAATACTTTGTTTCCTTGTACTGTCAGGACTGTCAGTATAGAATGAGTCCTCTGAGAGTAGAGATCATATCTTATTTGCATTTATTTTCAACTGCTCTATGTGTCAAAGCCTAGTTATTTTTATATTTACTCAAAGAAAGTTTTTTAAAACTTCCTCAACAATTTATGTATATATATACACATACATAAAGAGGAAAAGAAAATATACCACTAGGAAGCAAGCACAAAAAAATTCTATCATATACTAAAAGTTCAGAGGAATATTCTCCTAAATAAAATATTAAGATATCTTGATAAAGAAATATCTTCCATGAATGGAAATGGTCTGCTTCAATAGAGATAATCTAACTGGGAAAGAAGTAAGAGGTGTTCTTGGCTGATTCCCAGAGATTACTTCAAACTCAGATAAGATAAAGTTATACTAATCTGAGAAGCATTTGGGTTGGTGAATTAGCAGCATTGAGATTTTGTAAAAAATGTAAAGAGAATACAGAGTTAATTATTCAGTTATCTCAGGTCAGTTATGTACAAAGGCAGATAAGAAAGAAAATAAAATGGAAAATAAATAAGACAAGAGATTAACACTACTTCTACCAAATATTAGATGTATTATATGACTACAAAATAATTTCAAAAGTGAGGTACTAGCATAAGGAAAGATCAAATGATGAAACAGACTTAAAAAAACAATTGTAATTAGAAAGAAAAACACTCTATAGTAGTTCATATCATACTCAAGAATTACATTAAATAAAGAACTACATATCAATTAAGAGGAGATGTTGAGTAAATGAGTTTGCATACATATATCTATAATATAAACACCCCTAAATAACACAGGTCAACCATATTAAAAATGAATAAAATTTTAAAAAATCATCAATAAAATTTTGAGAATAATTAATTTGAGATCTGAAGAATGACAGAGTGCCATCAGGAAGATGGTGGGAAAGGAAGCCACAAACACCCCTTCCTACCATTGAGACACCAGCCTAAGAATACACTAACCTATTTCTTTTATGAGAAAACTAGATTCCAGTTAAAAAGTCCCTGTGTCCTGGGATGAGTTTGAAACCAGGTACAGTAAAGCTGGCAGAAAAATTTGTGGTACACTCTCACCATAGTCCCTCCTCTGGCACAGTGCCATGTGATCAAGAGAAAAAGGGCACTGTCTTCTTCTTGAAGAGGACAAGAGAATATTGGACTATATGTCTAATGTCCTGTCTTTTATGGGGGGTGGGGGTGCTGTCTGAAGCACTGGCTTCTGTCTCAAGGCTCACAGTACTGCTTGGACCTGGAATTGCCTAGATGCCTGGAGACCACTGAAAATAAAGAAAAGCTGGGCGACATGCTGCTGGACACGGAGGTGGATACAGCTCAGAAGCCTTCCCCACAAGGGAGAAAGATAAGAGTGGAACATGTATTCAAGTCTCCCTCTTTATAAGGGGATGCCTGAGGAACTGGTTTCCATTAGCCTGACTTGAGATGTAGATGGGACCTGGTATACTCTGGATGCCTGGGGGCCACTGAAAATGAGAAAAAAAAAAAATTGAGCTGCATGCTCATAAAATAAAAAAACATAATAAAGGACATTTTATATGATTTAATTTCAGTAAGACTTCTTTTTAGTAAGACTGGAGAGAAACATAAAAGAACAAGTTCTCTTTGGATTGAGGACTTTAGATATCTTTAAAGATTCATTATTCTTTCAAGTGTTTTTCAAATGTTGGCAAATAAGCATATCTTACATACAAATAGGAGAAAAACAAAATGAGATCTAAGAAAAATTGCTTATATTGGGCCCCTGGGTGGCGCAGTTGGTTGAGCGACTGCCTTCGGCTCAGGTCATGATCCCGGAGTCCCGGGATCGAGTCCCACATCGGGCTCCCAGCTCCATGGGGAGTCCGCTTCTCACTCTGACCTCCTCTCTCTCACTCTTTCTCTTTCCTAATAAATAAATAAATAAAATCTTTAAAAAAAATTGCTTATATGTTATACAATAAATTAAATACTTTATAGAATTTTCCCACTGTATTTGGAAGTAATCACTTCATGTTATATCTCCGATATAATAGTGGAAGTTCTAAAACATATTTGCAAATTCCTCAACATAACATTCATTAAGAGATGGGGTATATGTCCCTTCTTTCTGAATTTAGTGACTTCTTTGTACCCAATAGAAAGCAACAGAATTTACAATTTGTGACTTCTGAACATGCAATTGGGATGCTTATTCTGGAAGCAGCAGCCATTATGTAAGAAGTCTGGCCACCTCGAGATTGTCAGGCTGGGAAGACCATATTTTGGCACTCAGATAACAGCCCCAGATGAGCTCTCAGCAGACAGTGAGTATTAACACTCCTCCCCGCCCTGCTACATGTGTGAGCCATTTTGGATGTCTGCAGTCCCCATCAACATCTGAGTGCAATTATGTAAAAGACTTTAAGCTAACATTGCCCAATTGAGTCATTCTTGAAAGGTGGAACAAAATAAAATTACTTGAGATACTAAATTTTGAGGTAATTTTTTATACAGTAATAGTAGAGACACAATATTTTCACATAGGTAGTAATATATCTGGTTAATACATATACAACAGTATTGAAAGGGCTACAGCATCAAAAGATGATGGTGAATAACAGGTAGGTATTCAACAAACACAGGTAATAAAAGTATCTTTTTCTCAAAGATTTTACTTAATTGAGAAAGAGACAGGGAACACACGTGGGCCCGTGCGCACACAAGTGGGGAGAGGGGCAGAGGGAGAAGGAGAAACAGACTCCCTGCTGAGCAGGGAGCCCAACCTGGGGCTAGATCCCAGGACCCCAAGATTATGACCTGAGCCTAAGTCAGATGCTTAACCAATCAGGTTGTTTGAGCCACCCACCCAGACAACCTGATAATAAAAATATTTTAATCTGCTTTGTATTAACTCTATTTGTTTTAATAAGTAGTTCTAGCAATCTTAATTTGTATTTAATAAACAATCACTGTTCCACAATATGTTTTGTTTTTTGAGGATATACAACTCGTTAGGGTTGTATGAAATATAATATGCCTTTTTTTTTTAAGATTTTATTTATTTATTTGAGAGAGAGAGATAGAGATAGCATCAGAGTGTGTAAGCAGGGAGGAGAGGGAGAAACAGGCTGCCCTCTGAGTAGGGAGCCCAATGTAGGGCTCCATCCCAGGGTCCTGGGATCATGATCTGAGCTAAAGGCAGACACTTAAATGACTGAACCATCCATGCTTCCCCCCACAATATGCATTTTAAAATTACACCATCTTTTAAATTCCAGCTTATCACTTACTATTCTGAAATAGTTATGTAACCATTTTCAGAGAACCAGTTTTTCAAATAGAAATCATTAACAGCTGTTGAAAGGATTATGTAAATTTGCGTTTATGAAGCACTTAGTGTGGCTACAATATAGGATATATTCACTAAGTGGTAATAATAGTAAAATATGCGTACTCTCGACACCATGAGTTATAAAGATGAAAAATACTTCATTACTGATTTTCTCCATTATGTCTTAATGATGTTTTCAAGTGATGCAGTAAATGGCAACCTTTTGGATAAGTAAATTAGCCATTTATCAGTGGTTCTGTACAAACTGATCTTTTATTGTGTTTATCTATACTATTTCTAATTATATTTCAGGACCATAATGCTTGGTTAAATTATATCTAGTGTTTCTTCTTCTCCCATGAAGAGCATTTTGTATGAACACTGCCATTGGTGATTCTTTAATGGGGTAGAAGAGCTGCATTTAATGAAATAAAAGCAAACAAAAAATAGAACTCATAGCTACATGATAATCCTTTTAAGTTTAAAGGTATTTGTCATTTACTAGTTTTAAACTAGAATAGCTTAAAAATGAAGTTTGTTTTTTTATAAATGAAGGGTTTTTTTGATAGTTTTTTTTACCATTTTTATTTAAGCACTTTTATAAAAAAAACTTGTAATTTATTTTTCTGTCAACGTAGATGATTCTCTTCATAGATCAGCATGGACTCCTCATCACTGTGACACATAAATCTAGGATTTAGTCAGGAATTGTATTGTAATAAAGCTCTACCAGCTATTTTTAAAATAGATTCTTTTTCAAACTGATGTAATCTTTCGATTTTTATTTCCAAATATCTAAATTTATTCTTCTGCTCCTATATTTAATGAGTAAAATTCATTTTTTGTGATCCTATTTATGTTCATCCACTTCAGAGTAAAATAATTCTTTTATGAAAATCTGTTTCTGGGGCACCTGGGTGGCTCAGTGGGTTAAGCCTCTGCCTTCGGCCAGGTCATGATCTCAGTGTCCTGGGATCGAGCCTCGCATCAGGCTCTCTGCTCAGCAGGGAGACTGCTTCCCCCTCTCTCTCTGCCTGCCTCTCTGCCTACTTGTGGTTTCTCTCCCTCTCTCAAATAAATAAATAATCTTTCAAAAAAAATCTGTTTCTACCATTTTTTTTGTTACCTGTCATGCATGAGTATTGCATGAACTACCCTATTCCTAAACTACAGCTTTTTTCTGTTTATTTATTTTTAAGATTTTACTTTTTTAAGGACTCTCTATACCCAGTGTGGGTCTTGAACTCACAACCTGAAGACCAACTCAAGACATGTGCCACCAACTGAGCCAACCTGGCACCCCAGTTTTTCTCTATTTGAAATGAGTGTAATAATACTTTTTTTGTGAGATTGGGGTATTAAAATAATTAAGCTCTTTAAAATACTTAAAATAAGAACTGGTAAATTAGATGAACACTTCAAAAGCAAAGTTTGAGTAGTATTATGAATATGTATATGCATATTTAAAATTATATTCCCTGGGGTGCCTGGGTGGCTCAGTGGGTTAAGCCTCTTTCTTAGGCTCAGGTCATGATCTCAGGGTCCTGGGATCGAGCCCCAGTATCAGGCTCTCTGCTCAGCAGGGAGCCTGCTTCCCCTTTCTCTCTGCCCGCCTTTCTGCCTACTTGTGATCTAGCTCTCTCTGTCAAATAAATAAATAAAGTCTAAAAAAAAATTACATTCCTGTGTCGTACACACTTAAGAGCTCTTTGAGATTAAAGGCCTATTTTAATCTTACTATATATCTATATATATACTCAACTATGCTCATATATATATTAGATTATATAGGTAATGCTATTTTATATATAGAATTTGTGCTATATATAAAACATTATATTACATATGTAAAATATTTATAATATCCATAATATTCTATCTCTTTATCCCATTCATGAAGCCCTAACTATTCTCATTAAAGTATTTAACAAAGTGGTCTTAACATTTCCCTCAGCTTGACCAAACTTTAGATAAACTTCTTCCTGCCTCTAGGCCTCTGACCTTTCTCCTGTCCTCCACCTTTACAGAATCTACGGGACCGAGAAATCAAAGGCCCCCGACCTCCCTTTGCTTTAAGTATTTACTTTAGAAAACTTGTAACTGCAAATTCTTTCTCTTTCCTTTGAGATGTAAATCTTTTTAAAAGCTTCTTGCCAGTTCAACAAGGCAGAAATGTTCTTCTCGGGGACCTGGGAGGCATCCCTTTGAAATGCAATCATTAAGGAAGACAGCACCTCCTTCCCTCAGTTTCTGTGGGAAAGTAAGAGGCTAATTTCAGGCACCTTTCTCCAAACTGTGAAACCGCATTCTGTCAGGAAGTTACAAGAAAGGTTGCTTTGCTTTTGGGTAAAGCCAGTTAGCAAGCACAGATGACCTATGAACCACATACCCTCATTTTTTGCTTTGACAACATTTTTTTAATTAAAAAAAAGGAAAAAGGAAAATTATATTTCTTTTTTTTTTTTTAATTTTATTTATTTATTTATTAGGAAAGAGAGAGAGTGAGAGAGAGCAGGTCAGAGTGAGAAGCAGACTCCCCATGGAGCTGGGAGCCCGATGTGGGACTCGATCCCGGGACTCCAGGATCATGACCTGAGCCGAAGGCAGTCACTCAACCAACTGCGCCACCCAGGGGCCCGGAAAATTATATTTCTATAGCATACATAGTAAGGGATCTTTGGGAGTAAAGCCCCATTAGCTTATCAGTTCTTTGTTTGAAAATTATAATTGAATCAGCGTAATTACTTCTGACCCACCTTGCATATAGAGTTATGACCAATTTCATCAAGAACTTGTAATAAAAATTATTAGTGAACAGGACATCCATGTCGAATATATGGCTAATCATGAAATTAATGACCATTCCTTAATATGCTACCTAAAAAAAACCTACCTTCAACCCAAAGACTTGTCTCTATATGCAAGTATCCTTTTTGTTTATATAATCATCTTGCTGTCTCTCATTGTCATGCAGACAACCTGGAAGCAGGGCCATTGTCTTTTTTTGTTTATCATGGTACCTATACGGTGGAGCTCAAGGGAACATTATGTTAGGGTCTGTGATCAAAGGAACGAGACTGATAGAAAGCGAAGGTCAAGCAGAGCTTTATTTCGCCCCGAGCATCGAGAATCACACTGGCCAGTCAGGGTGGTCTCTATGCAGAGAGTGACCCCGCCTGGTCTTACAGGCTATCTTTTATAGGGCAAAACCGCAAACCAACTGTGAGCTTAGCCTTATTGGTCAGAAGCAGTGGGGTCAGGGGGAGTTACATATGTGTTCTTTACTGATTGGGTGTCTCCACCTGACCTGACTTCAGGAGCAGTGGGGTTGAGGGAGGTGGCATATGTGTCCTTTACTGATTGGACACCCCCACCTGGCCTGACTCCACCTTGTTCTTCTGGGGGACTGTCATCAGGAGCCAGCAGACCACATTCCACTGGTGTCCTGGGCTTATCTTTCTAAGTAAGTTCCTCCAGGCTGACTTTGTTCCCTTAGGGCAAGGTCGGCTTGTGTTCACAACAAAATGGCTGCTTAGACAAGATGGAATCACTTAAGCTAAACAGGTCCTAACAATTAAGTACAAATGAATTAATGCATAAATGACTGAGGGAACAGAATCTGGAAAGAGTCAACAATCACGTATCAGGACAGCTTCTGTTTCTCATTTACTCTTTCTTTCCTACATCCTATATGATTTTCAGCTTTCTTTCTCTTAAAGATGATATCACTTTTTCTGTGTGCCCATAGCCTGAAAAATTCCTTAGTTCATATAATCTTTTGATCCATTTTCAAAGATGATTGACTATCTCTCAGACCCAATTTCAAATACCTAGACACAAGAATCTGATGAACTTATTTTGGGTCAGTATTCACTGATTGACAAAGCTGGCCAAACAAGCAAAACCAAAAGTCACCAGCCTAATTGTTGAGGAAATCTATCCCTATTGGATGGGAGAATGTCCCAGCACTACCTTTTATATTTGTTGAGAAAGGACTAACACTACCAGAGTAGAACTTAATGTGGCTTTCAAGAATGTTTGTTGATGACAAAATTAAAGTGAAAGTTTTAACATGGCCCCATTTTGTTTTCCAGACCCAGTTTAGCTGGTTATGAGGTTTACATTCCCTCCCCTGGGATCTTGTCTTTGTAACTGATTGGACCAATAGCATAAAGCATTGGTGACTTTAAGCCAGTTTATGAGTTCAGACCTTAAGAAACTGACATCTTCCTTGTTCTGTCTCTTTGGATTCTTGCTCCTGAACCCCAACAACGCGAGAGAACAAGTGTCCCCATAGATAAGCCCGTATACAAAGTAACAACCAGCCAACAACTTGCTACCTATGTGAGTGAACCATCGTGGAAGCGCATTCTCTAGTCCCAGTTGAACTGTTTCAGCTAACACTGTGTAGAGAAAGAAAGTGTAAACCAGATGAATCCTACCCAAATTGCAGATTCTAGGGCAAAATAACCATTTTTTAAGCCAGTGAAGATTAGTTAATTTGTTTCACAGCAGTAAAGAACCATAACATGATCCTAAACATAGCCCTATTCTATGCTCAGTTATCAATAGAGTATATATAAATATATAAGAGAATCTACCTGGATTTCATACTCATTTATACTCTGATTTCACTGTATTCAATTAAACAGTTAATCACTTCAACTCTGTCTTGCTGCATTTATTCTTTTGCACTTAGGTGTTAAGTGAAGGAAAAATTAGATTTTTTTAAACAATGATTTTAAAAATGCAAACAACAATTTTCTGTGTTCTGTTTTGCAACATGCTCATTGGTAACAGAAAGTGCTTAACTGTGTCTTTTACATAATGATTATTCCTAATGATGACCAATACAGTAGAGTTTTTTAGGTTATATTTTTAACAGAGTTCTAGAAGCAGAACAATCATTCAGATGGATGGATTGATTAATTTTATAGGTTATCTTTTTTTTTTTTAAAGATTTTTATTTATTTATTTGAGATAGAGACAGTGAGAGAGAGCACGAGAGGGGAGAATGTCAGAGGGAGAAGCAGATTCCCCATGGAGCTGGGAGCCCGATGTGGGACTCGATCCCAGGACTCTGGGATCATGACCTGAGCCGAAGGCAGTTGCTTAACCAACTGAGCCACCCAGGCACCCTTATAGATTATCTTATGCAGTCGCTGCTTACAGCGTATAAAAGTGAAGTCAGAAATGTTTCAAGCACGTGGAGGAAAAATGGAAAAGAAAACCATCTTTGTTTAATAAAAGTAACTAAGAAAAAGTAGGGAATGGTGTTAAACTTTGGTGGGTAGAGGTGGAAGGTATTTGGTTTGTTAAATTGCTGCCATCACAGGTGAACAGTAAGAGGAAAACTATCATCTCCGTCAGCAGAGCCCAACAGCTGAAAATATTGTCTCTTACATGTCAAAATGATTAAGAAAAATGTTATAAATTCATTACTTGCTACCACATTGCATTATTCTGAATATATAATTAATATTTATAGAAAACATGATACTATTGAACTTTTTATAGTATTCCATTTCAAATTTTTATCAGAGGAAAGAGGAGATTGGTTTGCTGTTTTATAACAGACTTTTCCACATTCAGTTGCCTACACGAGTTGGGCACATTTGTAAATGGACATTTGCGAAATGACAGTTTTCTCCACATTTCAAATATTGATGTTTCTACATCTCATAAATTGAATAGGCCACAAGATTGCAGATGCAGTCTTATTTACTTATTGTGATTGTTCTGTTTGTTGAGGTTGGTAGGAATAAACACACTTAAAGACTAGCCTGAGTCATAATCAGAGATCAGCCTAGATAAGTTTACAATTTTCCCTATTCCAACTGGAAGCTAATATGAGGAAAAGAACATTTTTTATTAGGATGAATACAAATACGATCTTTCCTATAAATAGAGCATTGTGCCCTTTTACTGAAAACTAGAAATAACCAAATTAGAATTACAGAAGCTGCAAATATTCTAAGGAGAAACTATGGAGAGAAAATGCTGTACTGGTAAATAAACACTATTGTAATGGCTTCTCATTGACTTTTGAAAAACTCTCCTCTATTAAAGAAAAAAAAGCAAATATGGAATTTAATTTTTTATTACAATGCAAAAAAAAGCAAAAAAGAAAGGGTAGAATTTTATGCATAAATGAAACCCCATTACAGATTTTATTGCCCTTTTTGAAAAATCATGAAATGATGTATTTCCTACCATTTATGTCTGTTTAAATACAGGGTAGAGTCTATGGATTAAGTCTGTAAAGACAATGTGAACTCATTTATGAGCGTGAAATAAATGTTAAAGCACTTATATTTAAAATAAAACTTCAAAATATTATTTTCTGAATAAATTGGCTCTGTTTAATATTGTAACCCTAATCTTATTGTGTTGTTATAATATTTAAATTATATTTTGGGACAGGTAATGTCTAAGACATACGGAGGTTTGTAATATCATAAATTTAAATCTGTGTCTGTATCAGGTTTATTATGGAACTCCAGCATAAATTGACAAAATGAAAAAAAAAGTTTTCTTTACATTCCATAATAGTGCTATGACTTTTTATGGAATTAAACTTATTGAATAGTTCAATCTTATTTTGTGATACTCAACTAGATATATTTATTTTCCATTCATTTGTTTTTATTTTTGCTTTATATAACTTTCCTTCCCAAGAAATTGAGGTTTTATTTATAAACATTATAAAAAAAATATTGAATTGTTTCTTAGCTTTTAAAGAATTTACAAAGATTTGGACATAATTAGGATTAATTGAGATTATTAGGAAAACATCAACAAAGTGAATCATAATTATCTTATAATTGGCCAACAGAGCAAAAGGAGGCTTGAATATGGAGTGCTGTGATTTTAACATTGCATTTGACATAGTCATTCTTACAGCCTGATGGTATATATGAAGTAATACAGCTTGAATAAAAGTAGATGTATCTTTTCGAATAAGAGAAATAACATAATCTTATTTTATAAAATGAAAGTCATCAATGAGGAAGTCTTAAGCAAGATACCCAGAATTCTCCCTTTTTTTTTTTTTTAAAGATTTTATTTATTTATTTGACAGAGAGAGAGATCACAAGTAGGCCGAGGCAGGCAGAGGGTGGGGGGAAGCAGGCTCCCCGCTGAGCAGAGAGCCCGATGTGGGGCTTGATCCCAGGACCCTGAGATCATGATCTGAGCCAAAGGCAGAGGCTTTAATCCACTAAGCCACCCAGGCACCTCCAGAATTCTCTTTTTATCTGAACCCTATAAAGCATGTATTATTATTATTATTTAAGATTTTATTTATTTATTTGAGAGACTGAAAGTGAGAGAGAGCATGAGCACAGAGAAGGTTAGAGGAAGAAGCAGACTCCCCATGGAGCTGGGAGCCCAATGTGGGACTCGATCCTGGAACTGCAGGATCATGACCTGAGCCGAAGGCAGTTGCTCAACCAACTGAGCCACCCAGGCGCCCTAAAGCATGTATTATTAAATGTTTGGATGAAGACATAGTAGGCAAGTTCTCATATCTTCCTGATAATACCAACCTAAATGTGTTGTTTTTTATATTTTTTTTTCCTAAATGGGTCCTTAAGAATTACGCTAAAAATCATCTTTCCATGAGAGAAATAACCTACAGAAATAACCTACAGAAATTTGACTCTTGTAAGGATAAATCTAAAGTCTTACAATATTAATTTTCAATAATAAAGCTCTAGAGGTAGTTCATCAAAAATATATTGTATATTAATAGAATACTATGCAGCCATCAAGAAAAATGAAATCTTGCCATTTGCAACGACGTGGATGGAACTAGAGGCTATTATGTTAAGCAAAATAAGTCAGTCAGAGAAAGACAATTATCATCTGATCTCTCTGATATGAAGAATTTGAGAAGCAGGGCGGTGGTTGATGGGGGGTAGGGAAGGGAAATGAAACTAGATGGGATGGGGAAGGAGACAAATTATAAGAGACTCCTAAACTCACAAAACAAACCGAGGGTTGCTGGAGGGTAGAGGGGAAGGGATAGGGTGGCTGGGTTATGGACATTGGGGAGGGTATGTGCTATGGTAAGTGCTGTGAAATGTGTAAGTCTGATGATTCACAGACATGTACCCTGGGCCAATTAAAATAAATAAATAAATAAATAAGAAAATATATTGTATTTAATATTTCACTAAATTAGGGTTAATATATGTACTTCAAAAACACACTGGGGCGCCTGGGTGGCTCAGTGGGTTGGGCCTCTGCCTTCAGCTCAGGTCATGATTTCAGGGTCCTGGGATCGAGCCCCGCATCGGGCTCTCTGCTCACGGGGAGGCTGCTTCCTCCTCTCCCTCTGCCTGCCTCTCTGCCTACTTGTGCTCTCTCTCTGTCAAATAAATAAATAAAATCTTTAAAAAAAAAATCACATGAAACAAGGGGCACCTGGTGGTTCAGTTGATTAAGCACATAGCTGCCTTCTGTTCAGGTCACGATCCCAGGGATCTGGGATCAAGCCCCTCTTTGGGCTGCTCAGTGGGGAGCCTGCTTCTCCCTCTCCCTCTGCCTGAAGCTCTTCCCCCTGTTTGTTCTCTCTCTCTTTCTCTGTCAAATAAAGAAATAAAATCTTAAGAAAACACATACACACAAAACAAAACCAAAAAATTGGTATGATCAAACTGGTTTGGGTAATGATTCAAGCCATATTAGATTTGTAAGATACAACAATAGAATATTAACAATTTTCTTTTTGTTAAAAATATAATATAAAATTTATCATTTTTAAGTGTACAGTTCAGTAGTGTTACGTATATTTACCTGTTGTGAAACAGATCTCCAAAACTTTTTCATCTTGAAAGTTGAAACTCCAGACCCATTAAAGGACAACTCTCATTTTTCCCACCCCGAACCCCTTGGTAACCACCCGTTTCGAACCCCCATTCTACCTTCTGTTTCTATGATTTTGACTACTTAGGTACTTTATAGGTAATTAGTAGCTTTTTATAAGTTCTGTTTTCTAGAAACCTGTTAACACAGTACCTCTCTTATAATAGACTGTTTCTCCCTAAACACACCAAATATCACTGGTAGAACATAACCTTGTGGAAGGTTATTTAGAGAAACACTCAACTATTGTTTTTAGAGCAAAAGTAGTAACATTTCTACAGCATGTTTTTTTAAGGGGGTCACTTTAAAAGCAGAATTACAAAGACAAATATAAGAGGAGCTGAACAGAATTATAATCAGTGTGCTCTGGGAAGAATATTTGATATTTGACTTGAGGAGAGGTAGGGTCCAGATTACAAATTTATATTGATTATTAAAAGCTATATAAATTTAATAAGAAATTGAATGTATATATAAGTCCAGAGAAAATAACTAATATTGAGTCAACTAGGAAGATTTCAAATTAAAAAAAAAGATGTGACAAGTTCTAAAATAATTTGGCCATCTTTTACCAGAAGTCTGCGGTGCATGAATATATGTAAGAAGAAATTCCTAAAGAGATATAAAGTTAGATCAGATGCCTGTGAAGTTTGTTTAAGGTTGTAACACATGATTCTAGATCCTCAATTTAAAAAAAAAAATGCTAAGAATTATGCCTTTTAAACCTAAACAGGATATGTTTTAAATAATTTTTCCTTAAAAATATTTAGCTAATTTTCTCCATTACACTTTTCAACTACTTATGCAAATATGATACACATTAATGTAATCTAATTAAGTTACTTGATTTTTGCATCAAAAATTCTGAAAATTTATGTAGTCCTTTCAAACTTCATATGCTTAACTGAGAATTATAAACACCTACCACTGTGAAAAATCTCAAGATCTGCTCCCGGTGGATTTAGCCAATTCTCATGCTGCTGTTCCCAGGCTATATTTATCTTTCCCTAAACATTATTAGAGTCAGTGTAATCTGTTGATGACCAAATGTTTCCTGGGGAGCTTCAGTTTTCTGAATAAATTAGTTTTGTTAAGTGTTAATTGTAGCGGTCTCTTTGTAGACCCATGAGAATACAGTAGAGAATATTGAATGCTTCCTTTAGTGAAATCTGACTTTTGGGGAACTTTCTATTTATTTGGTATTTATGGTTCCTAAATGATACATAAGTAATTGTTCTTTGTCCCAGAACCCCCCCCCTTCTTACTTGTTTTCTTCTAGGAAGTAGGAATCATGCCCTTTATGAGAATCAAAACTTTAAATATGATACGAAAACTAAAATTAAAAAGAAATTCTCAGCAAAATCATCTCCTGTATTTGTACTCTTATAAATACCTACTGTCTTAAGCACATATATTTTTATTAAAATCCCATGCTCAATTCAAAAATTATATGAAGTCTTTCAACTATGATGAGATTATTCTGTTCAGTTAGACAATAAATCAAACATTTTCAATAGTTAAATTACGAAAACCAAGGGGATTTGTTGTATTTTTCACTTGTGTTTGAAAGCTCTGTATTTACATATATTTTGCCTTTTGTGTACGTATTATGATAAACATGTTCTAGAAAAATGTTATATGTTTGATCTTTTTTCTTTCAGTTTATGTGTCCTTGAATAAAGTATGATAAAGGAAGATGTCACGGGAACACTGCAGCACATGGATAGATTGTGACAGAGGACTAGTGGGAAACAGAGGAGCACCCTTGAACTTGGCAATGATCTCTGAACATTTCCCATGCAAGTAACAAAATCATAAAGCCTTTTATCTGGCAGTTGTGCAGAACCAGAGACTGATTTGACTCTTGTACAAAAACACTCGGTGTTTCTCGGGACCATTGCCTATATCTCAATTACATTCTGTGGGGGAGAGAGGAATTTGGCTATTATTTTAACTGACATAAAAGGGGAGAACTGAAGAGTTCCATCTTTCACTAGCTCCTATGGACAGTGAAATGAGAAAATGAGTGGCTAGAATTTACAACCTCTTCCTTGTAACAGGCTGTGACTGCTGCAAGGACAGAGCGGTAATATAATCGGTCTGTCAGGAGTCTGCAGCTGAGAATACCATCTAATCCCTTCCATTGAGGGAAAAGACTTATTGGGAAACTAGGAAGCTTTATTTGCATTTAAAAAGCTATGTTGTGTAAACTCAAAGTAAGTTTGTTGCAAAGACCCGGGTAGGGTAAGAAAGTATGTAGAGTGATTAGTGGTTCAATTTCATCTATAAATGCCATGTAGAGAAATATAAAACGGGCAATTGTATCCAAATGCGAGGGCAGCGTATAGAAAAGAGCGGAAACATGCAAGATAAACACTCTTAATGTTGATCACTTAAGATGCTAAATGCTTTTGTTCAAGCATGGGTCACACTCCATAAAATAATAAGATAGATTCACAACAACCTCAGCATATGGAGTACTTTACATTAACTTTACAGACAACATTAAAGTGATTTTACTTTATGAAGTATCTTTACATAACTGTGATGAAGGCTTTGTTTATTTCAATTTGTATTTAAATTCTGGTTAGTGAACATATAATGTAATATTGGTTTCAGGAGTGGAGTTTAGTGATTCATCGCTTACATATAACACTGAGTGCTGTGATGAAGTTTTCAGTTGGTTCTTGAAAATCCTATTTCTCCTTTGGTACTCATTCTGTTATTAGTATTTTTCACCCACAACAAGGCTCTGTTAGAATTTAACCTCTATACTATGAATTCTTCAGAGTCACATTTTGATAAAACATGGTAAACATTGAGGTTTAATAAATTAATGAAAGTCTTTCTGTCATTGTTACTGATACCCTTACTTTGAAAAATGTGCTACACTCATAAAAAAGGAATGAATTGTGGACTTCTGTTAATTAATTGTCTCTTATAGTTGATGTATTTATTTTGATAATTTTTGGAATAATTACTTATAATTACTTTAAACACTATCAACATTTCACTTTAAAAAAGAGCAAATTAGAAAATTGACTTCTTATATGCAGAATTTTAAGTAAGTAACAGCTATAAAAATACACCTGTAAACGTACCATCTGGCACAGTGGTGCTAACTGAAAACAGTCAAAAGCAGAAAACTAACATGAGTTTTTCACTGATTCTGAGCTTGTTGCTCAAAGGGTTGTAATCCCAACAGTTTAACGGGATCAGACTGCAGTTGGGATGGCTGGTTTTAGAGTCTGCTCTTTTTGTATCACTTAGAAATGACTTTATTAAGATATATCATTTTCAATTCTTTGTATACTCCAATATGCTGAACAATAAATAAGCCACTTTGGAGATGCAAAGTCTGGGGTAAGCAGTCATTTCTCTACAATGTGTTTCAAGAACTTTTTACTGGAATTGGAGAACTTAGGCTAAGGCAGGGGACCTTAAGGGGCTTCTCTTTTCCAGCTGTCCTAAATTCACTTTTGTTTGTCTTTCGGCCTTGGAACAACTCCAGCATTACGAATTAGAGACAAACCATCCTTTGTGCATATCTACTCCACTTTGTTTTTTGTCCTTTGACTGAAGTCAAATCTCTCTTGTGTCTTGCATCCTTTGGAGCTCACAAATAGCACAAACCTAACTACAAAAGTAAATGGTCATTGGCTGTGTGACTAAACACGGAACATGTGAAAAATAAAATTTCGAAGCCCATCATGAGCTTATAGAAAATAACCTAGAGTTATTTATCTGTCTGCCCGTTTAAAAAGTGAATTCAGCATACACGGAAAATGCCAAGATGACAAGCTAAGTAGACAACTCTTCTATTTTTACACAAAATAGCCACAGCATTATCTACTCTATTCTGAAACAATGCCTCAGGCCTGAGCTTGAGGAAACACCTATAGGGATCAGGATATTTTAATTCCTGCTGCCTTAGTTTGGATGCCAGAAGGGGGCCAATTATGTCAACTTTTGTCCAAAAGATATACAAGTATTTTGCGTAGACCTCTGAGAATACTGGTGAGATATGAAATGGATACTTAGATCCTCAGCTCGACAGACACTAGAGATACACAAGAGAAAGTCTAGCGTTCATTTCAAACTTTAAACTCTGATTTTTTTTATATCTTCATGAATTTTTGAAAGATTTGTTTCAGTCTTTCTATAATCAATATTCACAAAGCTTCAATAGTGTTAAAAGACATATATAGAATATATTAAATACGAAGCATGTAATGGGCTAAAGTTATTCTAGAAATCTATAGCATATATTATATATACATACATATATATATATAATCTATAGGACATTCTTTTGCGATCATTATATAGTAGAAGTGGGTAAGTTTGCTGTACCTGAATCATTTTCTCAATTGATTCTGTAAAACGGCAAGTATCTGAGGCATGTATCTCTTTAAGCAGGAGTAGAGTTTATGATGATATTTTAAAAATAGATAACGATTATCTGTGTTATTGATAGGTGAGTAATTGAACAGAGACCTTTTACATTCTAACCAAAAGAATCTCTCATTAAACATTTACATCACATTAATGCACAACAAGATAGATATTGAGGGAAACATGTTTTTAGTATACATATTTCAAATATTTCACAAATTGAAATGAAACAAAAGACCAGAGAGAAAAATGATCTGATATCAGAACATGATGAGAATGCTCATTTTTTCATATTTTAATGCTTATAGTACCTATAAATGAGGTCAGCTCTCCTTAAGAGTGAATATTTATGCAGGATCAGACCTGGAAATACAGAGAACAAACTGATGATTGCCAGAGGGAAGGGGTGGGGAGATGGGCAAAATGGGTGAAAGGAAGTGGGAGAAATGGGTTTCCAGTTATGGAATGAATACATCATAAGAATATAAGGCACAGCATAGGGAATATAGTTGATGATACTGTAATAGTGATACATGGTGACAGACAGTAGCTACTCTTGTAGTGAGCATAGCATAATGTATAGAGAGATTGAATTACTATTTGTACCCCTGAAACTAATGTAACATTGCATGGTAACTATACTAAAAAAAAAAATTAAAAAGAGTGACTACTTATAAATACACAGAGATAGTAGAAAATAAAAATAAGTAAAAGGCATAGCCCATCAAAACAATTTTTAACTAAGAAGAATTAAAAACTAAAAAAAAAAATCAAACTAAAAAGTATTAAAATGAAATTATTTTAAATAGGTGTATCTAATGAAGATTTGGTTCATTTAACCAGGATTTTATAGAGACATAGGAGCCACTCCCATAGTAAAAGAAACGAAAACAAACCAAAACAAAACTAGACTCAGAAAATGAGAGAGTGGATCTTATTATAAGGAATTTGTACTTTATCAAGGATAAGTATGTGCATTTTAAAATGCTATATTTAAAACCATTGCTATATATTTTTAGTTAGAATCTCAGGCTGTAAGAAATAGAAACTCACTCAGACTTGTGTTAATGAAGCTTTATTTTAAGGATATATACGGCGGGAGGAACAGCGGTGTTAGCAGCACAAACGCGCTTAGAATAATTGGAAAATTGTTCCAGATGCTTCCATAGGTGCGGTCACCTCGAGTCTCTGTGAAGCTCCCAGCAGAGCGGCTTTCACAGCCTGCTTCTGACTGCCTCCTCTCAACCCAAGAGGCTCCCGTTTACCACATTACATTCTCAGAAGTAGGAACCTTAGTTCCTGGATCAACTATGTTTGAAATAAACTGTCAATTTGCATTTAATGAACTTGAGAATTTACTTAATCTTTCTAACTCTCATGCATAAAAAAGGAGAGCATGATACCTACCAAACAGAAGTGAACTTACATAAAGTAAATATATATTAACCACTAGTGTTTAGCTCTTCCAACATAATCATGACTCATTTTTTTATCTTTGAGTTCTACTTTTCCTTAATTCTACTATCTCATGACTTGTCTTCTCCAATTTTAAATGTCCCTCTTTTCACAGACTCACCAGGTATACCTCTATTTTAAGGAAATTACCTTTAAACAGGTGAACATATATCTTTGCATATGCAAAGCCGTTATAATAGGTATGACTAGGCAACACTAGCTTTAAGGAATTGAATATTCTAGATCTCTATCTTTCCTATTTACCATTCCCTCTGTTCCCTCTATCAGCAAGTCTTCTTGAATAATTTAGTGTAGGTAGGGTGCGGACTCATTCTAAATTATTTTACTATAAGTCTTGGAAATCATATAGGAGAAAAACAGCGTCAAAATTGAAAGCAATTTATCTCGTGTGAAAATATCTGAGAAATTTGGCTTATTCCAAACTATGTGTAAATACTTACAAACAGACAAAACAAGCAGAACTGGTACAAACTGCCATAATAATCTAGAAGGTTTATGAAGTAAGATTTGGCGGTCAGACTGTCGGAAGCCAGAAATTAGCAGTAAATATTTAAGCACAGAAGGCAAAAACCTTGCTCTGAGTAGAAACTGTTGGAACAGTAAGAGAACATTAAGGACATACAAAATATATGAAGATAGCTTGTTACATATATACATATATATTTGTGTGTATACTGAAATCATGTATACACATGTGTATATATATATATATATATATATATATATATATATAAAACTTTAAACACTCCTTTGGACAGCAAGGCATATCCATCAGGTCACTTAGAAAATTGAAAAAATCGTGTAGACAAAGATTTCTCCACAGCAACGTATTCACAGAAGTTCTTTCATTTCTTGAAAGTTGCAAAAAAAAATTGCCTCGCTCATAAGAAAGTCTCAAGAGAACAAAACAAATATACATTAATATGATATAGAATGCCGAAATGTCTTTTATTTTCCACATGTTTAAACATGAAGAATTTTTCTCATTCTTAAGCAACCTCAAGCAACCAACTCAGTATTATTAAGAGATGCTGATTGTTTAAATTTAACAGCAGTGTTTTTCAAAACTAGCAGTTTAGTTTTGATGTATATAATACATACGTATATATGGGTTGGATATACATTTGACAGGCATTTCAATAGGTAGTATATACGTGCATACACATACAACTTTAGCCACAGCCAATAGATAAGACATTACATAGTTTCCTTCTAATTCAGTATGTATTATTCAATAAAACACATGAAGATATTTTATCCCATTATTCTCTAATATATTTATTGCAAATAATCTATCTTATCCCATATTATAAGTGATTGTTTCTGTTTCTCATACTCTAAAAATAAAATTAGAGTCTATTTGCCAGGTGGATTATTTTAGCAGAAAAAAAAGACAGGGGGTGGCTGGGTGGCTCAGTGGTTTAAAGCCTCTGCCTTCAGCTCAAATCATGATCTCAGGGTCCTGGGATCAAACCCTGTATCGGCTCTCTGCTCAGCAGGGAGCCTGTTTCCCTGGTTCTCTGCCTGCCTCTCTGCCTACTTGTGATCTCTCTCTCTCAAATAAATAAATAAATTTTTTTTAAAAAAAGACAAATAATAAATGACTATAAAATTGTATGAACCTTAAAAATTGTAACTTGTAGTTACTTGAAGCAAGAGTATGACATAACCCAAAAAAGAAAAGGACCATATTATTAAATATTTTTTACGTGACTACATAGCTGCTTCATTATCATATTTAATTTCCTTCCCCTTCAACTTTAAAATAAGTGATTATCTGAAGCATTGGTATAATATTTAGAAATTATCTATCAGTTAAAAAAGAGATAATGGGTTGGAAGGCAGTCTATAGCTCCTAAGGATTTTACTCATTATGACTCTTGACAGGGGTGAGGAAAATAAGAGAATATGTTAAGATATATTCTCAAACATATCTTTCATGATTTCATAAATATTAATGACTATATCTTCTCATATCACACATTCTCTAAGACTTTACCTTCCCTCACCTAACTTTTAATTGACTAGCAAACTGTGCTCACATAGGAAATAATGTCCAACACCTTTTAAATATTTCGGTTTTATTTGAACTGTTCCAACTTTCTATTGTGTATTTTATAGTTTTGCAGGATGCTGAATACACCTTTTATTTAAGAATAATAATTTTGATTTTTCCATTCAACAGTCATTTGATAATGTTAACATTTTTGTAGGTCTTTGTTTTCCACTGGGCAGTCAGACTGAAATGTTTTCAGGGAGTATTTTGGAATTAATCAATCATCCAATAACTTTGAGTATTGTGGAAGGTCAAAAAATCTTGTAAGATAGGGTATCTTTCCACATAGAATAGGTTTACAATGTTATCTAATGACAATTTTCTCCCAAAACATTTTCAAACTTATATTCTCAAAAGGAGGACACCACACCAACTACATATAACTATATCTTCTTTGCTTGTCCAACTCAGTATCTAAATTTTTCTGTGTACACTAAATATTGCCTGTTGAAGTCACTCTTAGACTTCTATATAATTTATATGAGCCCTTTTTGTAAGGACAGACTGGAGTTTTTCTCATTATATGTTCTCTGCACAGTAAATCACTACACTGATACTACCTAACACTACCCATTCACACAGTTTCACTCTTAACTACTTGTGAATAGAAAAACAGTAAAGCTTTTTTCTATCCATAACTGTTCAGCATTATTTGAAAATTATGAGAATCTTAACATTTGCTTTCACCCATAACACTAATAGGAACAGTACCAGGTACTTTGTTTTTGGGGATCTAGACGCTATTCTATGATCTTCAAAGTGCTAAATTATTACTAGACATGTCCTATCAAATAATGATACTAAAATACATAAATACATAAATTCAAATTCTGGTTTTCTAAGATTAAAGTGAGATGTAATACTTTTTAGAGGAACTTACTGGGTAATTTATCTTGTGAGATTCATTTCCTTAAAAATTCCACCATAACTGCTACTCTCATCACCATGCCGACTTAAAGAATCTTTTCCTAAAAACGTCCACTCGAATTTAAATTTGTGCCCCTTTCTTTTCTGTGATTACATGTAAGGTAAATTTGTGACATTTTAACAAAAAGTGTAAAAGGTATTAAAAAGAAAATAATTAGAATGTGTAATATTGATTGAATTAGTAGATATGCACAATGATTTGTTTATCTTCAGGATGTGACATCCTTCAAGTATAGAATATCCCCAACACCTAGACTGCCTTGTGACTAAGAATCTCCTATCAAGTGTTAACTTAAACCTACCTAAAAATCTATAATATAGTTCTCCCATGGAGGTGATTTTTTCCCTCAGTTATATTTAGCAATGTTTGGAGATACTTCGGGTTGTCAAAAGAGTAGGGTGGGGCTAGGGCATGGAGGATACTACTGACTTCCGTAGATAAAGACAAAGGATGCTCCTAAAATGCATAAGGAATGTTCCCAAAGAATTATCTGACTCAAAATGTCCACAGTTGTCAAAGCTGAAAAACCCTGTCCTAATATATAATCCGGGTCTATTAATGTTAAAATCCAGACAGAGAAAAGACTTTCCTCTACCACCCAATTTGGGCTTTCCTTCCAAGTTTTTGTTCAATAGAAAAGTAACCTCTTCTCAAGATAATGGACAATGGGAATGATTTTTTTTTTTCCTTTTGGGAACCCTGCTTTTATTCACAAAGGTACAAATCAAATGGTAGTCATTACATAATTCAAAAGGTTTTTCTCAAAATTTAATTGAAACTATTGCTGCCTAGCCTTCCAAATTACAAAACAAAGAGCTTAAAGTGTGGGAAATTTAATCATTTTTATTATTGTATGCAGGATAGTACTTTTGATATTAAATTTCAACTTTATTAAAGACTCTATTCAATAACTAAATATCACGCTTTTAGATATCATGGATCTCATGTCTTCTCAGTTTCAGTTGTTTCAAAAATCAAATCTTGAGTTCCAGAATCCATCTTAAGTCACATCTTCAGTTTTAGAGAACCCAGGTTGTTTTTTGTTTTGTTTTGTTTTTGTTTTTGTTGTCTTCAGAAAGCCCATAATGTTTACAGAAATATAGCTATAGCCAATCTAAGATAAAATAGATTTCAACATTCCAAGTCGACATGAGCTAACTCAGTGAGAATTTGTTCAACTGAATCAACTGAACTTAGGTCTTAAACTAGAACAAAAAACAAAAGTGTCTTCTGACCAAAATTCAATAAATTATAATTTGAAATATAGGCACCAAGACTATTATAATTTTAAACTGTAATTCACTGATGAATAAATAAAATTGCCTTTCACTACATGAAACATGAAGACTTTTTGTGGTACGCAAACCGGCTGAAACTCTAAGTCATATATATCCCTTGGTATTTTAAGTTTAAAGATAGGTAATTATAGCCTATCCATTCTTCTCTCTTGACCTACTCTTTCTCTAAGTTATAACTCTAACTGGATTGGTGTGAAATCAGCAGATATTCAAAGCAGCCAAAGTAGAAATTCTTCTTTCTTTGAAACTGAGAGAGGCACAAGAAGTTATTTCTCTTCTCTGTCAATCTTCTGCCAGATTATTAGTGATTCTTGCAAGTGCTTTACTTAGAAATCTACTAAGGGTCTAAGAGTCTTGGCTTTATAGAGATCTCATTTTCTTTCCTCCTAAAGTATTAAAAATTGCAGAGGATTCTTCCATTATATTTTTCACTTCCTTCACTCATTTTCCTGAGAACCATCTTGGGATTTAGTGTTCTTCCTGGATTTCTACACAATATTTCTATAGTGTTGAATTCTCATGAAGTTTTCAATCTTAATTCTCTTGCTTCATTTAGCCAATTTCTTGTCTGAAAATCCCTGGGACTACTTACCTTTTCAGGTTATTTGTTTCTAAAATCCTTTCTTGTTAGCTGTTACAGAAACTATTCTTGTTTCTTTGTTTGTCTGTTTGCAAACATTTTACTGAATTTTCTTTAATAGTACAACCTCCCACAGAAGCCTTACTTATGTATCTTTAGTCATGATCAGAGGATATTCGGAGCCAATTCCACTGATATTATTATATCTTTTCTATTCTTGGGAAAAATACTATTTATGAAATTTACCAAGATATTAAGTTCCACTATTGATCACTGCACAAATGAAGTGAATTATCACAACTTCTTAAAGCAAAACGACCTTAATTTTCTAACATAACCAGAGCATCAGGTGGTGAGATCTGACATCTGATTGACCTGTCTCTTGTCTCTGTGAATTATCTTTGACTTTGAAATCTGGCTCACTTCTAATGCCAGTGTCATCATGGACTCAAAAAAACCCACATTTTTCCTCCTATAATTAATTACTTTGTCAAGTACAAATTTAAAGAAAAAATGAAAATTTTCAAATATATATTTTCATATATATATATTATATTAACATATATATGTGTTAAAATAAACTAGAATAGGGCGCCTGGGTGGTTCAGTTGGTTAAGCAACTGCCTTCGGCTCAGGTCATGATCCTGGAGTCCCAGGATCGAGTCCTACATCAGGCTCCCTGCTCTGAGAGGAACCTGCTTCTCCCTCTTACCTCTCCCCTTTCATTCTCTCTCTCTCCGTCTGTCTCAATTAAATAAAAAAAATCGTTAAAAAATAATAATAAAATAAAATAAAATAAACTAGAATATTTAAACTCATCTGAGGTATGGGATGAATTTTTTTTTTTTTGGTATCACTTTAACCCCACAAATGTCTACTCGTACATTTAGTGTTCAAATACCCTTCCATTGGATAATTTGCATAGATGGTTTTGTAGACCCATTTTCAAAACAATTAATTATTCTTATCCCTTTCTTTTCTGTGGCATATGTTTGGGATTTCCTCATTTGCAATCAAGAAAGAGAAATGGACTGAGGACAAAAACAGATGAAGTATATAGCACACAAGAAATTGCATATTCATTTTTTTTTAAGATTTTATTTATTTGACAGAGAGAGATCACAAGTAGGCAGAGAGAGGGGGAAGCCGGCTCCCTGCTGAGCAGAGAGGCCAATGTGGGGCTCGATTCCAGGACCCTGAGATCATGTCTTGAGCTGAAGGCAGAGGCTTTAACCCACTGAGCCACCCAGGAGCCCCAGAAATTGCATATTTAACTTGAAGAGCTGACTCAGCCTACATGGATGCATTCCTGCCTAATTCTTACTTGGCAACTATGTTATAAAAGCCATCTTTCCTACCTTTGAGCACTTTTCAATGTCCTTCAGCATGTTACTATTTCATAGGAGGGAAACTTGAATGAAAGAGAGAGAGAGAAAGAGAAAATAAGATTTTTTTCTCTTGTCAAACTTGCAAATTCTGGCTTCCTATTTAATCTTATTCCCTGGGGTATTGACATTGAGGGGGGAAAAATAAGACTCAGGGGAGAACTTACCTCTTTCCTACAAAAGAATAAACTTTTCTTAAATGTCCAAATGATAATATCAGAATACAATAGAGTTATCTTAGTATTAATTTAAAAATTATATATGTGAAGAATTGAAGAGCATATTTTGATTTAAACTGTGCTATTAAAATCCCATTATAGTTTCATAGAAAATGGTCATACAGTTAAATAGTTAAAAGAAATCCATTGTAACACATTATAAATTTGGTATGATTTACAGGTTATCATCTATATCTTGTTATTTATTGTACTTGATTCTAAATGTTCAATAATTGATCAAAAATTCTATCAAGTCCTCATTAAATGCCATGTTTAATGAGATTAAATGGTTTTCTTTCTAGGAGTGACCAAAGAAAAAGTCCTGAAAAAATGAGATTTAAATAGAGAATGCAAAGTAAAAAGATTGGGTAAGCTACACATTTTGCAAAATGATGCCTGTAAAAGCCTATTGGTATTTAAGCTTTTCTACAATAACAATAACTGAAATCTCTGTAGTTGAGCATAATAAAAATTCAATGCTCATTAACATCAGAGTACAAATTAATGGGTCAAGAGGACTATAGTTAAAATGTATTCTACTATATTCAACTTTTTATAGACACAGTCTCCCTGTATCTTGGGATCACTATTCTCAACAAAAGACCATCAAGTTTGCCATGGAAGAGGAAGAAAAAGGAACTTCATACATTGGATATGTTTTTTGGTGGGAGAAGGGCAGAAGGAGAGGGAGAGAGAATCTTAAGCAAGTTCCAAACCCAGCGCTGAGTCCCATGCAAGGATGGGACCTGAGATCATGACCTGAACCAAAATCAAGAGTGGTATGTTTAACCTATTGAACCACCCAGGTGCCCCACACTGGAGATGTTTTATGGGTCTGGTCTGGGAGTGTCTGCAACACTATTATTCAATTATTTTTTTTAATATTTTATTTATTTATTTGACAGAAAGCGACACAACAAGAGAGGGAACACAAGCAGGGAACACAGGGAGTGGGAGAGGGAGAAGCAGGAAGAAGCAGGCTTCCTGCTGAGCAGCAGAGATCCCAATGTGGGGCTTCATCCCAGGACCCTGGGATCATGACCTGAGTCGAAGGTGGATACTTAATGACTGAGCCACCCAGGTGCCCCTGTCACTCAATTTCCAATGGTCAGAAGTTATCTCATGACTTCACATAGACACCAGGTACCAGGGATATGTACCTTCTTTTGAGTCCAAGGAGAAAACGAAATAGTTTACTGAACACAGCATTGTCTCTTCTATAAGGCTATTTGTCTGGTTTTGATGTGGGAAACAAAGGCAGAAGAAAAATTATTAAATTTCCTTAGTACCTGTAGCCCATTGACACAGGCAGAGTGACATTCTTTTAGGGACTCAACAGCCTCAATATTAACACTTTGCTAAGGGCAAAAGGCAATCCTAGCCTACCAGCTCCATCCCTTCATCCCTCCCCACCACACTGCACCCAATCACCACCAGGATCCTATAAGTCTACTTTAACAAATAAAAATTCCTTTCAAAACTTCCTTTATCTCTAAACCCCCCAAGATATGTTTTAGCAATCATCCCCCAAGCATATGGCCCACTCATACACATCTGAAAGGTCTCACGACCAAGGTTTTATTAAATGGTAATAAATGACCCTTTCTCAACAATAGCTAGTCCCTCAAGGTCCTGGAAACCTTGCTTCCAAAATTCCTTAGACTTATTCTATCCTTAACCCCCTCCCAATTTGAAAGTATATAATGGGCCACTCCTCATGACCACATTACAGCTCTTTCTGCTCACAGGTCCTGTCCCCGTGCTTTAATAAAATCACCTTTTTCCACCAAACACATCTCAGGAATTGTTTCTTGACCATCAGCTTTGGACCCTAACATCGTCTTTCCGACATCAGTTTCATCATATTTCTCTCTACGACCCATCAAAGCTATATTTGTCAAAATCTTTTTTTTTTTTCTGATTCTCCTTTGTGTCTAAAAATGTTCTCTTCCAGAGGAGATGTTTCTTTGCTTTCCTCTGGGGCTGCATAGTGCTGATGCTTTGAGAGAATAGGAAAGTAAGAGAAATCAAAATGCAAAAAAAATTAGATTTAAATATTGATGTCATAGGTGGAAGACTTTCCTGATTAAAACAAAATAAAATCCCATTGGACATATACAGTTCTAATTAAAAGATATTTCAGAGATGAAAGGGTCACAAAAGAGAATATGGAGAAATTCATTCTTGGACAAAGATTCTTGGGTTGTAAAACACAAGTTATCTTATGCCAGAATGTTCTTTATGATAAAAACTTTTACTTTAAAACACTACTTTCTAAAGTCTCTCTTCAAATCACTTATTTCCAAGTTAAATGTGATTTTAGAATGATAAGTATGGAAACTGGAAAACTTTTCATTATTTGTCATGGTTTTAAGATAGAACTTGAGATTTGTATTTATAAACATAAATTAATCCCAGATTATTTCCAAGTAGGGATTTTGAGTTTGCTCACAATGTCTAAACAGCAATTTAGAGTTCATTTAAAAGCCATAAGCAGTGTTTTATGTTGGCTTATTCACAAGTTTAAAGGTGTGAATGTATTTTCCTGAAGAATCCTTTAACATAGCACCTGCCGCAAATGTTCACTTTATCATTCTTGCCAGTGACTGTACATGCAAGAAACTAATTTTTAAAATTTATTTCTAAATCCACATTAGAGACATTATCTCACTAAGCTTCCCCAAATCCCTATTATATTTATATTACTGATGAGGTAAGTAACACAGAGAGCACTAAAGGACTTTTCCAAGGTTATATGTATAAAAATGGTGCAGGGACCATCCCCCATACCTTCAGATGCTTGGTATAGCAATCCTACCTCTCAGTTTTGCTTTAGTTATTTTGCCCAAAGGAAAAGGTGTCCTTTATAACAGACACCTAAACTTTTCCCAGGAGGAGAAACAGTTTAATAGCATCATTTTTTAAAATACTGGTGCTTTCAAATCCAACCTTCTCCATATCCTCCAGGAGAATACATTATCTGATGTCTAATCTCTCTCTCCTGCCATCAATCACTCATCTGACCCTCAGCCTTTGATCCCATTTTAAACAAACATTGTTCCATTCTAAACAAAATAACTACTAAAACTTCCCTTTGATCCAGTTAGCCTTTATATATAGCATTACTTCTCTCTACTGTTCCAAAAAGAAATGGACATGTAGTTTAAACATACAATATATGTTTACCACTCTCTTACTTCATGAAATCCTATATTGGAAAGGTCCTGTAACTTGAGTCTGAAATCTCTTTGGAAGCTACTATTAACCTCTTAATAACCAGCATCAAAAGTTTCTATCCAGGGTGTGGCTGGGTGACTCAGTTGGTTAAATGTCTGAGTCTTGATCTCAACTCAGGTCTATATCTCTGGGTCATGACTTCAACCTCTGCATTGGACTCCATGTTATGAGTGGAGCCTACTTCCAAAAAAATTTTTACCCATTTCTTTTTCTTTTTTGTTCCCTCCTATTCTCTTTCTTTTCTTATTTCCTGCTCTCCCTCCTCTTCATTATCTCATTCTCTTCCTTTTCTCCATTTCTTTCTTTCTTGAATGACCTTCTTTAAATTTGGAAACATGATACTTGGATGTAATGGAAATAAAATATTCAAATGGACTAGAAAATATATATATATTTTAAGATTTTTTATTTATTTGACAGAGAGAAGAGAGATCACAAGTAAGCAGAGGCAGGCAGAGAGAGAAGCAGGCTATGTGCTAATGGGGAAACCTTGAAGCCACAAAAGTGCACAACCACACAGCCAGGGACCCCGTAGCTGCCAGTGCACTCCAGCTGATCCTGGCTCCACTGCTGGCCCTGGCCTTCATCACTTTGTGTGTATCTACAAATAGTCTCTAACATTACCAAGTCACCTGCAAGTGGCCTCTCACAGCTGAATGTGTGCACACCACCAGCTCTGGCCATCATCAATGCCTGTCCCTATCCCTAGCCCTTCAACCTAAAGGTGCCACTGAACACCCCAATAGTCCTTAAAGCCACTGTGGACTGCCTCCCCTCACCCTCCACACAGAGGTCACCAAGGACTGTGCAGTTGTCAATGTGGTAAATATATACAATGGGATATTATGCCATAAAAATGGAAAAAACATTACCATTTGTGACAACATAGATGAATCTTGAAGACATTATGTTAAGTGAAATAAGCCAAACAGGGAAACACAAATACTGCATGATCTCACGTATATGTGGATCTATAAACATCAAACTCATAGAAACAAAGAGTAGAATGGTGATTGCCAGGGGTTGAGGGGTGGAGGAAATGATAAAATATTGGTTAAAGGGTACAAACATTCAGTCATAAGATAAGTAAGTTCCATGGATCTAAAATTCAGCATGGTGAGTATTGTTAGCAATACTGTATTATATACTTGAAAGTTGCTATGAGAATAGAGCTTTAATTTTCTCACCATAACAACAACAAAAAATTGTAATTATGTTAGGTGAAGGATATATTATGGTAAACATTTTGCATTATATACATTTATAAAATCATCATATTGTATACCTTAATGTTACACAATGTTATATGTCAAATATATTTCTTTTTTTAATTTTATTTATTTGACAGAGAGAGAGATAACAAGTAGGCAGAGAGGCAGGCAGAGAGATAGGGGGAAGCAGGCTCCCCACCAAGCAGAGAGCCCGATGTGGGGCTTGATCCCACGACCCTGAGATCATGACCTGAGCTGAAGGCAGAGGCTTAACCCACTGAGCCACCCAGGCACACCAGTATGTCAAATATATTTAAATAAAGCTGGAAAAAAACTTTTAATAAAGTCTACAGTGGGGAAAATGATGAAATCCTAATAAAGTCTTTAGTTTAGTTAACTGTATTATACCAGTGTTGATTTCTTAGTTTTGATAAATGTACATGGTTATATTAGATGTTAACATTAGTGGTAGCTAAGTAAAGAGTATACAAGAACTTCTATTATCTTCCCAGCTCTTCTCTAAATCTAAAATTATTTCAAAATTAAAAAAAAATATTAACCCAAAATTAAAAACAAAACAAACAAACAAAAACAAGAGTTCTCTAGGGCCATCCAAAGATAACATGGGAGACAGAAAGCACCAGAGGAAATTGTAGCCTTATACCACAGTTGCAGCAAACAGTAAACAATGTAACTCTTAGAGGGACAAACATAAAACTTCACAGTAAAACCTCTCTATCTCAGTTTCTTTAGCCCCATACATTCTGTCCCACTTTCAACAACAACAAAAAAAATTACAGGGCATACTGAAAGACAAAACACACAGGTTGAAGAGACAGTGTGAACATCAGAAATAAAAGGAGTTGTGTATAAATCTGTTGATAAAGCTAGAAGATAATGGATAAAAGGAGAGGAGGCCAGATAATTTACAAAAAAAGGAAAAAGGTAGTATAAGAATTCAGATGCTGCTAATACCCATGCACAGGAATCTACTGCAGCTGCTACACTATAGCAAATGCTTTTGCAACTACTTTTTGAAGTGGTACTGGGAGTTTTAGCCAGTTGCAAGTAGACAAAGGCAACTAGAGAGATAATGATTGGAATGGAAAAGTTATAAAGCTCAGTGACAGTGAATAAATTGAATTTTGGGGAAACAAAAAAATGCATGAGGAAATTGCTGCAAATCATAACAGAATTTAGTTAAATAGTAGGATATACAATTACCAGGCAGATAAGGCAAGAAGAGTGTTAACCTCACTCCATAGTTTTATTGTTAAAAGTTGTATTCGATTTGGAAAATATTTCCTTCATATATATATATATACATATATATGTATATATATATAAACAGAAGAAAATAATAAAGTATAAAATCATAACAACTAAATCCCTTAAATTTGAAATATCACTGGGGACTCATATTCTTTTCAAAAAATAAATGTTTACAACAAATGCTGGAGAGGATGTGGAGAAAGGGGAACCCTCCTCCACTGTTGGTGGGGATGTAAGTTGGTGCAGCCACTTTGGAAAACAGTATGGAGATTCCTCAGGAAATTAAATATACAGCTACCCTATGACCCTGCAATTGCACTACTCAGTGTTTACCCCAAAGAAGCAGATGCAGTACAAAGAAGGGCCACATGTACCCCAATGTTCATAGCCGCAATGGCCACAATAGCCAAACTGTGGAAAGAACCAAAATGCC